>CM046457.1:38997294-39508518 GCA_025506515.1 Flaveria trinervia
TCTTATTCGTTGAGAGCAAGATGTCTAAGGCCTGATTAAGTTAAATCAACAAGGAATGATCATTCTATGTCCTTGGATTTAACATGACATCTGTAATAAAAGGATAAATGATTGATTCACCTAAATCATTTCAAGTTGGATACTTGAAGGGGATGATGTTATTGAATGGCTTTAAGTCATGCGTATTAAGGGTAGTAAACCGTTGTTAGGCGGTATTTACTGCTTGCATCAATCTTCTATGAATCTTGTGCAAGTGGGAGATTGTTGGTTTCTTTATGCCCAAGACACATAGAACATTGTTGTGGTTAGTACGTCATGATCCAAGTCGGGTCATACCCAATAACAAGCTTAGCAAATACCAACATGTATTTAAATTGATGATATGATCATGCAATTAAATAATTACATCAATTTAGATAATGGGTTTTCTAAATAATTGTATGTGAGAAAGAACAACTTATATGGATATTTTGTTCATGGATATTATTTATAATGTTATTTAAGTTGGTTAAATAACATCAAATAATAATAGTGTGTTTAAGTTTTATAATTAAGAGGTTAATTATACATCTTATATTGCAACTAGTTCTCTATTTAGTGGGTGTTTTTAGAATGGGGGGAAACCCATTTTAAAGACCATATTCGGCCGCCCTCAAGGGGTATTACTAGTCTTTTTGTTGCCTTGGAACATAACACCCATTTTAAACTAGACACACTCTCCCATTTTTTCTTCTCTCTCATACATGCAAGACTTGGTTTTTCTCTCATCTTAGAAGAAACACAAGGCTGAAAAAGGGGTTTTTCAGCAGCCTCTTCTTGCGATTCGGTGTGGAAATCCTAGCAACAAAGGTGTTTTGCTATAGATCTTGGGGTATGCAAGCTTGAGAGGACCTCCTTTGGTGCCTTAGTCGTTTTCTTGGAGCATATCCTCATCAATCTCGACTCTTTTGCTGCTGAAAGGTAGTTTATGGCAGCCTCTTTAAGGTTGTCCATAATGTTTGTTTGTGTTTACATAGCTAGTCTTATTCACATATAAAAGATCCTTTGTTCTTGGGTTTGTTTGTAACTTTATAATATCCATTTGAAACCGAAATTTTCAGTTTATAAACTATGTTATAAAGTTTGTTTTCGCTGCATTTTCACAAAGTTTAAATGGTTAAACTATATATCATGTTCTAACAAACCCCAACAAGATCTAAATTAGAGAAATTTAGATCTGGCATTGATGTTTCTCCCACCACATTAGCACACTTATTAAGAGAAACTTGATCCAATGAGTGTGTCACATCATTGATGTTGTCATCTATGGAGTGGTTATCAACATCAAGAAATTCCTGATCACTATCACTACCTCCATGATTTTCTTCTACATTTGAAGTGTCTTTATCTGGTTGTAAAGCCTCTAAGCTGGAATTTAAAGGCATCCCAGATGTATCAGCTGAATTTGTCATTATGGTGCTCATAGAAACTTCATTTGCAGAAGTAGTTACAACTGGAGTTGAAGATGTGTTACTTGAAGGTCTTCTTAGCTCAAATCTTAGGTCAGGGTCACCTGTAGGTAAGATTTCTACAGATCCTGAAACAGTCTCACAAGATTTGTTAAAATAGTTTGTAACTAAATCAAGATCAAACATCCAATCAGGACCAGAACCAGCCACACAGGGTGTATGTACATTGAAAGTCACATTGGCCGACTACTCAACAATTCTAGTTCTAAGATTGTATACTTTATAAGCTTTAGCTTGGGAAGAGTATCCAATAAAGTGTCCATCGTCTTTCTCAGCAAATTTGGCTATTTTGGTGCAAGGACATCCAAATGACCTGAGAAAACCAATAAAAGGTTTCCTCTTGTGCCAAAGTTCATAAGGAGTCTTGCAATGAGTCTTAACTACTAAAACTTTGTTCTGCACATAGTAGGCAGTGTTGACCACCTCTGCTTAGAAGGTGGTGGGCAGCTTAGAGTCAGACAACATGGTTCTTGCAGCTTCAATAAGTGTCATGTTTCTCCTCTTAGTAACAACATGGTTCTTGCAGCTTCAATAAGTGTCCTAGGAGCACTGTATTGTATTGTAATACCCTTTTCATCACAAAATGTATGAAGGATTTGGTTCTTGAATTCACTTCCCTAATCACATCTTATGGTTTTGACCTTGTGATCAGATTGATTCTCAATCTTTAGGATGAAATTCTTCAGAATCTTAGGAGTCTCATCCTTAGATCTAAGGAAGAAGACCCAAGTGAATCTTGTAAAGTCATCGGTGATCACCAAACAATAAGAGGTCATTCCTAGACTCATTACACTGGTGGGGCCAAAGATATCCATATGTAACAAGTGTAGGGGTGTAGTGATGGAGTTTCTTTCCTTAGGCTTATAAGATACCTTATGTTGCTTCCCTTTCATGCATGCAACATAATGATTATCACTTGTAAACTCTTTCTTTGGCATCCTAGTTACCAAATCATTCTTAATCAGTTTATTCATGTTCTTAAAGTTTACATGGCACATTCTTTTATGCAATAGGAAAGACTCATCAGTATTGGTTTTAGATAGAAAGCATGAAACTTCTCCAGAGGGAGATGTTTCTTGCAAGTCCATCTTGTACATGTTCCTTTTCCTGGGGGCTCTAAGCGGAATATGCTCATGAGGAATGACCACCCTAGTTTCAGAACAATGCACTCATGCTTAGTAAAGAGCATGTTATGACTCTAATCACAAAATTGGGATACACTCAGAAGATTGTACCCAAGATCCTTGACAAAGTTTACATTTCCAATGCTGAGCTTACAATTAGTGACCTTGCCCCTTCCAAAAATGTAACCACCTTTATCTCCTCCAAAAGCAACTAGCCCTCCATCAATCCTTTCAAAGATCTAGAGTAGTGACCTATTGCATGTCATGTACCTGGAACAGCCACTGTCAATGATCCAGACATTCTTGTTTGTCTTGAGTTGTTCCTGCACAAAGAAAATGATTAGTTACATTTGGAAACCTAAGCCTTACTTGTCTTGGGCTCACAAGAAGAAGTAGAGGGTAATGTAACAGTAATAGATTCTATAGTTGTGCTATGAGAATCTTGAGCTGTTGTTGTAGAACATCCAGTCAGTTGGCCTTTCTTTGACTTCCATACCACCTTTGGAAGTTTGGACTTGACCTTTAACACTTCAGAAGCTTTTGAGACTTTGGAAACTGGACCTTCGAAAGATACTGCAAATACTACAGTAGACTTCAATGCTTCAGAAGTATTCCTTCCTTCCGATACCAAATTTTCTTCCGAAGGAAATTTTCCACTTGCCTTCTTCTTAGTTATGGAGCTTTATAAGGAAACAGATTTTCCTTCCAAAGCTTGAATCTTCTTGGAACTCTTGGAAGTCCTTTTCTTGGTCATGTGAAGAGTACCTTTAGGATTGTATAGACAATCCTTAGCAAGATGAGAAGTACTTTCACATATGACACACTCTATTTTCTTCTTCCTAAGAGCCTTTGCTAAGAACAAGACTGATTTTGATCACATCCCTTATCCATCTTCATATTTGCAGATGTTGAGACAGTCCTTTTGGATTGAGAACTGTTTTTGGAGTTAGATGGTCCAAGCTGTGTAGTAGTGGTACACAACAGATCAGCCTTCTTCTTGGTGCTGAGATGATTTGAACATGAACCAGAACTCTGGGTAGTAGAGTTTTGGTTGATGTCTTCAGTCTTCACTACTTCAAACCCTACAGAGATAAAAACATATTTCTGCTTAGAGTAAAAAGTAGCCTTGATCTCTTGAGGCTTCCTAGCTTTTCTCTTGCTCTTTCTGATCAAGTTCTTTCTCATAGACTTGGTCATCACAGTCTTCTTCTTCTCCTCAAAAGGATAGTGATCCTTCTTAGAATCATCCTCTTCACTCTTCTCAGAGGAATTCTTCATTACCACTTCTTCATCCTCTTCACTAAAAGGGTATATGAGAGGAAGCTCATCTTCACAAGTTCCAAACCTAGGTGATCTTATAGACAAGATTTTGTGTGGAGAAGCTATCTCATTAGATCCTAGTCGCTGCTTGTTTTGATGGCACACTTTGTTATGCAGGGATGAGGATATCATGTTCTTGAAGGTCTCTTCTTCAAGAACACACTTTTCTGCCCTGGCTTTGCTGATCACAAGCTCAGCCTAGCACTCAGTCAGCTTAGTTATGAGATCCTTGATCTGAGTCCTATAATTTGTATGCTCATGTTTTAGAACTGAAATGGTTTCTCTAAGTCCTCTATCTTTAGTTTATAATCACTTTCAGTCTTTCTAAAATCAGCTTTTAGGATGTTTAAGGACTCAAGATCAGATCTCATTTCTAAGTTGTAGGACCTATATCTGTTAACTTTAGCAATGCATTCAGGGGTACAGAGATGTTCAAATACATTGGCTTCATCATGATCTGCCATTAGTGCTTGGTTTGGAGAAGCATTTTCCATCTGAAAGCTCTAGTCAAAGCTTCCTTCTTCAACAGCACCTGCAGCTTGCTGCTTTGGCTTCTCATTCTGGGTAGCCTTGTCAGTGTAGTTTGGTCTGGATTGTGCTTGGCCACTATTTGTTCTTGGTGCCTTACACTCCCTGGCAAAGTGGCCCATCAAGTTACAGTTGTAACACTTGACTTTGCTTTTGTCTAGTCCAAACTGTCCACTAGTTGCATTGTTGGGGAACTTCCTTCCAGACCGCTTGTAAAACTTCTTGGCTCTGTGAGTGAGAAGAGCCATTTGTTGGACTATTTCCATGTACTCCAGATTATCTAGATGGATACAGTCTATGTCTTCAAGGGTGAAAAGAAAGCTGCCACAACTTTCATTAGAACACACAAAGGCTTGAGAAGAACTTGTCTCTTGGAATAGGCTTCCTTGAGTGTAGTTCTCCCTTGGTGTCTTAGGGAAGGTGATGAAAGGACCCTTTTGTGAATTTTCAAGGTAGCATATAATATGATGTTGGGGTTCTATGCTATCCGTTTCAACCACATGAAGGGCTGAACCCATTTGATTGTTAGAGTTGTAGATGAACTTTGCATGTTCATTTCCATCTGGTAGCCATTGAGAATCCCCTATAACTCTGTTAGAGTGAGAGTTTTCAGCTTCTCAGTTCTCTTGATAACCACACAGTAATGTGTCCATTGCCTAGGAAGTGAGGACATGAACTTCCTTACAATATCTCTATTTTCAAGAGCAACTCCTCCATCACTAGGGTATCCACAATCTCAACATACCTGAAGTATTGTTGAGTCATGGTTTCACCTGCTTTAAAGGTGAAATTTTCAAATTGGCTGCTTCAAGAGATCCTTCTTGTTCTCCTTGACTTTAGAGGAACCCTCATACATCAGTTTCATTGCATCCCACAACTGCTTAGCTGTTTTGCATTTCTTGAAATCTCTGTAAACAAAGTTTAGAAAAGCAGTCTGAAAGGCTGTCATGGCCTTCTGGTCAGTCTCTACTCTCTTTCTATCTTCATCTAAGTAGTCAGCCATAGCCTTGGGGATCATACCACTACGAGTAGCAGAGGGGGTGTTTGGTATGTAAGGTCCTTTTTCAACAGACTCCCACATTCTTAAGTCTAAACACCTGATGAAACCTTCCATTCTTTGGCACCAGGTGTCAAAGTCATCAAGAGTGATCAGTGGGGACTTAGTCATGGTTCCAGTTTCCATATCAGATTTGGAAATGGTTGCCATTTGATAAGTTAAGTATTTTGTGTGTTAGAGAGATCTTAAGATGGTGAAATCTTATATCAAGAGCCTAGAATGCTCTGATACCAAATGCAGGACCGGTGAAGGGTATGCACTTCCAACACAACAACACAATGAGGAGAGTTGCTAAGAATACTTAACTGTTCAAATAGTGAAACTGGATAATCTTTTGTAAATGACACTATGAACACAAGTAAATATGAGATAGAATCAAGATAGCAAGATACACAAGGAGATGGTTTTCAAGATTGCAGTATATTGCCTTCTCAAGTTCTATTACAAGTGTTACAAAGCATATTCAGAAAGTTACAAGTACTTGAGATACATATACTACATCCTACAGCCGGCCATACTATGAAGGCCAGCTGGATACAATTGACTAGACACAAACAAAATCAATTGTAGAGTCAAAAGACAGTTTGCCTTTTGACTTGTGACTATGACATGCCATAGCTCGCATCCTAATATATTACAAAAATGATAAAGTGCATGAAGTAGAAAGTTACAGACTCAAGACCTCAATGTACAATTACTAAAAGCATGGACCTTTTCACCAACTTGTGTAAGTTGGTGACTTTACAGAGTTGCAGCGGAAAGGGGTCTAGCTTTATGTAAAGTACATCAGATAAAGCATGTATACTAAAAGTCTTCGGAAGAAATCTGTCTTCAAGTGTTGGCTTCGGAAGACTTTGTCTCCAAAGCTTCGGAAGACTTCATCTTTGGCTTCGGAAGATATTGGTCTTGGCTTCAGAAGATTTCACACTTAGAATAGTTATGTTGCTTATGTGAAACTTCTGAAGCATTCTTCTTCAATGCACTTGCGCATGCATGCAGGAGACTTTGAGTGTTTGAGTTGCATCAGCCTTTACATTTAATCCTTACAATATCCCTTCTAGCTAGAGTATTGTATAGGGAACCCTTTTATTGCTTTCCTTTTAGTTTATGTTATTAAATGAGCTAAGACCACTATTTTTAGCATTTAGCCAATTTTTCCCAAATAATCCTTACCCTAAACCCAAGCCAAATTACAACCCATCAAAAACTTAATGATTTATGCCGGTAGATACCTAACATAGGTGGAGATTTGATCCCTTATCAAGCATATAATTTCACACGTATTCATACTAGGTAATTGAGCGTATTAGTCATCTTCATCTTATGTATGATTCCATATATATAGCTGAGTGTGAGTGCACCTTGTGAGTAGTGTAAACTTTTACATGTTAAAATGCTTTAAAAATCATTACATTGCTTGAAAAGATATCATTCCACATGTACTTAACTATTTATAATTAGGTAAACCATGTTTAGTTGTATAGTTATCGAAAGACATATTTATATCTTGATTTATTTGATTTTTGGTGGTGTTGCTATTTTGAATGATTATGCGTGCTTGAGGACAAGCAAAGTTTAAGTGTAGGAATATTTGATGTGCTTCAGATTATATATATAAAACACATCATTGGCACATCAATTATCTTAGAAACTCTTACTTAAAATGATGATTTGATACTTAAATCGGTCACATTGTGTTTTCAGGCTTGGAAAAGACCGAACAAAAGGAGCTTACATAGAAGAAAATGAAGAAAATCAAGCTTTGGAATTCAAACATGGGTCGTGCTTCATGAGGCACACCCCTATGCCCAGCCTGAAACACACCATGTGCTAAAATCAACACACCCTTGTGTTTGTCAGTCCAACGGGTCAAAAAATATTGTTCCCCGACCCGAGGCATGAGGTCGTGCCCCAGGAGGCACGGGGCCGTGCCCCACCACAAACACGAGGTCGTGCCCCATTGAACACGAAGCCATGCCTGATGACATCTGACCGTACGAGCCGACCAACTTTTACGTACATTGTACTAGCACGGGGTCGTGCTTTTTAGGCATAGGGCCATGCTTAAACACTCCAGAAAGCCTATAAATAGGACTTCATTTGCAACTTGAAGAGCAGATTTAGGAGGTGAAGTGCTGGTGTTCCCTTTTGGGAACCCAGCCTTGGAGGTTCTTAGAAGGTTTTAGAGGTTCATTCAACATTTAGAAGAAGCTTAGGATCGTTTAACATCATCCATAGTGGATCATCGGTTTGATTGTTCTAATTTACCGATGATTTCATTACTATCTTTTATCTTTGTTGTTATGTTCAAGCTCATTATGAGCTAAACTTCATTTGTTATCCTAATTTAGTGAAACTTTATGTAAATTGTGATGAAATAATGGTTTGATTTATATTATGTTAATGTTTTGGTGGTCTTGGCATAACTTTTGATGGGTAGCATCTACATTTGAATGGTAAGTTGTAGCTTTTATGATTTGTAATTGTGATTGTCATACACACTTTAGAAATGTATGATCAACTTTTATTCGCGAAACCAGTCTTCATAATAAATCCACGGCTAATTAACTAGAGATGGTTATTAGAAATCATATCACCTTAACTTTCTGATCATTTACGGGTTCCCTTTTAATAGTCTAAGAAATCTATAGTAATTGTTAAGGTTTTCTAAAATTAATGGTATGTTAGAAATGAACCTAATCAACTCTGTTTTTACCCATTAAGTCATGTTTTCAGAAATTGTATGTCAAAAAGGTCATCAAAGATTTACCTACATTACCAGGGCTTTGGTCTAAGTAGTAAAACTCAACCTGACGTGAACCTAGTCACTATGGAGCGGATAAACGAGAAATCACACCAACTTATCTTTATAAGCATTAACATAATTACCTTAGTTAATATCTCTAATCACATCACCAATTCATCATAGTTACATAAGTGTAATCTAAATTAGGATAACAGCCTTACTTCATTGAAAGAATCACCAAAAGTCTTAATCTATCTTTATTTATCATTATTTTGTTTACTTATCATTTTCTAAAACATAAAGCTGATAGTCATTATGAGGGTTGTTGAGTAGGTTAGAGTGTCCACGGATTGAAACTCGGTTCTTACCAACACTATATTACCACACGACAGGTACACTTGCCTTTTGTGTGTGTGGTTTAGTATTAGTAATAACCAATTAAAACTGAATCAGTGCGAAAAACCTTTATCAAAATATTTATACTATCTGCACACATCACTGCCTTACAAAGGTTGTGCTTAATCAGCAACTTGAGATCACCAATCTCAAGGGCAAGCTTGCTGAGAGGCCTGCCAGGCATGCTCAACCATGTATACAAGAACCTGTGGATGCGGTGGACTTAACCTCTAGCTCACTTGTGCAAGTAAGTGATGCTACCAAAAATAGGGAGAAAATCACCATAATCATAGAATACAGGAGCATTGCTTAAAGAATGGACATTGAAGATTCACCACCCTCACTTGTAATTGTCCAGACTCAATAACCTCCTCTAGCCCACACCAATATGGATGCCATATTTTAAAGTTTATTTGAGGAGGGTGTTGTAACAAAGGCCATGTCTCCTTCATCCAACCCTATTGATAATCCAATAGTAAGATGGTGGTATGACACTGATAAAAGGGCCTTGGTGCTTTCTAGATTCCTAGGTCAACAAGTGATCTTCAACATCTACAACTTAGGTTTCTATGAAAGCTTCCTTCTTGTTAACATATAACTTGTCAATCCAAGCCAAAACAGACAAGCTGACAGGTTAGCAGAGAGGATCCAAATGAGGGTGTCTAAGGAGTTTAAAAGAAGAACAAGCTTAGATATATAGAAGCTAGCATGAAAAACAGTTGGTCAATTGGATATTGAGTTGGACCCTAAGATTAGCTTCGAAGGGGAACCACAGTTGAAGGCCCGGCTATGGACCCTATGACCCTTGAGATTCATACTCCTTTAGCATCAATTACCCTTAGTGAGACACCAGTTGCTAAAGGTGTCTCACAACTTCTCTTTGGGCAGAGTTCAAGTGCAGAACAAGTACAAGAAGGCCAAAGCTCTCTCCTTATTTAGTCATACAAGCTAGTGATCCACAAAGGAAAAAACAGTTTTATCTTCTAAGGAGATTGAGGAGGAGGAAAGGGAAAGGAAGAGGAAGGCAAGGGAAGAAAGAATAAGAGAAACTCCTAGTTTCATGCAAGCTGCAATCAGGGTTGCCCATAGGCCAAACATTAAGGAAGATTAGTTAAGGGCAACCAGATTAAACTACCTGGAACTAGGAACTATAATATAGATGATCTAATCTCTTTTCCTTTGAATATGCTAAATGAATTGGTAGACACAAAGGTGTCTAGAGAGAGGAAGGAGGCTAAAGATGTTGTTTTGCTCCTAAAAATCAAAGAAGAAAGAAAAAAAGAAAATTATATCAAGCCTCCGTCCTCTCTCCGGTTCAAGAAATACCTGAGGTAGAATCTATTACTATAGAAAAAGAAGCTCAATTAGATAAGGTAAAAGACAGATGATGATCAACTACTTGAGTGCCACAGGTCTCTACCAGGCAGAAAGCTTTACTCCCTCTATCTTTTAGAATATAGAATTTTAAGTATTTTAAGCAACTGGAACAAGAAGTTATTAAGAAAGAAAGGCTACTAAGAGAAAAATAAGGGAGAAAGCTGCAAAATCAAGGGCCACCATCAAATCCAACAAGAAGAAATCTGAAGATAAAGAAAGGATGATGAGCTTCTTGAAGTTGTCCTTAGTCCTATGTCTTTATCCACAATACATGAGCATATCAGAGTGAACAAGCAGAATATAAAGACGGGTGAGCTTAAAGACTTGCATTCTCCACCAAGTTTAGCTGCATATGGAGCTGAGGTCAAGTTTGAACCCTAACAGACAACTAAAACTATACTTACTACTAATCCATAGCCAGTTTCATCTTCTAACCCATAGTAGGATCCTGAACCTTCTTCTAAACATGTGAAGGGGAAGGACCAAACTAAGAAGGTAAAAGGAAGACAAGGTGATCAAGACCAACCTTCTTAGTTGAAGTATAGAAAGAGGAAAATGATGACCATTATAGGAGATTTAAAGTCAAAGAAGAAAAAAAGTCTAAGGCATCCACCTCGGCACCTTAGGATGAGTCAGAACATCTTGAAGGTGAACCAAAAGAGGCTCTCAACCAACTCCTCTACAAGTAGAGCCTTTAGCTGCTGAGAGACCTATTCTGTCTTGGGTGTACTCTCCAAACCCAGATAGATGATAAGTCACAAAAGATTAAGGAAGTCCACGAGTTCTAGCAGAATATACTTGACCTTTCTAAGCATGATCTCTTGGACATAAAGGTATACCATGAGAGCCTAAGGAATCCAAACCAACTGATGAAAAGAGGAATGGCTCTTATTCTGATGTTGGCTATAAACAAGTGAAGGATCAAGACTCATAGTAATCTTTAAGTTTTAGTAGTATCAGCCTAGGGGAGTTTGTAAAAGTTTATCTTAAAGGTTGATGTTGACCAAAGATCACTTAGCATGCACTGAAGTATAAGGATGCTACTTCAGAAGATTTGACCATGCACAAAGAAAAATAACTAAGTGTTAAATCTTCTAAAGCCAACGACAGATATCTTTTGAAGTCACAAGTGAAGTCTTCTGAAGGTTAAAGACAAAGTGTTCTGAAGTCTGAAGAGTGAATTCTTCTGAAAATAGAGAAGACATGCTTCTCTGACATACTTTTGACAAAAGTAGAAGACATTTCCTCTACCAGCTCTGAAGACCCACCAACTTATATAAGTTGGTGATTACCTTTATACTTTTGTCAACTATTCAGTATGGTGTCTTTGTTTGTAACTTTTACTTTAGTACTTTTATCCTTATTGTAATATAATAGGATGTGAGCTATGACATGTCATAGTTACATGACAAAAGACAATATGCCTTTTGACTTTTCATTGATCTTGTTGTCTAGATTAGTGCCTAGCTGGCCTTCAAAGTATGTTCGGCTGTATAAGCCTTGTAACAATTGTAAAACACTTGAGAGCAATATACATCATCCTTGAAAACCAATCTTTGTGTTATGAGTGTTCTTATCTTTTTTTCACTGTTTCTTTGCCTGATTCCCCATTTGATCTAGTAAGTGTGTTATCTCCAACTGTAAGACTATTATTGAACAACCATAACCAGTCCTTCAAAGTTTTTAAAGCAAATTTTGTTATATGCGGTTTTGGTCACACGGATCAGGTATTTACCTTTATAACCGGTGGGCATTTACACTTTGAAATGATTCAAACACACACAAACATACATTCACGAAAGTAGAAAGGGAGAGAGAGTCGTGGTGTGGGAACCGCCGGTAGTGGAGGCGGTGAGAGAGAAGCCCGGTGGTTATGGGAGTCGATGGTGGTGGCAGCCGCTAACAATTGTCAAACCCTTACCCTTTCTAGATCTAGCATTTCTGCCTTTTATATATGTCATGATGTTTAAATCAGGACGTGGTTTGTTCAGCCTATTTCCTTTAAAAGATGATAACAAACCGAAATTAGGGTTTTTGTTTCATGATGATCCTATGAAAAAGTCTTTGCTTCCACTTTTGTCTCCTTTCATGGAAGCTCTTCCTTCTAATAACCCCATTCCCGTCCTTGTGATCCTTAACGAGCTGTTAAGTGTGTAGGTGATTTCTGATAAACACGTGATTCAATATGGTGAATTAGAAGCTAATGGTGTGGCTCGTTCATGCGTGTCATGCCGCCAAATGTGGAATCAAGGATTCAAAGGGTCGGATCCAAACTCAATCTTAAGATTGCATGTGCGGTTATAAGCCTCTACATTGCGCAAGGAACTTGCAAGCTGCAAAACATAGCAGCGTTAGTCTCGTCACATAGGAAGACTTAGGGGGTGTCTCTTTGACTAACATTCAACGTGAGAATGAATATAAATTTATGGTAGATTAAAATAGGAGCATATTTAGCGTAAAGTGTGCATATCTTTACTTTTGATGAGCTCTCTAATTTAAACGTATAGGTTTTTCAATAATGCCCCTATGCCTATGGTGGGAGAATAACTACCAATAACCTAAGGAGATCATGTTCAGTTCTTGACTAACAAATGACATCTCGTATAGCCTGTATTTGTATTCTAATAGGCTAGGCATCGTTTGACCCTAAATCCATGACATGAGTATAATTTACGTCAACAATTATCATACACTGTTAACATATCTAACTACGTACAAATTTTTTTTCACCATCACGCTCCATACCAATACATACATCATGACTCATTACTGCAAGTAACTAAAGCAAGTATTTAGCAATGATTATTTGTTAACTATTTAAGATGAGATACTACGAATTATACGGAATATCTAGAAACCCTAAAATATTGCTGCTACAGTGCTATCTACCTAAAGCAGATATTTAGAAACTCGCACAGAGCATCCATTCGGTAATCGTCTTCTCAGCAATCGCCAATGGCTTCTCTTGCTTATTCTTCTGGGAATCTCGCTCCCACAAACAAGTTTCGCGCTGCAATTCCTGCTAAGAATGCCTTAATTGTGAGTTTCTTCCCGTCTACAACCGATATACGCATCACAATTTTATTTGATTTCACGTTTATGTATTATCGATTGCTATTTTGCGCTTTACGGAGACTCATTGCGGTTCAGCTGTTGCATTCTGTATGTGTTTGCACTTATAGATTGCTCATGGTGTTTAATTGTACAGCTTCCAGTTATAATTTTTCTGTAATGTATGCCTGTTGTACATGTGTGCATCGATGGAATGAAATATCATATGCTAAAGTTGATTTCTTCACTATGGTTTCAGTTTAGTTTCTTGAATTTGTGGTGTAAAAATGAGGCTGTAGTAACTTGATTAGCACAATATGGATGAAATTAAGAACAAAGTCTTCGGCTAGTTTTATAGGTACTACACAAGCATTGAATATTTGTGTTCATGATATGTACGTGTTGTGTATCTGTGTTTATGTACACGAACATGTGTATGCATTCTAGCTCTCATCATTGAACTCACTTAAAAGAATGGTGTCTGATTCTGTAAGTCTGCATATAGATTGGTGATAATACGTAATAAAGAGTGTAGAACAGAAGTTTTTGACATTTTCATGCACAATGAACTCATATTGGCTTCAGCAATAACCTATGACTACACGAATGAATATCTTGTATTCAGTCATCAGTAAATATGTTGGCATATATAAATCTAATATCTTGGAAACAGAGTTGTAGGGTCAATCACAAGGAGAATGGAAGGCCAAGTGTGCAAACCCTCATCAGCGAGCAAGAAACTTTGCCTAACTTCTTGACTTCAAATCAATTTGAAAGAATGCCAGTAAGAAAGGACGAGAAACGACTTAGGATATTTTCAGGCACTGCAAATCCTTTATTATCTGAGGTACAATTTTGTCAATGACTGATACTTCCATCTTTGTTTTTGTTGCTCAACTTAATTGGATCCCATGTATGCTACCTTAGTAATAATTTTGCATGAATTGTGTATTGAGGCTTATAGGTTGTTTATTTGCTTTATTGAACCAAACATGAATGGATTCTTTAGAATAATAAGTATGAATTAACAACTTTAAGATGCCTAGTTATGATTTTCCGTTTATATTTGAAGAGTGAATGATTTGTTATGCATCTATGAGTAAATTTGATTTTGACTTTTTCTGCGTGGCGTACCTGCTTGCTGCCTCTTGAGGACGTCTACTTTGACCTCAAGCTTGACAATGATTTTTATGCAACCTTGCACTTCATATTCACACAAGTTGCCTTTATGAAGGATTAAGGGAAGAAATTGAACAAATATAGGAGACAAGAAAAAATTGCATTCTCATATTGGAAATGTGTTGTGCTGTTTTTGAATATCTCATGGTGTTGGCACTCAGACAAGTACTTTAGGTTCTGTAAAAAAGCATATTTTTAAATCTTTACTTTGTATCACTTATAAAAATCAATGTGTTGTTATATCACTAATCAATTATGGTTTTATTTGATAGGAAGTTGCATGTTATATGGGCCTCGATCTTGGCAAGATTGACATAAAACGTTTTGCTGATGGAGAGATTTACGTCCAGTTGCGTGAGAGTGTCAGAGGGTGTGATGTATATCTTGTGCAACCAACATGTCCACCTGCAAATGAGAATCTTATGGAACTTTTGATCATGATAGATGCTTGTCGCAGAGCATCTGCGAAAACCATTACTGCGGTTATCCCCTACTTTGGATATGCTAGGGCTGATCGAAAGGTAATGTGGCATTGTCAGCACCAGATAATCTGAATAACTGAATTTGCATAATTGATAAATAGCTGAAGCAACTAGTTTCAAACCTAACAAGAGCACCAAGCTTTTAATACGTCTATGAGAAGCTGTTCTAACTTTATTGGCATATATACCTGATCATCTCTACATAACTCAGCTTAACTGACACATATTTTCCCAGTCTCACTGCTAAAATTTGTGTAATGGACTGCTGGGTTATGTTTGTTTATTCTTTTCCATTGGTGGTTCAGACTCAAGGTCGAGAATCTATTGCAGCCAAACTTGTTGCGAATCTGATAACAGAAGCAGGAGCAGATCGAGTTCTTGCCTGTGATCTTCATTCTGGGCAATCAATGGGTTATTTTGACATTCCAGTTGATCATGTTCATGGTCAGGTAATGGGGTATAATCTCTACAACAGTATAAATAGAAGTACTTACTAGTTTCTTTCTCTGTTGATATTTCTGTGTTCTTTTAGTTATAGTAGTTTCATTAATTTGTATTTCCTTTTCATCATTAGCCTGTGATACTTGATTACCTTGCTAGCAAGACGATTAAAACTGATGATTTAGTAGTGGTCTCCCCGGATGTTGGAGGAGTTGCCAGAGCACGAGCTTTTGCCAAAAAGTTATCTGATGCACCATTGGCCATTGTTGACAAGCGGCGTCATGGGCACAATGTGGCTGAAGTAAGTTTATCAATGTATCCCAAATTACAAAATTTACTTTGCTACAATTACCAATAACCTTATTTCCATTGACTTAAGTTAACTTTTTAATCTGAAACTCCTTGAATTGGAAAGATGCTTGATTCGATTCAATCAGATTTAGAAACTTGAAGCAGTGGTAAAGGTTGTTACTGCACAAGTACACCTGAAATCATGACTCGTTTATTAACAAGTGGGTTGATTTGGGTGATATTTAGTTACTTGTGGCTTCATTTGAGGAGACCCAACACTGGGTTAGTTTGGTTCTACTCAAGTTATACAGTGGGTCAGAATGGGTTACTCTTATAAATCTTTCTACCTTAAAATGAGTCCAAATAAGCAAGCACCACTCACGTCGCTGGCGCCATCTACAATGCCGCCATAAAAATTTATATCGGTTGAACCAATTTTGGTACTTTTTCTCTCATTTACATTAACCAAAATTGACCTGATTTGATCATTTTGCCAGACTTATCTATAGGTTTTCTAACTGTTTGGTAATCAAGGTGCTATTTGCCTTTTGCTTAAACATAATGTGAATTAATCATGAAGGAAAGAAGATTATAGTCTGTTGCTATCTCCCCCCCCCTCCTCTTTGGAGTTCCTTGATGTGGTGTCCTGATATTATCTTTTTAGGTAATGAACTTGATTGGTGACGTGAAGGGTAAAGTAGCGGTTATGGTGGATGATATGATTGATACTGCAGGTGAGATCTCTTGTCTTCTCTCCTTCCTCTTGTTTTCCTTTATATAGCAATTAGTATGTTGATTTGTTTTTTTTTGTGTTTATAGGTACTATTTCCAAAGGAGCAGCCCTATTGCATCATGAAGGGGCGCGGGAAGTTTATGCATGCAGCACGCATGCTGTTTTTAGGTAACTACAAGCCTCTCACCTTGTAGAGTTTCTTACTTCGTTTCTTTCCATTTGGTGCAATACAATGGCAATTGTACCTAATTTCCCTTTTGTTGGTTTGAATTTAACTAACGTTCTTGATCATTTCCCTAAAGTTTTTATCTTTTGAAGTTTGTTTTGTCCCTAAAATTATGTTTTATGCAGATTAAAGGTGGGTGAGATTTTAAATAAGAGAAGTAAACTATTAGGACTTTAACTAATAAATTAGGGAAAATCTAGCTAAATTTAACCAAATAACTATCTTAATCAAGTCCCCAAAGTTTTTTATAAGTAGGGAATTTAAAGAAGAGAAGTAAACTATTTGAAAATTAGGGATTTTAAATAAGAGAAGTAAAGTATTTGAAAATTTAAATTGAATTTGGTAATTTCCAAATCAAATTAAATTAAAAATTAAAGTTTCTTGAACACGATTTGAATACTCAAAACTCCTATTGTAAATGAACTATCGGGTACAAAGAGGCTCTTGTCTGTATCCGTCCGTTCAACTTTTACTACACAAACTTACATATACACTTACATTAACGACTTTTTTTGTTCGTGATTGTTTGTTAAGAAAATGAGTATGTTTGCGTTTGTTCGTGTTTGTTCGGTAATATTCTAATTTTAAACAAATATAAACAAACATAAGTGGACTCCATTTAAAAGCAGAAAAAATATTCAAATTAAAGTATCAATAATGTTTTAATAGTAAACAACAATATGGGTTGGACCGGGTGATGGTTTTAAAATGGAGTGGACTCAATTTCTTTGAATGGATATGTAAACGAACATAATCAATAATGTTTTGATAGTAAACAACAATATGGGATCGACCGGGTGATGGTTTTAAAATGGAGTGGACTCGATTTCTTTGAATGGATATGTAAACGAACATAATTGAATGGACATGGACAAACCTTAATGAAGGAAATGGTTTAGAAGTAAACAACAATATGTGTTGAATTGGGTTAATGGTTTAAAAATAGGTTGGAATGTTGTGTTCTAGTTCATTGAATGTAGATGTAAACGAACATATATAAACAAATCTTAACGAAGTAACATAAAAAAATTAAATGAACGAGCATAAGCCAACGAACAAAACATGTGTTCATGTTTGTTGGTTTAATTAAATGAACACACATTATTGGTCATGTGCAAACATAACGAATATCCCGCCCAATACTTGACTAACGGTTTACTAAACATCATTACGTTTATAGGTCTAGAAGCAATTTATCTATCATTGAATAAGACGGATAACCTTTAGGAGACTCGAACACTAAAAAACTTCTAGGAATTTAAGCGATAAATTGGAGAATGTTGGTAACTTGGTACATAAATCTTGATGTTACTTATGATTCGCTTGACTCCTATTTTGGTTATTATGAGGGTAGGGGTGTAAATGAGTTGAGCCGAGCCAATCCTGGCGAACTCGGTTTCTTTAACTTAAGAGAACTCTATCTCTATGTCTAGAAGTGGAGTTTTTGGCTTGTGAGTAATTTTTTCTAGCGTTAGCTCAAGCTCGTCTCGTGATTATATGTTAATTACATTATTTGTATACATATCTAACTATTATAATAAATATATATGTGTGTGTGTGTGTCTAATTATAATTTTATACATATCACATAAGAAGTTTTATTTTGAGAGTATACCGGACTTTTAAAGCACTTCAAATTTTGCCTATACTACCTTTTCCTTTGTTATCATCACGACTCATATATTTTGTTTTAAATTTGATCTGCAAGACTTGCATCTTCCCAATCTTTATAAATTAATTTCCCACTTGTACAAAGCTTTCGTGGATTGTATAAAGTGAAACATGGGGATTCTTATTGGGAGGAGTTATGTATTTCATGAAAGGACATACTAAGTTGATATGTCTTTATGGCAGCCCACCCGCAATTGAAAGGTTGTCAAGTGGTCTGTTTCAAGAGGTGATTATCACAAATACCATTCCGGTCTCCGAAAAGAACTATTTCCCACAACTCACTGTCCTATCGGTAGCAAACCTACTTGGCGAGAGCATCTGGCGTGTTCATGATGATTACCCTGTAAGTATAATTTTACACATACGCTGTTCTAGAGATGGAAAGATGGGCACGTAACGGGTTAAACATGTTGGGTTGGGACTTGGGTTGTCCCACAAACAATATTTCGTCCATCCTTTTATTTTATTTTATTTTTGTTAATAATTCATTCTTTTATCATTAAGAATAATGGTAAATATTAAATAATAATTAGTGGTGTATTTTCTAGCACGACATGAACCTAACATTGTTCATAGGTTTGGGAATAGGCCGGGGTCGGTTTCGGGTTGGACCCATGGACACGTTTAGATTAATGGATTTGGTTTGGGTTGACATGTTGGCCCGTTTAACCTGTTTGTTTATTTGAAATGTTTAATATTTTTTTATGTCTCAACTTTAAATGGCTGGGTGTTTTATGCCAGAATCTAGTAGTCAAAGAAGAAAATTACATAAGCTTTTATAGCTTAAATGTAATAATCTATACACATGTGTATTTTAGGTTGTAAATTTGTAGTCTTGTGAGCTTTGATATCCAAATATAATAAAATTTCACGTTAAGCGCTTCGTGTGAACCTTTAATCAGTTGTATTGTGTTTGGGTTGTAACTGATATGTCGTGTTTGGGTTTGTGTCAAGATTTTGGGGTTTGTGTTGGGTTTGACCTGTGACACGGCTTGTTTAACACCCATAAAGTAACCAGTTCAACAAGTTACTAATATGTTTTAATACTGTGCTTTATACAGGGAGGTTTTGAACACTTCTCTGGTCTGGGCATCGATTAAGATAGCGTGTAGTTGGCACATGTCGCAAATTCCTGTTCTTTGTACAAATATAATCCCCTGCAGATTAGAAACTTGTTTTGTGTAAAAGCCTTCATTACCATTCCTAGGTATACCAAGACTTGGAATCAGCTAATGGACATGAAACACTTGCTCTGTGAGTGTTGTCGTATGATGTAGCATTGTGTGCACACATTGAAGTATGAAAATAATCTATTAGCTGTGTGTCCACATAAAGATCCACAAAACTTGTTACAAATGCAGAAAGACTTGTGATAATTAAAACGTATTAAAAGAATTTATAATTATTGATGAAAATATATTACTATGTCATCATGTTTTCATATTATCGATTACTTAAGTTCATATACCAATTATTTGTATCAATCTTAGTTTGACTCTAGTCAGTTATAATCTGGCCCATTTCCTGCTGGGTTTATTTTATCATGTTTTAACTTGGTTGACAAATTACCACTCACACTTGTGAAATACAATTGTCTTCTCGAGATGCAATTCAATGTTGGAAAAGAATTCTAGAATAATGGTTGAAGCACTGACGAGAAAAATCTCTAGTGTCAAAGTGTTCTAATTTTAAAACTATGTTTTCGTTCAATGGAATAATTTGCTTTTGGTTTGTGGTGATTTAACATATCGTGTAAAATGATTGGCGATAATTGATTAAAAATATGGTATGTTGGAAAAGTAGTTTTTATGTTAGAGAAATGGGTGTTTTATGACAAAGAGTAACTTGCTAATTGTTCTCTCACATTATACAAGGTTAGTGTCTAGCTTACTAGCTACTTGTTGGTTAGGATATGTAGAGCAAAACGACTTTTGTTGGGTGGTTGCAGACATTTGTTCGTAGAGAAACTTGAGGGTTTTATATCTTGATAATGCTAATTGAATCTTTATTTGTTAAACAGCCCACTCATCTATAGAAGGAATTGGTTACTATTATTTGATTATTCAAGATAAATACTAGCATAAGTAATTTATATACCGACTAATTAACTGTTTGTCTTGTTAATGCCATCATGTATATATCACATAGGTATTTTCCTAAATTCATCTTATCCTTGAACCTATTTTTATTGAAATATTTTAGAAGCAAGTTTAGTATCAAGAAAATTTTCATATTGGGAGGCTGGTGTTGTATTTGTATCGTAAATGGAGTCACCGCCACTTACATTGATGATGACGATGACTTGTCATTTAAAAGAATAAGAGCCTACTGACGTTTGTAAGTGTAGTCTTACGTTCCACCAAGACATCACCCATGACTATGTCTTTTGCCATGTCATATAAACCTTACCGAAAAATTAATCAGTGTCACCACTATTGCAAAATTAATGAGGTGCTGTTATAGTCAAAACTGTAAAATCTTAAAAGCTCACTATACTTGTATGAAAACTTTAAATGATCACCCTTCCTAACAAAGACTAGTTAGGTGGGTAGGCCATAAATGTTATAATTCATAAAGTTGCCACCATTCATAATGGCAGTGGTCAAATCACCATCACAACCATTTCAAATCTTTACAAACACATACTTTATTAAGTCACGGGAGTTGCATTCAAGTCATAAAACCTATTTTCTCTATATGAAAAATCCATTAGTGAAAAACAATTAGTCTTTCGATCTCAAATTTTCTATACTCATCTTTCTCCTCTCATCTTTGATAAAAATATGTCAAGTGGTGATTTTACTTTGATAAAAATATGTGTTTTCAATATCCTAATTTAATGGTTGTTTGCTAAGAAAAATAGGATCTGAGAAGTTTTGGATGTATATTGGGTCACATTCTATTGGAGACGGTGTTGTAATATCTCTTAACTTCAAGCTTCTATTGTGGTTTATAACGATCGTCTCATTGCAGTTGTACAAATCCACCCATCTAACAATCCTTGACATATTATTGTTGCTCTTCTTATACGCTTAAACAAACCATTTACACGGGGTATTGCTGCATTAATTAATGTTGCATTTGGGGTTTGTGGAATAACATTTTGCTCTCTATTTAGAGCCTTACTTTCCACAACTAATTCTCAGAGGTCTGTCGTTTTCTTTCTCTATCTAACTACTTCACCTTCTTTACCATTGATCCTTCTTTTTACGAGGATCATCTGCTAGAAGTTTGGAAGACCTGTCAAGTGGTTATTATGGATGGCGAGAAGGGATTGTCTGCCACAGTAGGGGAGGACAATCTTCATCCACAGCTAATCCAACAAGCATGGTGGATAGGACCAAATTCCTGAAGATCTCTCATTCATAGTTAATGAAATGTGTTGGGTTCAAATTCAAGTATTCACAATTTGTGTATACCAATTTACTTGCTAATTTAGATTCCTTAAAGTATTATATGTTCCCTAGGTATGTTTAACACATTCTCAACTATGAACTGGGCTCACAGTTGTAGGGGACAAGCAATATTCTTAAATTGGGACTGATGAAGCCTGACATCTTTAAGACAATAAAGAAGCCAACTGTTGGCTTCTCTGGGGTAGTAACAACCCTTGTCCAAAAAATGTTAGAGCTCATTGCTCAAGGTGACAACCTAGCAGCACCAGCTAGTGTTGAACCAACACCTTCTACTTCTCAACCACCAATACAACTACTCCTCACCTACCAAAAAAATCCAAATGGACCCCTATTTAAGTTATTAAGCTTGTGCAGGCCCCCACATTATCACCCATACAGGAGTAAGTGGACACTAGAGCTCTCATTTCTCCTGAGGAGCAAACCACTCCCATCTTACAAAGAATCAATACTAAGGTTCCTCATGCTCAACCTAATGAGCTCATTACCCAAACAGCCTTAAGCCTTCACTCAGATTCTCAAAACTCTAGTAAATAACCTTTAGGGGATGGTTACCATCCCTAGCCTCTTGATCTCAATCAACCAATCCCAAAACTATAATTCTATATATAACACCCCGAAAAGTCAAAACGAGTTATCAAGAATAATGGCTTAATTAGTGGGTATTTGTAACATCTTGTATTTTTAGGTTAAATTAAAGTTAACCTTGTTAAATTCTTGTAAGGACCTTTGTTGTCAAATATGAAACTCGTGGATTACTTATGCTTATTGCTTTAATTTTCCTTTTAATTCTTTATCTTGAAAGATTATAATGTTAATTTTTTTTACTTAATAAATAAATAATAGTAATAATGATAATAATAATAATAATAATAATAATATAATAGTATTGTTATTAATAATAATTTGTAAAAATTATTAAACTTAGAAATGATTAAAACTTGAATTTAATAAGTTAAGGGGCCTTAAGGTCATTTTATAAAATTTAAATAGAAAGTTTATGCATGAAATAATAAACATTCATAACTTGAGGGACCATTTGTGTAAACTTTTGAAACCCAAACCCCTCCCCCCTTTTTCTTTCCCGTCTTTCCGGTCGGTCACCGGCCACCGCCGGCCGAACCTCCGGCGAGCCCCGAACCCTCAAATTCTGTCGATTCATGGTCTAAAACCGTTCCAAACCGTTCTAGGATACGATTTGAACTTAAACGCCTTGTTTAATCAAAGTTAAAGCATCGGTTACGACCTAAACAATCACATAACCGAAACATCTTCAATCCACTAGCCATTCGGGCATTAATACTCCTTAATAACCTAATTAAACTAACCTAAACGATGCTATACCGTTTGTTAATCGAGCACCACACTCAATTGAATCTAAAACAATCAAAATATTCGAATTTGAGCTTCATCTTCGTCGGGAACCTGCAACTTAGTCGAGGCCACTATCCGAACAAATTTAACTTAAATTGACAAGGGGCTTCGCATCTGGATCATCTTTCGAAGCTTCCCTCGAGTTTAATTTGATTATCATCGTCGTTTGGGTAGCAAACAAGTAGTACGTGGTCGCGAGCGGCTCGTGTACTCGTTCTTCATTAAAATCTCACCAATTCGGGTAATACGACACATCTTCACACTCGGTTTCATATGGGCAATGAAAACCCTAAGTTTAATTTCATTAACGACATCGATTGGTGTTCAATTTGATTCAAGAACAACCTAGGGTTCTTGGATTTGGGGGTGTTCTATCGATTAAGGATAATTCAAATTGGAACCGGGTTATACCGCGACTGAGAGCCTTGGTTCACCGGTTCACACTCCACAATTCAACTTAGAGGTCTCGGGTTCGAACCCGGGCACCCTCTTATTATTTTTAAAATGGCTTTTTAGCCTTAATATTATTTTAGAAAAATTCTATTACATATAAAAATGATTTTTACAAACTTCTAATCTTTTAAAAATCAACAAAATATTTTCTGTAAATTTATCCTTATAAAATATTTTAATATTTTATTATAAAAGTTATAACTAAGTATTGTTATAAACAAATGGATTTATATAATAATTTGAATTATTAATTATTATTGAATCTTATGTTTTCTTTGATTAAAGATATATGTTTTATTACACAAATTATTACAATGGCTATATTCCTTTAAAATTTTATAATACTTCTCTATTGAACTAAATATATAAATAAGAGTTTACTAAATTGTTTACAAAACCCCAAAATCCTAAAACCCTAGTTCGCGTTAAAACGTTAATTTTATTATTAACTTAAAAATTTTATAAATATATATTTTAGGTACATTGTGAAGGGCTACATTGAATCGACGCTTATTATTATTTCTTATTAATCATCCAATAAATACTTATTGATCATGTGAGTATTTCCATACCCCTTTTTGCTTATTTTCACACTTTGGGGTGAAACATGTTAACTTATTATCATTGCACTTGTAAACTTATTTGAGACTTGTAATCTTTATGGCAATTCATCATGCAAAGTTGTGGTTAGTTGAACTTTTGTGGTTACTATGTTATGGCGTTATATGTACAATCATTAACTATTGCTAGCCCAGCGAAGTCATAGATCTATGGGCAAGACAAGCCTACTTTGGTTGATCCAAGTACACTTAGCTAATCGTATAATCTTGTAAACATTTGAGACTTGTAAGACTTTGTCGAGGCTTGATTGTTGCATTGTTCATAACATCCCTAATCACTTTATTCACCAACTTATGACTTGGATTGCCATCTTTTATATAATCTATGTATTTAAAACTATGGAATGCTCACCAACATTATTGTTGACCCTTTTATTTTTAACATGTTTCAGGAAACGCCCAAGTTTGATATCTACTCTTTGAAGTTTGCACATCTAGGAATGGACCTAGATAAATAAATGAAATAAGAATGACTTGTTACATTCTATGTTATGTTTTAATTCTTTGAGACTTAAGCTTGTAATGATACAATTGAATCTTATAATTAATTTATATTTGGGTTATTAATAGCGTTATGTGGCTGTGAACGATCTTAACTCTCACTCCTCGACGTTTCCGGCGTCAAGGTTGGGGTGTGACAGTATTTAATAAAGGAAGGAAATGGGTTATGAGCTAAATTAGGCTTATGGGTAAGAGCCTAAGTGATTAAGGGCCCATAATCAGCCTTTTAACCTATCTAATCAGCCACCTTCTTCCTTATTTGAACCCCCTAGCCTCCCAAAATTCGTAGAGAGAGAAAGTGAAGAAAACTCAAGATTTGAACCTTCAAAGGTTAAGAGATTGAAGATCTGGGTGTTGGAGCATCAAACCATAATAAAGGAGCAACAATCCATGTAAGAATCGACCTCTAAACCCTTCTGTAGATCAAACCTGGATTCTAGGGTTTTGGGTTTTGAAAAGTTGCAAAGAATCACATAAAGGTCATATTTTTACGTATGAAAACATGTAAAAAGCTTAGATATAGCCTCATAGTTGATAAACTAAGAGATTGAACATAAAAAGTTGTGATTTTGGGTTAAAAACAGACTGGTTCGTAATTTTTATGCGATCTGCAAAACTGTCTGTGCATCGAGCGAAATTGCATATTCAAGCTGCGAAACTGTGAGTTTTCTGAGAAACTATAGTTTCACAAGTAATTTCGCAGTCATGGAATTCCAATGAAAGTTAGGCGAAACTGGCAGCGAAACTGTCAGCGAAAATGCTTATCTGGCAGCGAAATTAGGCAGAAATTAACCCCTTAAGTGTTAACTTATCTGAAGGCTGTGTAGTGTGATCCTAGCCTAGAAAGCTTAGTTTTGAAGTTACTCATGGTATCCAGGTGAGTTCTAGATCCCCTTCTTTATAAGTTTTCCATGTTTTAGGGTTATTATGCATACTAATTATACGTTTTTAAATAGCCAAGAATTTATGAGGTTTTAACAGGAAGATGATTTTTTTACAAGGAAATGTGTTATATAAATACTTAAAAATAAAAAAATTTCACGCTGACCTGTGTCACACCCCCGCTAAAAACGGAAACACGGGGATGTAACGAGACGGGATCGTCATAAATCATGATAAGCAATAGAGATGCAATATAAATAGTAATGATGATAAAGCGTGTCATGACGACACCCGACACAAAGGAGATTTGTGTCGTGTTTAGTCAATATTCACGACAACATAGCCATAAGCATAAGCATGGCAAATGAATCACATAACCAAAGAAGATAACGTTGTAATGAAATTCCCACAACCCGAGAACAAGTAACAAAAGAATGAAGATGTTTAATCAGACTACAACAATGTCCCAAAATGAATGTTTCTCAAATATGTTTAGTCTCAAAAATGCATCCTAGGGTCTCCACTAAGGCAGCACACCTAGATCTTCAATTAGCATTATCACCTGTAAAGATATGCTCAAAATGGTCAACAAAATTGTTGGTGAGCTCGCAGGTTTAAATAGTAAATAAGTAATTGTGCTGTATAGTAATTGTTATGGAATACCATGAATACAGTTATAAGTAAGCAAAAGCACATGACAATGAGCTTTACAACCAAACCTAATGACGTACACACAGAATCTTGTCGGAATATATTCACCCAAGGGCCCGTTCCTGGGCCACTATTGGTACTAACTAGTATACCAACAAACAAGGGTGGGGGTGTCAACCCAATAGTACTACCAATACCTATCCGTCGGTTCCAACACCAGAATTAAATGGTTGTAAAGAAAGTACCACACAACGAACTCAAGCATGTATCAGATAAGTACTCACAAAACAGTAGCATGTTGATTCCAAGTATGTGAATTGTATGTAAGTTGTATAGCATGAAGAAAATGGGTGAGCATACTTTTCCCCTGTGTTTGTAAATGATTGAAATGTTGTATAAGCATAAAAAAGGGCCACGAAACTCACTTGTTAAGTGGTAAGTATGAATGATCAAAGTTTCCAAATGTTGTATGCAATGGACGGCCAAACACCTATTAACAGTTATAGTTAAGCATTAATGATATGTATAAAGTAAATAGCAACATTCGGTCGGTTCGGGTTGTATCGGTTCGGTTGCGTGGAACACACACAAGCAAACATGCGTATTAGATCTTATGTAGATCCAAGTACTAGAAATCGTTGTCGTTGCCGATGATATTTGTGTAAAAGTGTCATTGTTATTAGAGATGCTTAGTAAATATTAGTGGTTACAATTCGATTGGTGATAATTGTAAAATGTTATGTTGATTTGATTTGGAATAGCATTAATAAGTTTGATAGTGTTAACTGAAATATTGTCATTTTGATAACCGTACGACTGAACCTCCATTCGTGCGTCCAGGCATTCGGGCGTGTGATACACGCACAATCGCACACATTCATCCGCATAGACTCAATCGCACGCATACACCCAGTCGCACGACTCAGTTGCACGACACACCCAGTCACACAACTCAGTTGCACGAGAGACACAGTCGCACGACACACCTAGTCGCACGGTAGAACCAGTCGCCATAACAGTAGGTTCGCGACTACAGAAGTGCAGAGCAGCCTTCGGCTGCTCCGTGCACGAGATTTACACCATAAAGACTTCCAGAAGCACATTTCAAACACACCCAAACAAGAAGGACACGCAGGATGGAAACACACACACCCACACGACCTCATGTGCTCGGGTGGCCCCGAGCCCGAAACCCTAAAAGGACAGCAGAAAACAAGCGAGAAAAGGGATGACAAAGGTTGTTTACCTGCAAGAAAGAAGTAGACTCAGCTGTAGCCGAGGTCTTGCCGTGAAGACGCGAAGAAACAGGGCGGTTCGGTGCAAGGAGGAGGAGAAAAAGTGAAGAAGATGAAGATGAAGATGAAGAAGAAGATGTAATGGAGGCTAGGGCTAGAATATGGGTATTTATACCCAGCCCTAGTTTGGCAAAATGTCACATTGGTCCCTGCACATAGCCCCCGAGTTCCCAAATTTGTTTCGGTTGAAAACGACTTTAATAGGCTAGTTATTAATGATAAAATGTAATTATGATATTGATAACTTAAAAATGGTTTTATTATTGACAATAATATTATATAAAAATGGTATATTAGTGTTAACGATGATGAAAATTGTAAAAGTTTTAAATATAGCATACGTTTACGATGAGAGCACAAGCATAAAGATGATAAAGCAAGAATGATATCCACACGAATAGTTTATAAGGATGAGGAATGAACGTTCAAGAAAAGTTAACGGAAACCGCGTTAATTGACGGACCTTGTGGTGACGGATGCCACAAGCTGGCAGCCCGGCCTCAGCCAGGGGCGTTGCCCCTTCGACCCGACTAGGGGTTGCCGCCCCTAGAACCCCGCTGTCAGGGGCTGCTGTCCCCAAACCCCTACTGTTCCACAGAGGGTCGGTTATGTTTTATGATAACTAGTACTTGGTATGTTGTGTTTTTTATCCGCAAAGTATTATATATTAAAGTGAAAGATGATATTAAGGAAAAATGAAACTTAATAAATGTTACCCCCGAGCCCGTTTAATGATGAAAAGTCTTGCAAGCACTATGATGGATTTCACTTATGTGAGTCTAATGTATGATGATGGATCCTTATTCATGAGCAGGCTATGTGCCTTGCAGTGTGGATCAACTGTTAGGGGTTAGCTACCGTTTTCATGTGTACCAACAGGGATTGACATTCGTTGTCGATCAATAGGGAGCTCTTGTCTTGTGCAATCTCGTTTATGATGAAATGAAAGATAATGAACGAAAGAAAGATGATGAACATGCTTATTAAGACGCAAATGTTATGTATTATGATGTATGCATGGTCATTATATGATGGATAAAGTTTATAGTTTCTTATAGTAAGTAAAACTAGAACTCACTCAGCAAAGCTAACTTTTATGCATAATAGTTGGCATGTAAATTGTTGATGCTGAGGATGGCACCTGGGAGCTACTTGGAGAGCTATGGATGTCATTCCTGTTTATGAAATCTTTTATTGTAATTCAAGAAAAAGTACTATGCTTTATTTACAAATGAAGGAAAAATGTATGATTACAATACCAGCTGCAAGTTTTAAGTGAATGTTTATGTATTTTCGCTACTTTGTTTTGTTATTAAAATGATTTTATACTATGATTAACCAACTGTGAGGCTTCCCGGGAATGTAGCCTTACACTATGATGATGAAGACATTGGATTTAGTGAGTACCATTAGTCTCTCTATTCCTCCCCTACTCAAAAAGAGATGAGTACTCTTGCCTCTCCTTTGTCTAGCCCATATCATTCACCTATCACTGAGGTGGATTTGCCTGAACCTGTTCATGAGCTCCATATGGAAGAGGCTCTCACTTTTGAAAGTAATTACATTATTAAGACATCAACCATGGCAACTCAACCCATTTACAATTCACCTACAACTGTCAATGAGCAGGGCAAATCCAACAGTCAAGAACACTATGCTAGTGGTGAGAGAGAAGACTTTGGTCCAATTCTCTCATCCCCTCACGATTCTTCTAATGAAGATGAGGGGAACATGAGGCTAAAGGTGCAACTTCTGTCAAAAACATGCTCTTATTTAGTCTCTAAGGTTAGTCACTTAGAATATTAGTTGACTACCTTACAAAATAGAGTCAATGATCAACAACTTGAGATTTCTTATCTTAAGGAAAAACTAGCTGGGAGACCTTTAAGGAGAGCTCATCCAGGAACAAAAAACCTATGGATGTGATAGACCTAACTCCTAGCTCACTATGCAAGTGGGTGATGCTACCAAAAAAAGGGAGAAAGTCTTAGCATCATAGAACCTGGGAGTTCTTCACAGAGTATAGACATTAAGGACTCACCATCCTCACATATAGTTGTCCATACTCAACAACCTCCTCAAGTTCACATTGATGTGGACTCACTCATTCAGAGTTTATTTGAGGAAGGGATTCCAAGGGCAATGTTATCCCTACCACAAGGAGCTTCAAACTACATACTAGGGTGGAGGTATGATGCTAAGAGAAGAGCCCTCATACTTCATAGACTCTCAGGGCAACAAGAGATCTTCAACTTCAAACCTTTAACTACTATGAAGGTCTTGATCTTGTTAACATTCACTTGCCAATCCAACTCATCATAGGCAAGCTAAAAGAATGGTTACAAGGATATAAGACTGGATTGCTGAAGTGTTCAAAGCAAAGAGACAAATGCGAGCAGGCAATGTCATTGGTCAACTGGATGTTGAGGTGGACCTTAAGATTAGCTTCAAAGGGTAAACCTTGACTGAAGGCCCAATGATAGAACCTGTGAGCACTATCACAGAATCAACATATTTAGCATCCTATTCTCTCAGTAAAAACCCTACTGGTGAAGGTGTATCACAATCTCTCTCTGGCCAGAGTCTAACTACTACTTTAGAAAAATGAAGGCCAAAGCTCTCTCCATCCTGAGTCACAAAGGTCTGTGGATGAAAAAAAGAAAAATATAATGACTCCTGAGAAGATTAAGGAGGAGAAGAGAGAGAAGAGGAAGCTAAGGGGAGAAAGTTCTAGTGGGTCTTAAGGATTTATGGAAGTTACTATCAGGGCTACTTATAGACCAAACACTCAAGATGATGAGTTAATAGCAGCCAGGATACAATATTTAGAGACCAGGAACTATGATACTGATGAGATCATTTCTCTTTCCTTAGAGGAAATAAATGAACTAGTAGACACAAAGTTGTCTAAGGAGAGGAAGGAGGAGGATGTAGAGTTGCTCCTCAAGATCAAGAAAGAAAGAAGGTAGAAAAGGCTGTACAAACATGCACCCACCCTCTCCCAGTTCAAGAAAGTCTAAAACAAGAGGCTATGGCAACTAAAAAACCTTAGGTAGATAAGGAGGCTGACAGACAATATATGATCAGCAACCTAAATACCACAGGTCTCTATCAAGCAATTGTACTTCTTCCCTTGTCATTTGAGTATATTGAGTTTGAACATACCTTAAGTAGCTTGAGCTATAAGTTCTCAAAGAACAAAAGGCTGCTAAGAGGAAGAAGAGGAAAGAAGTAGCAAAGTCAAGGGCCATCATCCAAAAGAGTCAAAAGAAATATGCTAACAGATAAAGGATGATGAGTTTCTTAAAGCTGTATGGATTCTCCAGAAGAAGACTTGGCCAAATGTCTCTACCCATCATGGATGGGCACATTAGGGTGATCAAGCAGAAGATCAAGAGATGAGAGCTTCTTGACTTATACTCCCTACCAAGTGAAGCCCCTCCGGAAGTGGAGGTTAAGGCTAAACACTTTAGACAACACAACCTGGACCTACTGCTGAACCTCAGCAAGCTTTATCTTCTTATCCACAACATGTTTAACTCCTTCTCCTTTTGAACCCGTGAGGGAGAAGGACAAAACAGAAAAACCTGGTGCTGAAGGCCAGTCCACTCAATTGAAGAGGATGAAAAAGATGGCCACCAAGTCTGTATCAAAGAAGAAATCAAAGGCATCCACTTACACGCCTTATGACGAGTCAGAGCGTCCTGAGGATGTGCAAGAAGAGGCTGCTCAACCCACTCCAACTCAAGTAGAGCCTCTAGCATCAGGAAGACCATCTTTTCTTAGACTTTTGCTGCAAATCCAAACAGATGGTATGTCATAAGAGATCAAGGTGCTCAAGATGTCTACTTCTGCCAATACATGCTTAACCTACCTATGCATGATCTCTTTGACATGAGAAGGTATTTTGAGAGTCTGAGTCATCCTGACCAACTGATGAAGAAGGGAATAATTGTAAGGACCCATTCCCGAGACGCTTATAGCTGGTCAACCATTGCACATAAAACATACATTTACAGTTATTTTACATAAACATTCGCAACGGAAAAATTCAAAAATGACATTTCATTTCATCATAAAAACTTTTGCAAAATAATGCATCGTTTGTTGGTTACAAAATTTCATTGTTGTATTACATCACAAAAGCTTTATATAAATGGATGCCATCCAAAAGAGCTAAGAAGCTGCCTCGTGCCATCCTCAGCAATGATCACCTGCCAACTGGAAAACACATAAAAGTCAGCGTTGCTGAGTGAGCTCTAGTTTTATAATAAAACATACTATACTTATATTTGTTCGTGATCATACATCATATGTACACAAAGATAAAATCATTATTATCTTCTTTAATCTTTCATGCCTATTCATTACTTTTCCTTTCTATCATCCATAAACCCTTCCCTTCTGCTCATGGTACTGAACCTAGGCCCATCATAGACCTTTTATAACGGTGCATCGCACCTCGTGGTCACAGTACCTAGGGTGAAGTTTAGATTTACTATGCAATACCTTTCTGTTCATGGTTCTGGACCTAGGCCTGTCACAGACCTTTTATAACGGTGCATCGCATCTCATGGTCACAGTACCTAAGGTATGAATGTAGATGTACCATTGCCATAAGCAATACCTTTTTGTTCGTGGTTCTTGACCTAGGCCTCTCATAGACCTTCTATAACAGTGCATCGCACCTCGTGGTCACAGTACCTAAGGTATGCAGCAATAGTTCTATGCAAATGGTCAATCACAAGGAAAGACCCCGATGTGCATGCCATGCTTACAAGACTATCTTTACTTTCATTACTTGTTAATGCATGCATTCTTACTTCATGTTCCTCTTTCGATATCTTTCACTTTACGTTACATAATACTTTCGGTTCATTCATTAACATAACACGTAAAGCCACGGGAAAGATAAACATACATCATAATAAGGAACATAAACATATCATTCAGTCATCATCATGCAGGGCATCATACATACATCATGTATACCATGCAACATCATCATCATCATCATCAATCACACATCATAACATGCCCAACATACCATCTATGACCTCAAAAGTCAACTTACATAACCCCCGAGAATCTCCTAGGTCAAAGCCTACATTACCTCTTTTCCTAAAAAGTCAGAATTATTCCAAGTGTTCATCCGCATTTCCTATATTTCATCCGCATTTTCTATAGTTCATCCGCATTGATCTTACTTCATCTGCATTTGTTCATCCGCATTGGCCTTACTCATCCGCATTTCATGTACTTAGCCAAATGCTCATCCGCATTTCCCAGGCTTAGTCAAATTCTCATCCGCATTGACATACCTCATCCGCATTTCCCAGACTTAGTCAAATGCTCATCCGCATTTCATGCACTTAGCCAATGTTCGTCCGCATGACTTCATCCGCATTGGCTTCCAAACACTTAGGCATATTTAAAAACTTAACATGTGAGCCTAAAACATCATATTCGATTTCCATGCACCATTCATCATGTTCTAAGCTTAAATCTTACCCTCTAAGCCTTAGAAACACAATCATACATCATCAAGCATGAACATAGTCACACATCACATCATAACATCATCATAAACACATTCAAGCATACGGGTCCAAAACCCAGCTTAATAAAAACATACATTCATGCATTTCCAACCCCAAAATCAGTTAAAACAGGTAAAAGAGGGGTCCTAGAACTCACCTTTGCAGCTCTTGAATATGGCTTCCTCCAAACTCATTTGAAAATTGAATTCAACCGCTAAGAAACCCACTAAAAACCATACCCGAACACATACAAACACACATAAGCATGAACCCGAGGACATAACCGGTTAAGAACATCATAAAAACACGAATTCTCACCTTGAATTCAAACTCTTTCTTTTTCTTCCTTCAAAACCAAGAATTTGCTGCTCCCAGCTACTCTTTCTCTCTCTAAAACCCGAAGATCAGTGGTGTATGTGACATATGGACGGCCATACCACCTTTTACACCCACTTTTCAAACATTTTGTTCTTTTGGACACTTTTTACCCCTAGACTTAGGTTTTATTTCTTTTGTTTCCTTTTCCTTCACTTATTCTTCTTTCTTGCCTAAAAATAGCCGGGTGTTACAATAGTCATAGTCATGATGGGGACTGTCAATATCTGAAGACATTTCTCTGTTTTGGTAGCATCAACATAGGGAAAATTTGTAAGGCTTATTGAAAGGTTGATGCTCTCAAATCAAATTAAGACTTTCCTGCATGCATACACTTACTGTAAAGTAGAAGTTGCTTTGGGATTTTTACACTCGGCATCAGAAATACTCTAAGGGGTAAATCTTCCAAAGCCAAGACCAATATATTCCAAAGCCAAAAGTGAAGTCTTCCAAAGCTTTAAAGACAAAGTATTTCGAAGCAAATGAAGTGAAGACAGATTTCTTCCAAAGACTTTGAAGAACATGCCTTCTCCGATGTACTTTTAATAAAGCTGACAAACTTTCCGCTGCAACTCTGATGACACACCAACTTATACAAGTTGGTGAATGGTCAATGCTTTTTGTAACTATATATTGAGGTCTTGAGTCTGTAAATTTCTACTTTATATACTTTTATCCTTTTTGTAATAAATTAGGATATGCGCTATGGCATGTCATAGTCACTAGTCAAAAGGCAGATGTGCCTTTTGACTCTACATTGATTTTGACTCTACTAGTCAAAAGGCATGTAGTAGGATGTAGTATAAAGTGTCTCAAGTCCTTGTAACTTATTTTTCATGCTTTATATCACTAGTTATAGAACTTGAGAAGCAATATACTGCTATCTTGAAAGTCAAACATCTTTGTTGTTCTTAAGTTTCTTTCTCTTGTTTACTTGTGTTCATAGTATCATAATCAAAATCCTGGTACCCTATTTGATGTGTTAATTGTTTTAAACACTCTCCTTATTATAAGACTATTTGTATTGACCATCCCTTAAATGGTCCTGTAGTATGCACAAAGAGTCAAGGAATAATTTAAGAATAATTTAGGAAAAATACTTAAGGAGAGGTGTTGGAACAAGAAGAAGGCTGGTGCAACCAATAACCAAATCATTTAGACAAATTTTGGTGCTACTTACAAAGGCTTCCGAAGCAAGTGTGGAACTTCCTAAAGAAGTAGAGCTCTTCCAAAGACAAAGTAAAAGATCAACTTCCGAAGACAAACTCTACTTCCAAAGATCAAGTCTAAGAAGACAAGATCAGAAGACAACTTTCGAAGTATGAAGAAAAGAAGAAGTCCTCAAGCCTCGGAAGAAGTAGCCTCTTCTAAAGTATAAATGGCTTCGGAATTCTCTCGAAGCCATTTAACCTTCGGAAGACACTGCTATGAACCAGTGGACACAAGTATGGTCTCTAACACTCCGCTGCAGACCTCTAATATTGCATGGTGTTTTCCCAAAAGGCCATGTAGTTGACCATACTTTATTCCACTGTTCACCTTTTTATGTTAGTACAAGTTACCAACTTTAGTTGTTGATAAAAGGTAAGTTAGGGACATGTCTTGACTACTATATCTTAGATAAGACATTATCTAAGATAGCTTAAACTATAACTTTGTAGTATTATCTTTAGTTAGAGGATTCCAGCTGGTATTAAAGTATATCCGGCTGTATGTAGTATTATATATAGTTTCTCATTTGTAACTCATAAACCATGCTTGTAAGAGTCTTGTAATACTTTGAGTTGAGAAGCAATATATGCAAGTACCTTGAAATGATCTTTCTATGTTCATTGTTACTTATTATATTATTATCATCTCTTAGAGACTCTGCTTCATTCAAGTGTAGTTTAAGTGAGTTTGAGAGAAAAACCAAGTGTTTAGTGACATAAACCGATCCTGCAATTGGTATCAGAGCTCTTTAGGCTCTTGATTGTGAGATCTTACCATCCAAATCAACTTGTTTTTCACTCCTCCTTATACCTCACTCAAAATGGCCCTTAACAAGTCTGAAGTAGAGATGGGAACTATGACTAAAGCTCCTATCATCACTCTTGAAAACTTCAAGTCATGGAGCAGACGCATGGAAGGCTTCATCAGGTATCAAGACAGCAAAATGTGGTATTCTATTGTCAATGGCCGTAAAAACCCAAGGTGGCAGCACCTGGTGGAAATAGTGCCATGATAGAGAAGGCTGTTGAAGACTACTCTGATATGGACCGGAAGAAGATGGACGTTGAAAGCAATGCAATGACTATTCTTATGACTGCAATACCCAACTCCATCATGGTGGGGTTTGAGCATTCCAAGTCAGCTATAGAGCTGTTCGATGCACTTGCTTAAATGTACTCTAGCTCAAATGACTCCAAGAAGGACTCACTGAAGCAGCAGTTTGAGAACTTCACCTACATTGCTAGAGAGACTCTCAGTCAACAATATTTCAGGTACATGGATATCATTTCTTTCCTTCAGTCTGTGAAGATTACTCTTGAACTTAGAGACCTAACAAGGAAGTTCATGAGTGCTCTTCCTAATGAGTGGACGTTCTACTGTGCCTCTATCAAGAGAACAAAAAATCTGAACACCCTCACCATGACTGAACCCAATGGCATCCTTAATAGATACCGTTTGGAGATGAAGAGCAATAAAAGGCCATCAGACAAGCAGACCCACATCACCTCAGCAGTACCTGACTTACACCCAATAGCCATCATGCTCATCTGGACCATGCATCATATTTCTTGAGACTCCAAGGTCTCAACAGACTCAGCATAGTTCCTTTCAGGACAACTGTGCCTTTGTTTCAGGAAATGGACACTCTAGTGATTTGCAGTACTGTTTTGATGATCTAGAGTGCTTCAGTCCAGATGATGTGGAGTATGTGAACATTGTCCAACAAATGGCTCTTTTAACCTATAGAGCAAAGAAGTTTTTCAATCGGTAACTCCAATCTATAGGCTACCTCTCCTACCCGAGCAATGATTCGGAAAGGGCCTATATACCTTGGGCTCAACTTGCCCCGCTTCTTGAATCGGATAATACCCTTCCAAGGTGAGACCTTCAACATAACCCGATCACCCACCTGGAACTCAATCAGTCTGCGTCGCTTATCGGCATACGACTTCTATCTATCTTTGGCTGCCTTCATGAAGGCCTTGATCTTTTCAAGCTTCTCGGTCGTAGCCTCGATTACCTCGACGCTCCCTAATTCCTTCTGACCAATATCACCCTAACAAATGGGTGTTCTGCATCTCCTACCGTATAGTATCTCATATGGTGGCATACCAATGCTGGCATGATAGCTGTTGTTGTATGAGAATTTGGCTAACGGTAGGTGGTCATCCCAACTTACCCCAAAATCAATCACACATGCCCGAAGCATGTATTCCAATGTTTGAATGGTCCTTTCTGACTGACCATCAGTTTGAGGATAATAAGCCGTGCTAATATATAACCTCGTCCCCATGGCGTCGTGGAATTTCTTCTAGAATTTATATGTAAACCGGTGTCACGATCAGACACAATGGACACCGCACACCGTGATGAGTTACAATCTCCTTGATAAACAGGTCAGCCAACCTCTCGGATGAATATGTCTCGCGGATCGGTAGGAGGTGAGCACTCTTCGTCAAACGGTCCACAATCACCCATATGGCATCGTACCGTTTTGGAGTACGTGGCAGCTTCATAATGAAATCCATGGTGATGTGCTCCCACTTCCATTCTGGTATATCCAAAGGTTGGATTTTCCCATACGGCTTTTGATGCTCGGCCTTCACTTGCAAGCAAGTAACGCACTTACTCACATACCCCACCACATCGCGCTTCATACCCACCCACCAATAATCTTTCTTCATATCTTGATACATCTTTTTGGAACCAGGATGAATGGAGTATCGAGTCTTGTGTGCCTCATCCATTATCTTCACCCGTAGATCCCCAAAATGAGGAATCCACGTTCTCCCGAATCGAGTTCTAACACCAATTGTGTTTTCACCCAATTTTGCGACCAGACCTCTCATTCTCTCAGAGTTAAGATGGTCATCTTTCAATGCCTCATCCTGAAACTCTTTGACTTGCTTTATCACATCAGAGGTCAGATAAGCTGATATGCTTTCACCCAAATCGGTTCGGGTCTCTCCTTTCGGCTAAGGGCATCCGCCACCACGTTGGCTTTGCCCGGATGGTAATGGATCTCACAATCATAATCCTTTATAAGCTCCAACCACCTCCTCTGCCTCATATTCAGATATTTTTGCTTAAAGAAGTACTTTAAGCCCTTGTGGTTAGTGAAAATGGTGCATTTCGTCCGTACAGATAGTGCCACCAAATCTTTAATGCAAAGACCACGGCTGCTAGCTCCAAGTCATGAGTAGGGTAATTGACCTCATGAACCTTCAACTGTCAGGATGCATAGGCTATGACCTTCCCTCTTTGCATTAACACACACCCTAACCCCGAGTAAATTGAATTCAACCGCTAAGAAACCCACTAAAAACATACCCGAACACATACAAACACACATAAGCATGAACCCGAGGACATAACCGGTTAAGAACATCATAAAAACATGAATTCTCACCTTGAATTCAAATTCTTTCTTGTTTTTCCTTCAAAACCAAGAATTTACTGCTCCCAGCTACTCTTTCTCTCTCTAAAACCGAAGATCAGTGGTGTATGTGACATATGGGCGGCCATACCACCTTTTACACCCACTTTTCAAACATTTTGTCCTTTTGGACATTTTTACCCGTAGACTTGGATTTTATTTCTTTTGTTTCCTTTTCCTTCACTTATTCTTCTTTCTTGCCTAAAAGTAGCCGGGTGTTACAATAGTCATAGTCATGATGGGGACTGTCAATATCTAAAGACATTTCTTTGTTTTGGTAGCATCAACTTAGGGAAAATTTGTAAGGCTTATTGAAAGGTTGATGCTCTCAAATCAAATTAAGACTTTCCTGCATGCATACACTTACTGTAAAGTAGAAGTTGCTTTGGAAGTTTTACACTCGGCATCAGAAATACTCTAAGGGTTAAATCTTCCAATGCCAAGACCAATATATTCCAAAGCCAAAAGTGAAGTCTTCCAAAGATTTAAAGACAAAGTCTTTCGAAGCAAATGAAGTGAAGACAGATTTCTTCCAAAGACTTTGAAGAACATGCCTTCTCCGATGTACTTTTAATAAAGCTGACAAACTTTCCGCTGCAACTCTGATGACTCACCAACTTATACAAGTCGGTGAATGGTCAATGCTTTTTGTAACTATATATTGAGGTATTGAGTCTGTAAATTTCTACTTTATTTACTTTTATCCTTTTTGTAATAAATTAGGATATGCGCTATGGCATGTCATAGTCACTAGTCAAAAGGCATATGTGCCTTTTGACTCTACACTGATTTTGTTGTTTAGATCAAATGTATCCAGCTGGTCTTCTAAGTATGATCGGTAGTAGAATGTAGTATAAAATGTCTCCAGTCCTTGTAACTTATTTTTCATGCTTTGTATCACTAGTAATAGAACTTGAGAAGCAATATACTGCAATCTTGAAAGTCAAACATCTTTGTTGTTCTTAAGTTTCTTTCTCTTGTTTACTTGTGTTCATAGTATTATAATCAAAGTCCTGGTACCCTATTTGATCTGTTAATTGTTTTAAACACTCTCCTCATTATAAGAATATGTGTATTGACCATCCCTTAAATGGTCTTGCAGTATGCACAAAGAGTCAAGGAATAATTTAGGAAAAATGCTTAAGGAGAGGTGTTGGAACAAGAAGAAGGCTGGTGCAACCAATAACCAAATCACTTAGACAAATTTTGGTGCTACTTACAAAGGCTTCCGAAGCCAAGTGTGGAACTTCCTAAGGAAGTAGAGCTCTTCCGAAGAATAAGTAAAAGATCAACTTCCAAGACAAACTCTACTTCCGAAGATCAAGTCTAAGAAGAAAAGATCAGAAGACAACATTCGAAGTATGAAGAAAAGAAGAAGTCCTTAAGCCTCGGAAGAAGTAGCCTCTTCCAAAGTATAAGTGGCTTCGGAAGTACTTGTTCTTCCGAAGCCATTTAACCGTCGGAAGACACTGCTATGAACCAGTGGATACAAGTATGGTCTCTGACACTCCGCTGCAGACCTTTAATACTGCATGGTGTTTTCCCAAAAGGCCATGTAGTTGACCATACTTTATTCCACTGTTCACCTTTTTATGTTAGTACAAGTTACCAACTTTAGTTGGTGATAAAAGGTAAGTCAGGGACATGTCTTGACTACCATATTGTTATGATCAGCGATCTAAGTTTGATTGAATAGAGTAGATTGTAGCGGAATTCGATCAATGAATTAAACAATTTTGCAAGAACACAATTGATATTCAATGGAATAGTGCACGGTTATAGAAAAAGAGAGAATTCTGCAAAATGAATATTTTATTCAAATACTTTCGTGATGGCTTAAAGTCACACATTACAATTAGGTCAACATTCCTTATATAAGGAATGTGACGTCTGCTGATGTCTCTTGATAGTGACATCTAACAGAATTATACAAACAACTGAAACTATGCAAACTACTGAGAATGTTCTCAACAACTAATCACATCTTAGAGAATGCTAAGTACTGAAACTATAAACTACTGAAATGTAAATTACAAGTACTGAAAGGAAAACCATCACAACTACTGAAGTTAATAACTTCAGCTGTTGTGACAACTACTGATCACTCTGGTCTTCAGTCTTTGTCTTCAGACTTTGTCTTCAGTACTTTACTTTCAGACTTTGTCTTCAGTCTTTGTCTTCAGTACTTTACTTTCAGACTTTGTAATCAGCTGATGTCTTCAGCTGTTGTAATCTTCTTCAATAGTTGTAATGTCTGTGGGACTTAGAGGTTTTTCTGATAAGGCTCATTGGTTCTTTTGGTCCAACAAACTCCCCTGAACCAATGCAGCCAAAACCTCTAAGTTTATTGAAGATCCCACTTATTCTTTGGCAGAAACACCCTCTTGATCAGCTTCAGAGGTAATCATGTAAGCACAGGCCGGGAAAAGTTTTCTGAATAATTGATTGGCTGGGTAAGGAAGGGAACTCTGTCTTGGGAAAACTGGACACAGAGCCTTGTCCCAACCATGAAACCTAATTCCCATTGATGAGTCTGTAAGACTCTCTTGCATAGGCCTCAAGGAGAACAACTTGTTCCTCCTTGGTGAGTTCTTCTGCTTCTCCCTCAAAGAAAACTCAGGCCCATAATATTCAGACAGATATCTAACTGTCTTTCCATTCTTCAACTCAACAATTGTGATCTCTCTGTATGCGAATTCATCTGGGTGAGAGCCTTCTAGCAGCAACTGGAGTTCACTCTTTTGAAGATCTTCAAGTTTCTTGTATAACAACCCCTTCTTGATCATTTTGTTCTCAAGTATAGATTGAGGGTTTGTCTTTGAGTTATGTTCTCTCTTGAATTCTTCAATAATTTCCCAGGGTGAGACTACCATAGCCAAACTAATTGTAGCATTCAAAGTCTTTTTCACTTGGCCATGATATCTACTTGGTATGTTTTTCTTATGAATTCTGGAACTTACCCTGGGGTCTGGCCAAATCCTCATTCTTTCTCTTTGATGTTGGAATGTATGCTTAAGTGTGTACAGCCTCAGAGCTTGTTTCTTCATTTCTTGAATGGATGAGGACTGAGGGAAGTCCTTGTCAACCATTTTGAGAAATTGCTCATCATGCTGGTCCTGTTGTTCTGCTTCTTCAATCTTTACTTTCACAATTTGCATTTGCAAGTCAGGTGTTATCATCTGCTGAATTCTGAGCTCAGGTGTTTTAAGTTTGAGAATAGCAGAGATTGGCAGACTATCTTCATATCATCCTCTTCTTCTTCTTCTTCTTCTTCTACCTCAACATCCTTCTCCTCCTTCTGGGTGCATCACTGGGTGTGGTTGAGGTGGTTTTTGAGATAATGGAGTTGGTTTTGTGGGTTGATTTGTGAGTGGTTTTGGTTTAGGGATAGGATTGGCAGGTTTTGGAGTTGGTTGTTTATGAGTTGGAGTTAGGGAAGGCTGATCTAGCATTTTTGTGGTAAGTTTTGCTTTGGAGAGCTTGGCCATATCAGTTCTTTTCCCAACACCTGCCTCATCCACTGCTTCTATAATTGACCCTTTATTGAATGCTTCAGAAGAACAGATTCTGGTGGTTATTGGCAGAATACTGTCTCTGGTCCATGATTTGATCTCAATCAATGATCTGCCCAAGTATTTGGCAATAAATCTGATCATTATCTCCAACCTTTCCCTATCCATGACACTATAACTAGCCCATCTTTCTTGTATTTCCTTAACTTCCAGCCTTCTGATCTCAGTGTCTAAAGTGGCTGTATCAAAGCCCTGTCTAAAGAGTTGATCTATTATTCTGTCCATAGATCTGCTGTGAGCTTCATCAGCTTCTTTAACAAGATCTTCTAAGGATTTCTCTTCAACAGGCTCTTGTGTTTCAGCACTTTTCTTCCTTTTATAAGTGATCAATTGTTTCTCTTTCTCTAGCTCCTTTTCTTTTTCTTATTGTTTCACATCAACCACTCTCTTTCTCATTCTTTCTTTTATTGCCTTAGACTCCCCCTTTTTGGGTGCATTGGGTTCAGGGGTTTGAATGGCAGATAGTGACTTTTGCATAACATCATCAACTAGTGTTTGTAGATTTGAGGAGATCCTCTTATCAATGGCTTTATGTACAATCTCAGTGATGATGGGAGTGATGAGAGGTAAGGAGTTTTGAAAGGTTGCAACCATCTGCTCAGAGGGGTTCTGTCCCTGAGAGTTGGTGCTAAAAACAGGGGCTGGTGGCTTAGTTAAGTGTGGTGGCTGACTGTTTGGTGAACCTTCAAATGAAGGTGCCATCTGGGGGTTTATTGGGGTAGATGGACTTTTATCCTGAGACATTTTGGCGAGCAGTTTGTTGAGTCTGCTCACCTCAGTCTCAAGGATGGTGTTATGGGCTAAGACATCGAAGAAAAAGCCCAGGTCATCATCAATCTTTGTTGAATCATCTGACCTCTTGATTAAATCAGGATGTACATGCCCTGAGGTTAGATCAGTATATGCATGTGCCCCTTGTTCTTGGTTCTGGGGACTTCCTACCTCAGGACTTTGTCCTTCATTGGCAGTTGCCTCTGGTGAGGTCTTATATATGGTACCAACTTCATCCTGTTCATTTTCTGAATCAGTAGAAGTGGCAGCCTGACCAGAAGTTCTAACCTCCTTTTCTACACTTGGAGATTGAACATTATAACCCTTGTGCTGTGGGTTATCATCAGCACTTTGGTCCTCCCCCTCAATTGTTGAGGTATGCCCAGTGTGAATTGGTTTCTGGGGAGGGGTTGAGGAATGCAGCTGACTCAGCACTTTAGCAACGATAAGAGTTGGGCTTTGAGGGGCGGTTGCAGTGGGAGATTGGTTAGAAGCAGATTTCACCCGGGGTGAGAGGTGCTCTTCAATGGTAACCTTCTCAACTGAGATAGGTTCCAGTAGTGTGGGTTCCCCTAGTGTAGTTGCAACAGGATCCTGTAGAGAGGATACCTGTGCGGTTTCAGCAGGTTGAGTCTCTAACATAATTGGGGGGTTAGAGCTAGTATATGTTTCCTGTATTGGTGGTACATGGGCATCCTCAGGGGACTCATCTCCCTGAGTAGCCTTTTTGGGCTTTTGGGGTTTGGGTTTGGTGGGGACTTTGGATCTGGAGGTGAAGGCTGTGGGTTCCCTCTGCTTGGGTTTGAGCAGGTGGGCAACCCCTTTGAGAGTGGGGTCAGAGTTATGTCTGGAGTATACCTCAGCTAAGATAGCTGGAGCAGGGACTCCAAGACCAACAAGGCCGTCAGAATTTAATTGATCTAAAATTATGGCCATCAGAAACCTGGGATATAATAGCCATCTGTTTGACACAGGTTTCTGAGCCAGATCCTTAAGTTCCAGAAACACTATCTCAGAAAAATTTAGATTTGTCGTTCAAAGATAGAGTACAATACCTGTTGCCATCGTGAGGACATCTGATCCCATGAAGATGTCTTTGGAGCAAGGCAGAAATTTACCATGTGGAAGATAAGTCTTTCAGTATCATGGAAGTGCTTTTTGAGAATGGTTGTAGCACTTAAGTCTCCTTCATACCCGTTGTTGATGAAAGACATATCGATGGTGCCTTTCGGGTATTCTACAACACAGGTGGCATCATGCAAGTTTAGGGTTTTGCGAATGATGTCAGGGGTGATTACCACCTATTTCTAGTTAACCAACGACTGGAGAGTGATTTGGCTATCATTGTCACCAGTTGTTACAGAGACGTTGAGGCTCAGGTAAGGCTTGAGGTTTTTGTGCAATAGGAACTTGAACTTGATTTGGCTGTGGCATGTAATAACAGGGATATGGATATGGTATTGGACCATGAGGGACAAAATATGCAGGAGATATAGGTTGTGAGTGATGACCAGAACTAGCAGGATGTTCCCTCTGTTTTGTGAACTATTACTTGGAAAAGTCACAAAGGGTGCAGAGGAGTTAGATCCAGTTGATCTACACTCTCTTGCAAAGTGCGCAAGCCTGTGGCATTTGTTACACCTCAACTTACTCTTGTCAAAACCAACTTTGGTTTTGCTAGAGAGTCCTAGAAATTTTCTACTAGTTCTCTTGTAGAACTTTTGAGATCTTATATTAATCAAGGCCATTTGGCTAAGAATATCCATCTCTTCTAAGTCATCATCAGCAATAACTTTCAAATCATCCATCATGAAGCACAAATTGTCACTATTACAGCCTGACTGACTATCAACACTAACAAATGCATGATCAGAACTGTTTGAAGAGAAATCTATATGCTCATCATAATGGCTTTCTGATGCAGCATATTCTGAATCATGACCAACCAAGGCAGTGTTCCCTGGTACAAAGTCATCAGTGACCTTTCCTGATGATGCTAGTTTCCTTTTCTGCTCTATCTCTCTTTCAAATGTAAGCAGTTTCCCATGGAGTTGGGTGAGAGATAGGCTATCCAGATTTGCACTGGAGCTTAGGACAATGGTATATGTGTCCCATCTCTCAGGCAGTGATCTGAGGAATCTGTTGTTCATCTGGCTATTAGTGTATTCATGTTTGACCATTTTCAGCTTAGAGATCAAATAGGAAAAAGCTAAAACTGTTGAGTCAGTGTCTCACCCTTCCTATGAGAGAATGTCTCATATTGTTGGGCAAGGATTTCTCTGTTGTTTGCTAAGACCTCATATGTTCCACCAAATTGTTCTTTCAATGCATTCCAGAGGTCATGAGCAGTTTCATGATGCATAAGCCCAGAATAGATTTCATTCGGCAGTGCTATGGCCAGAATTCCATGTGCTTTAGCATCAATCTCAAACAGTTTTCGATCCTCATCTGAGTATTGTTCCTTCTTCTTTGGAACCATTTGGTTGGTTTCCGGATTGTTCACCATAGGCTTGTGTGGACCATGTACCACAGATGTCCAACAACCTGAACTGTTAACAGACAGGTGATGGAGCATTCTTCGTTGCCATATGTTATACTCAGTCCTAACCAGCATCGGAGGCTTGGTTGAGGAACCAGTATTGTGAGGGTCATTAGAAGAAGTAGTCATTCTCAGATTCAATCAAATTCAAATAAGTTTTAATTGATTTAGCGTAAAACACAACAAACTCAATATGAACAAAGAGAAATCTCAAAGCAAATAACCGAAAGCAACAGAAATTCAATCTCTATAACCAATTCTTGCAAATATGCTAATTCGATCAAACTTAGATATCGAAATAGCAGTTTCAATGATCAATTGTTAGATCGATCAATGATTAACCTACTCTGATACCATTTGTTATGATCAGCGATCTAAGTTTGATTGAATAGAGTAGATTGCAGCGGAATTCGATCAATGAATTAAACAATTTTGCAAGAACACAATTGATATTCAATGGAATAGTGCACGGTTGTAGAAAAAGAGAGAATTCTGCAAAAGGAATATTTCATTCAAATACTTTCGTGGTGGCTTAAAGTCACACATTACAATTAGGTCAACATTCCTTATATAAGGAATGTGACGTCTGCTGATGTCACTTGATAGTGACATCTAACAGAATTATACAAACAACTGAAACTATGCAAACTACTGAGAATATTCTCAACAACTGATCACATCTCAGAGAATGCTAAGTACTAAAACTATAAACTACTGAAATGTAAATTACAAGTACTGAAAGGAAAACCATCACAACTACTAAAGTTAATAACTTCAGCTGTTGTGACAACTACTGATCACTCTGGTATTCAGTCTTTGTCTTCAGACTTTGTCTTCAGTACTTTACTTTCAGACTTTGTCTTCAGTCTTTGTCTTTAGTACTTTACTTTCAGACTTTGTAATCAGCTGATGTCTTTAGCTGTTGTAATCTTCTTCAACAGTTGTAATGTCTGTGGGACTTAGAGGTTTTTCTGATCAGGCTCATTGGTTCTTTTGGTCCAACACATATCTTAGATAAGACATTATCTAAGATAGCTTAAACTATAGCTTTGTAGTATTCTCTTTAGTTAGAGGATTCCAGCTGGTATTAAAGTATATTCGGCTATATGTAGTATTATATATAGTTCTCATTTGTAACTCATAAACCGTGCTTGTAAGAGTCTTGTAATACTTTGAGTTGAGAAGCAATATATGCAAGTACCTTACAAATTATCTTTTTGTGTTCATTGTTACTTATTATATTATTATCAACTCTTAGAGACTCTGCTTCATCCGAGTGTAGTTTAAGTGAGTTTGAGAGAAAAACCAAGTGTTTAGTGACATAAACCAATCCTGCAATTGGTATCAGAGCTTTTTAGGCTCTTGATTGTGAGATCTTACTATCCAAATCAACCTGTTTTTCACTCCTCCTTATACCTCACTCAAAATGGCCCTTGACAAGTCTGAAGTAGAGATGGGAACTATGACTAAAGCTCCCATCATCACTCCTGAAAACTTCAGGTCATGGAGCAGACGCATGGAAGGCTTCATCAGGTATCAAGACAGCAAAATGTGGTATTTTGTTGTCAATGGACCGTATAAACCAAGGTGGCAGCACTTGGTGGAAATGGTGCCATGATAGAGAAGGCTGTTGAAGACTACTCTGATAAGGACCGGAAGAGGATGGATGTTGAAAGCAATGCAATGACTATTCTTATGACTGCAATACCCAACTCTATCATGGTGGGGTTTGAGCATTGCAAGTCAGCTATAGAGCTGTTCGATGCACTTGCTTAAATGTACTCTAGCTCAAATGACTCCAAGAAGAACTCACTGAAGTAGCAGTTTGAGAACTTCACCTACATTGCTGGAGAGACTCTCTGTCAGCAATATTTTAGGTACATGGATATCATTTCTTCCCTTCAGTCTGTGATGATTACTCCTGAACTTAGAGACCTAGCAAGGAAGTTCATGAGTGCTTTTCCTAATGAGTGGACGTTCTACTGTGCCTCTATCAAGAGAACAGAAAATCTGAACACCCTCACCATGACTGAACCCAATGGCATCCTTAATAGATACCGTTTGGAGATGAAGAGCAATAAAGGCCATCAGACAAGCAGACCCCTCAGTCTTCCTGCTAGCAACGCCTTGATGGTTGCTGAAGGCTCAGGACCCACATAACCTCAACAGTACCTGAGTTACACCCAATAGCCATCATGCTCATCTAGACCATACATCATATTTCTTGAGACTCCAAGGTCTCAACAGACTCAGCATAGTTCCTTTCAGGACAACTGTGCCTTTGTTTCAGGAAATGGACACTCTAGTGATTTGCAGTACTGTTTTGATAGTGCTTCAGTCCAGATGATGTGGGGTATGTGAACATTGTCCAACAAGTGGCTCTTTTAACCTATAGAGCAAAGAAGTTTTTCAAGAGAATTGGAAGGTAGTTTCCCTAGAACCTAACCAAAAACAAATTTGGGTTTTACAAAACCAAGTCCATATGTTACAACTGTAACTAGCTTGGTCATTTTGCAAGGGAATGCAAGGCTCCTAAGTCAAATCCGGTAACCCCACAGGCCTCCACACATCCCTCTACATCAAAGCCCACTAGAAAGTCGACTAAGACAACTGCAATGGCTCAAGAAGTTGACTAGAGCTTCATGGTACAGGATGTGTCTCCTGCTCAAGCACTCATGGCAGGGACATATGATAGTAAGGTATATGAACATCTTTGTACTTCTGCATGCATTGCTAAGGTTATACTATATCAGGACTACAATATGGAAATTAAATATGATATTGAGTCTTTAAATGTTTTGAAATCTGATTTTAAAAGGGTTGAATCTAACTACCAAAAGAAAATTGAAGAGCTAGAGAAAAATGTTTCCCTATTAAAACATGAACACACAAATTACAAGACTCAAATAAAGGATTTAATATCCAAATTGCCTGAGGCTCAAGCCCAACTTGTCACTGCTGAGGCTCAAGCCAGGAAGTATGCTATTTCTAAGTAGAACTTCCAAGCTATTATTGCATCATACTCCCACTTAAAAATTTGTTATCAAAACAAAGGAGGGTTGGGGACCAATGAAATTTCTCCACCATATTCTTATGAGTCCATAAGACAACCTAGATGTGGTACTGAAGAGCAACATGTCCCATCTGCTGACCCATCTTCACTTGAGTTAAAGAATGATGAAATAATAGAGGCTAGCACAGGGAAGGAACAAGTAAATCAAACCACCTCTCCTAGTGAAGATCAAATCCTAACCACCAAAGCCAAAGAAAGCAGAGCTAAAGCTGCAAGAAGAACTGCCAAGAAAGTGGCTGAGTCCAAGCTGATGATTGACCCAAAACAAAAAGGTGTATTCATCTCAGCTGGATTCCAAGTGGTAGGTAACTCTGACCCAGGAAAGGAGTGTAGTGCCAATTCTCAAGCTCCCAAAAGACTAACATTGCATGCATAATATGTGGTCTGTAGAACCACATGGCTAAAGATTGTTACTACAACCCTGCTAGCACACATTATGCAAATAATGTTAAGAAAGAAGGAGTCGGGGAAGGTTTCTCATTTGGACCCTACCAAATGGTCCAAGTGATGAAAAAGGGAAAGTTGGTTTCCGAAGCAAGGTTGCTTTCAGAATAAAATCCTTCTTCTGAAGGGAAAATGGCTTCGGAAGCTAAATCTGTTAAAATTGAAAAGAACAAAAGAGCTCCCTTGAAACCAACCCAAAAGAAGACTACTTTAGAAGAAAAGGTGGTGAATGGTTCTTTCGAAAAGAATGAACCTTTGGAAGAATGTCAAGCTGTGCAAGCCTCAAAAGGCTTATCCTCAATGATCAACCAAAGGATGGATTGGAAGATCAAGAAGGATGTTGCAGCCCAATCCTCTTCTTCAAAGACGTCCATTGAACCCCCATGCTTAATCTTTGGTACAATTATGTCACTATCATTGGAAGAAACCAAGACCAAAAAGGCTTGGGTCTCCAATCAAAACTAATTATCTCATCTTGTGTGCAGAGACATCCATATGACAAGAATAACAATGTTTGGATTGTAGATAGTGGATGCTCCAAGCACATGACAGGGAACAGATCTCTCCTTCAACAATTTCAACATTATGATGAAGGTCGTGTCTAGTTTGGAGGTGAGGCCGGAGGGTATATTTCCGGCAGAGGAAGTATATCCAATGGAAAATTAAAGGTTGACAAAGTTAATTTTGTCAAATAGTTTGAACACAATCTATTAAGTTTTTCTTAGTTTTGTGATCAAAAGCATCAAATGCTTTTCACAGAACATGAGTGCATTATCCTCAAACCTGGGATGACAATTCCTCTAGAATTGGTGCTTCTTAGATCTCCCAAGAATGGGGATATGTACAAGCTAGATATGAACAATGCTTCCCCAATAGGTGAAGTATCATGCTTTCTTTCCAAAGATGATAGTGATGAGTCAACACTTTGGCATAAACATATGTGTCACGTGAACTTTAAGACAATGAATAAATTGGCTAAAAATAACTTGGTACATGGTTTACCTAAAAAGGAAATTTTCTGCAAAGATAACTGTGTTGCATGCCTGAAAGGGAAGCAACACAGGGCATCTCACAAATCCAAAAGTGTTAACTCCATCACCACTCCATTACTCTTATTGCACATTGATCTATATGGTCCCATAAGTATAATGAGCATTGGAAGGAAATCATACTGTCTTGTGATTGTTGATGATTCTACAAGATTTACATGGGTATTCTTTTTAAGATCTAAAGATGAAACTGCTAAAACATTAAAATCTTTTATTCTTAAAATAGAAAATCAAATTGATCATAAGGTTAAGATCATTAGAAGTGATCAAGGGTCTGAGTTCAAGAACTTTGTTCTTGACTCATTCCGTAACTCAAATGGGATTGCCAGACAATATAGTGCTTCCAGAACTCCTCAACAAAATGGTGTTGCTGAGAGGAGGAACATGACAGTTATTGAGGCTGCTCGAACTATGTTAGCTGATTCCAAACTACCTCTAACTTCTGGGTAGAGGCTGTCAGCACTGCATGCTATATGCAAAACAGAGTTCTTGTAGTTAAGCCACATGGAAAAACTCCTTATGAGTTATGGAACAAGAGGCTACTGTTCATTGGCTTTCTAAGGTCCTTTGGCAGCAGGTGTACCATACTTAACATAAAGGACAATTTGGCAAAATTTGCTGAAAAGTCGGATGATGCTATCTTTGTTGGATACTCTTCTAGCTCTAAAGCTTATAGAGTTTACAACATCAAGAATCAACAATTTGAGGAATCATCTAATATTGTTGTTAATGAGCACACTCCTCATGTTAGGGGGAATGGCTCTAATCATATTTTTGATTTAGAACTGTTTCCAAACTATTATAAACCATCTTGTGAGAATGTTTTGGTTGGAACATGTGCTCAAAATGATGCTAATGCCGATCAACTGTTTGAGCTACCCAAACCTCTTCCAAGTTCTCCCAGAGCTACCACAAATCAAGCTTCCACTATTGGCATATCAAATAGTATAACTATTTCAAGGAATAGTGAAGCTTCAACCAGTGAATCACCTGCTGCTCCTTAAAACTCATCAAGTGATCCTGCACAACACCAAGCTGATGGAAGTAGCATCCTGAAGGAGCAGGAAACTGTTAATGCTACTTCACAACCAACAATTGATGATGTTTCTCATTCATTCAATCAGTTCTCATTGAATGAGTTTGAAACAATAGTTGGACAAAGTGTTCTAGTTCCTGAGCAAAATATGTCCAATCTGGATCTATCTTTGCAACTGGAAGTGATTCCTCGTCTAAGGATCCATAACACTCATCTAGCTGAGAACATCATAGGGGATGTCTCTGAAGGTGTGAGAACAAGAGGGCAAACTCATCATGGGAATGTTTTTTTATACTCATGCTTTCTTCCCCAGATGGAACCCAAGAAGGTGGAAGATGCCTTGAAAGATAGTAGCTGGGTTGAATCGATGCAAGAGGAGCTGCTTCAATTCAAGAGACAAAAGGTTTGGAAACTATGTCCGCTACCATCTATTCAGGTACCCATAGGCACAATGGATTTTCAGGAACAAGAGAGATGACAGAGGTCTGATTATTAAGAACAAGGCAAGACTGGTGGTTCAAGGATACACTCAAGAGGAAGGAATTGATTATACTGATGTCTTTGCACCTGTTGCAAGACTTGAGGCAGTTAAGATCTTCCTTGCTTATGTTGCATCCAAGAATTTTACTATCTACCAACTTGATGTCAAGTCTGCCTTTCTATATGGGGATATGGATAGGGAAGTGTACGTGTGCCAGCCTCCAGGATTTGAAGACCCACAACATCCTAACTATGTCTGTAAATTGGATAAAGCTCTATATGAGCTGCACCAAGCACCTAGGCCGTGGTAAGATACTTTGTCTCAGTTTCTTCTAAAGAATGGTTACACTAGAGGAACCATTGACAAGACTCTCTTCATAAGGAAGTCTGGAAAGGATATTTTGCTTGTTCAAGTCTATGTTGATGAGATCATCTTTGGTTCTTCAAACGAACAAATGTGTAAAGAGTTTGAAAGCATTATGAAGAAGAAGTTTGAGATGAGTTCCATGGGAAAAATGGACTTTTTCCTTGGAATTCAGGTGAAGCAATTGAAGGAAGGGTCAATCAATCTAAGTATTTCAACGACATCTTAGAAAGATTTGAAATGAAAGATTGTAAGTCAGCCAAAACACCTATATCCAGAAACTATAATCTTTGTCCTGACCTTGAGGAGGAGGATACTGATCAACATTTGGATAGGGTGATTATTGATTCTCTGATGTATCTCACAGCTAGTAGACCTGATATAATGTTTGCAACTTGCATTTGTGCAAGATATCAGGCTGCTCCAAAGGTGTCTCACCTAGGTGCTGATCAGATACCTTAAAGGAACACCTAAACTAGGTCTCTGGTATCCTAGGAACAATGATTTTAATCTTTATAGATACTCTAACAATGACTATGGTGGCTGCAACATTGACAAGAAATCAACATCAGGAGGGTGTCAATTTCTTGGTGGAAGGATCATCTTATGGCAATGTAAGAAATAATCTTGTGTCTCGGCATCAACTGCTGAAGTTGAATACATTGCTGCTACAAGCTGCTGTGCTCAGCTACTGTGGATTCAAAATCAAATGTTAGACTATGGATTCAACTTTATGAGCACTCCTATCCATATTGACAACAATAGTGCTATCTCCATCATTGAAAATCATGTGAAGCACTCCAAGACAAAACATATTGATATCAGGTATCATTTCATTAGAGATATTCATGAGAAAAATTTGATTAAACTAATCAAAGTTGATTCAAATGAACAATATGCTGACTTGTTCACCAAAGCTTTTGATGAATAGAGATTTAAGTATCTCATAACAGCTATTGGGATGACAAACATTGATTAGAGTACCTCTTTTGAAAACCCTTTTAATGTGTAATATCTTATGTCAATACAATCTAAGCCCTGTTACAAAAGGTCTCTCTCTGAAAAATTTCACTAAGTACAAATTCTTCCGAATAGGAATTAACCTTCGGAAGATATCTTGCATATCTTCCAAAGCAAAATTCCTCCAAGGATAATTTTCTTCTCTGAAGAGTTTTTAGTCTCGAAAAAAGCGATTGATTACATATCAGATCTACTTCCAAAGCTTATAAAACTCTCCACTCGAAAAGTAATCTTCACTCTCGGAAGTAACTCTTTACCTTCGAAAGTAAGAATTGCCTTCGGAAAACAAATTACCTTCGGAAATGTCTTATACTCGGAAGAGAGATTTTACTGTGTAACGGAAATCTCTTGGGCTCCATACTGTAAAAAGGAAAGATTTTGTTAATGATGTTGGATTATTTAACTGAATTAAACCTTACAGTCCCTGTCACTTCATCCACTAAAACATCACATCACCTTATCCTAACCCCTTTACCGCCATTTCATCCTTTTTTAAATAATCCTGACTATTCACTTTCATCTTCTTACCATAATATTTACAACCCTAAAAATTTCCTTCATCCCCAATTCACCCAAGCTCAAACTCATCCACCTTCACCTCTCCACAAATGGTATTGAACCCTCAAAACAATCAAGTCACACTTCTTGACTCCTCAAGAGATGCGGAGTTCTCTGAAATCATCTCCTTTCTCACCCAATCATCCTGCTACACTACCCTGACTGTTAATCCCACTATGTACACTAATCACATGGCTGAATTTTGGGAAAACGGTTAGGTTGAATCCCTAAATGGGGTTCATGTAATATGATCCATCATTTATGGCCAAGAGTTTGTCATTATTGAACAACTCATCACGAAGCATCTTGAGCTTCATGATGAGGGTGCACCTATGGAGTTCCCCAAAGTAGATTTAGACAACACTTACATTCTAATAGGATATGGTGGAGACGTCAGCAGGTCAACTATTTACAAATTCAACTTCTCATACAACTGGAAGTTCCTGCTGCATGTTGTTCTTCACAGCCTGTCAAATAAATCTGGGGGATGGGATCAAATTCCATATGAACTAGGGTGCCTAGTTCATGGAATGGTGAGAGGCCTTCGATTCAACTACTCAAGATTTGTACTGACCAGTCTCATGGAAAATATCCAGAGGGAAACATTCTTTGTGTATCCTAAATTTCTCCAGCATATTATCAACTATGAGCTGGACCAGAGTTGGCTTATCTATGCAGCCACCCGGCCTGTCCCTCAAATGAGACCTGCCATCTTCAAAACTTTGAATAAGGTGTCCACTAACTTCATTGGAAGGTACACTTCTCTACTTCCAGGTATGACTAAGCAAATAGCTCCTGGTGACATCCCTGTTAACCCCATAAGTGATGAACCCACACCAACAACTGCCCCCACACTACCAACTTTACCTTCTCACCCCATCACCATCACTTACCAAAGATGCACCAAACAAACCTTTGTTCAATCTACTCTGATTGAACAAGCTCCTCCTGTTCAATCCAAAAATGCTAGAGTGGAACTTTGGGCTCCCACTCAGTTTGAGGTCTCACCATCCTTCACCATTGACCTCAATATGTGTCTTGAGTCTCCTCTGTCTCAAACCCATGAGCCCACTACCCTATCTGAAAGCCCTCAGGGTGAGTCTTTATACTCCTCTGAGCAACCATGAAGAGATAGCCCCACCAGAGGCTCAATGCTTGTAGACATTGATCAAGGTCCCGGGTCAGTATCTTTACCTTCCCTATCTTTCACTAACCTTCTTTTCAAAACTGATGAAGAGATTACGTCCCTCCATGGAAATGAAGTTGATCTACAACACTCTCTCCAAGATCAACAGAGCCTAGAGAGACCTCTTATCTCTAGCCCCCATTAGCAAACCTTTACTGAGGTGAGTCCCACTAATGTGGAGGGGACTCATGCAAATTCAGCTGCCACTACAGAAGATGCCTTAATGGACCTTCTGGACAGTGGTTACATTTCTGAGACTGAATCTGTGGCAACCATGCCTTTGATGACTCTGAAAGAGACATCATTATGCAATGGAAACCAAGGTGCCAAGAAACCACATCTGGTGGTGAGGCTGAACATACTAGGTATGTTACCTTATCTCCCCGTGATTCTTCAAAAGAAGATGAGGGAAGACTGCAACTCATTATACAAGACCTGCTTTCTAAAGTCTCAAACCTTGAATCCAAGGTTAGGACTTTAGATGACATGTCTGCCACTCAACAACTTGAGATTTACAATCTCAAGGCTCAACTAGCCGAGAAACATATTATGTACCCATTCAGGTCTCCTTGACCTCTTCCTCTAGCTCATCTATCTCTCAATATGATGCTACCAAAAAGGGGAAGAATGTTTAGAGACAAACATCTGAGGAACCACTGAGCCAAATTTCAACTTCCAAATATTCGGCTCCCATTGCAACTACCTTCTCTGAGCCATCCCAAGTTGTACTGCAAATTGACCAAGGATGCTCAGAGATCTTTACAAACTCTTCTTCAAGTTACTGTTGAGCTCCTCTCAAGATCAACCTAGCCCTGATGCGGCTATGATGTACTTTGGAGCTAAAGAGCTTCATAGGTTATGTGCACCTTCTACCACTATGGAAGAAGTTGGTCAACCTAAGGTCCAAATGGAACCTAAGATTCAATTCGAAGGAGAAATGAGGGCTGATGGCCCAGCAACTAAAACAGTTAGGATAGAAACTGCCCTCCCTCAAACTTCTGAAGCTGAAGTTAAAGCCTCGGAATAACAAACTGAGTCTTTCGAAGCGAAAATTGAGGTGACAGGAGGATTGTTCTCACTGTCCGAGGATCTAATCATCACCGATGCAATTCTAGAGCTAGCATCTGAGGTGAATAGTGAGGACTTTCTCAATCAACCTCTAGCTCAGACACCTTCACTACCTCTCTCACAATCTAAATCCTCTCTCCAAGAACCACCAAAGTCAAGCACTTCAAAGGATGATAAAGGAAAGAAGAAAATGACTGCAGAAGAGCTTTAGGAGGAGGAAAGGATTGAAAAGCTTAAAAGAAAAAGAAGACTTGCAACTAGGAACCTGTTAGCTGCCAGTTTCAAAGCAGCTGCAGCCAACCAAGAGTCAATCAGTAACAAAAAGAGGGTAGAGATCATTGATCAGCTTATAAAGCTTGGAGCTACTAATGAAGACATACTCCTGCTACTATTAGAGGAGTTGGTAGAGCTGGAAACGGCAACCAGGCTGTGAAATAAGCAACAAAAGGAAGCAGCACGGTTGGCCTTAGAGGTACAGAAAAAAAGAGAAAAGAGGGAAGCTGACATGCAGCTCCAAAGGGAAAGCATAGCTTTCCTAACCTCTCAGGGTTTCTCTCTTCAAGGACTGTCTCCACACAATAATGAGATGATCCTATGGCTCTTCAACAAAGAGCAAGATCTACTAGAGAAGGAGAGAAAGAAAACTGCAAGAGAGAAGTTGAAGGAGAAGAAGAAAAAAGGAAGAAGAAGCTAGGGTCACTACGACCAAGAAGATAGGTGAGAAAGCCTAGATGAAAGACTATCTCCGGGCTCACGGCTTCTCTAGCAGGTAAGTGGGACCCATGTCTGAAAAGACACTCCAGCGAATTGTTAGTGAAATCAAGGCTAACATTCGTTTGGGCAAAAGGAAAGAGATGTATAGAAGGGTACAGGGGATGACCTTCAAACCAACCACTCAGCCCTAACCTGAACCAACTCCCTCACTATTCACCATCAAAACTGAACCTTACACACCTGAACCTACACCACTATCTTACCTTCTTCCTCACCTCAACCACCTAAATTACCTATCCTCCAACCCAAAACACTTCCAGAACCACTACACCTCAACCTACCCTACAATCTTCCAAACCATCCCCTCAGCCTTCTAAACATCTCTCCCTAGAGGAATTCAAGGAAAAGCTCTCAAACTGTATAACCTTGAGTGACATCTCTTATGAAGAAGACTCTTTCAAACTAACTTATGTTGATGGATCTTCATGTTCCTTCATAAAAGATCAATTTCTTGATTTGTGTAACACCCGATTATTTTAAAGTCAAAGAAAGAGAACAATAAAGTGAAGGAAAAGAAACAAATGCTATTTAACCCAAGATAAGGGGTTAAACATGTAAAAAGTACAAGATTTACTTTTTGTGTGGTACAAAGGTAGCATGGCCGCCCATGGCATGCCACTTTTCACTTTTTGAGTTCGGATTTTAGAGAGAGAAAGAGCAGAGCTTGGGTTTGGAGAAGAACAAAAAGAAGAAGTTCAAATTCAAGGTAAGAATTCGTGCGTTTATGATGTTCTTGACTGGTTATATCCTCGGGTTTATGCTTATGTGTGTTTGTATGTGTTCAGGAATGTTTTTAGTGGGTTTCTAAGCGGTTGAATTCAATTTGCAAATGAGTTTGGAGGAAGCCATACTCAAGAGCTGCAAAGGTGAGTTCTAGGACCCCTCTTTTACCTAATTTAACTGATTTTGGGGCTAGAAATGCATGAATGTATGTTTTCATTTAACTGGGTTTCGGACCCGTGTGTTTGAATGTGTGAATGATGATATATGATGTGATGTATGATTATGTTCATGCTTGATGATGTATGATGATGTTTCTAAGGCTTAGAGGGTAAGATTTAAGCTTAGAACATGAGGAATGGTAATTTGAGATTGTAAATCTGATGTTTAAGGCTCATATGTTCAGTTTTAGAACCTGCATAAGTGTTGAAAGGTCAATGCGGATGGAAAGGTTAATGTGGATGAGCAAAGTAAGTCAATGCGGATGAAAATTAACCACTAAGTAAGCCAATGCAGATGAAGTCAAATGCGGATGAAGTCAATGCGGATGAACATTGACTAAGAGCATGAAATGCGGATGAACATTGACTAAGTGCATGAAATGCGGATGGGCATTTGATTAAGTCTGAGAAATGCGGATGAATATGGACTAGGAAAAAGGGAATGCGGATGAGTATTAACTGCAGAGTAAGTAAATGCGGATGAACAGTTAATGCGGATGGGGTCAATGCGGATGAACATTTGACTAAGTATATGAAATGCGGATGAGTACGTCAATTGCGGATGACAAATGCGGATGAAGCATGTCAATGCGGATGGAGCAAATCAAATGCGGATGAACAATAAGGTCAATGCGGATGAACACTTAGAATAATTCTGACTTTTTGGAGAAAAAGGAGTAATGTAGGCTTTGACTTGAGATATTCCTAGGGGTTCATTTAGGTTGACTTTTGAGGTCATAGATGGTATTAAAGGCATGTAATGATGTGTGATCAATGCATATGCATGATGATGATGATGATGTTGCATGATTATACATGATGTATGTTATGTATGTATGATGCCTTGCATGATGATGACTGAATAATATGTTTATGTTCCTTATTATGAGGTATGTTTATCTTTCCCGTGGCTTTACGTGTTATGATAATGAATGAACGAATGTATTATGTAACGTAAAGTGAAAGATAATGAAAGTGGAACATGATGATGAATGCATGCATTAATGAATGAATGAATGAACGTAAGAAAGGCTTGCAAGAATATGTATGGAGGTGCACACCCGATGTAGGTGTTAGCTCAACTGTGTGCAGGTTAGCTACCCCAAAGGATGCACATTGGGGTCTTTCTTTGTGATTGACCATATGGATGAACCATCGTTGCATGCCTTAGGTACTGTGACCACATGGTACCGAGCACCACCGATGAAGGTCTTTTATAGGCTTAGGTCCAGTATCATGAGCGTGAAAGGCATAACATATGACAATGGTATACCTGAACTTTACCTTAGGTACCGTGACCACTTGGTGCCGGGCACCACCGATGAAGGTCTTTTATAGGCTTAGGCACAGTACCATGAGCATGAAGGGTAAAGTTCATGGTGATGACGAAAGTAAAGAATGAAATGATGAATGAATGGAAGTATGAACGGAAGAATCACGAAGATAATAATGATATTATCTGTATGTACGTACGATGTATGATCACGAATGAATGTAAAGTATAGTATGATTTTGAGAGAAAGTAAAGAAAGGTTTTAATGAAAGTAAAGTATTTTTTTATTATAAATCTAGAACTCACTCAGCAATGTTGACTTTTATGCATTTTGCAGTTGGCAGGTGAGCATTGCTGAGGATGGCATAGAACAGCTACTTAGCATTTTGAATGACATTCTTTTTTTAATGTTTTTGCATTGTAATGCGAACGAATGACGTTTTGAAATGAACGCTTGTATTAACTTGCAAAAGCATTTGTAATGATATGAAAAGTTAGTTTTATGTTTCTGCTGCAATGTTTTATGAATGATTAAATGTAAAGTATATGTTTTATGTGCGATGATTTACCAGTTGTAAGCGTCCTGGGAACGGGGCCTTACAATTTGCCCAAAGGAACATTGGACCATGTTTCTAGACTTCTTGGTCTCAACTCTGACTCCTTAAATGATGAAGAGAAGAAACTAAGAAGAAAGCTGGTGACTCTGCTAAACACAAAGAAATGGGACAAGATTCCTAGTCAGCCCCAGAAAGAAAATCATCCAGTGGAGGTTCGATGAAGCCTCTCACAACTTTGTTGTGGAGAGAGAGAATGGAGAAAGCAACAGGCCGAATGCCTCCTCTCTGTTACACTCCAGTAGATTTGACATTGCTGAGTTAGCAGAGAAACCATTCTCCAATCCCTCCAACTCTAAAACTGCTGCGCACATCAGAAGTCATCTTAGCAGCCTTCATCTACTGAGCTTACCACAAAGGCAAAGATTAAAGAAGAGTTGAAACTATAAGAGAAGGAAGACAAGGAAAGGTCAACCACCAAAAGCACTGCTTTTCAACAGATGGTGGAAGGCCCTAAATTGGAACCTATAGTTAGATGGGAGTATGACTACAGATCTCATAAACTAACTCTTTTTAGAGGGACACAATAGAGGGTACATATCATTCAGGGTGATAGACTGGAGTTCCTTTTAACTAATGATTTGTACAAGCTTCTCAGCACTACTTCTGGGAAGAAAAAAGAAACAGATAAATATCTGCTTTCCTTGGTGCTGAAAGCTTTGAGAAGTAGAAACAAGTGAGGTTTTGGTAGCATCAGCCTAGGGGGAGTTTGTTGGATCAAGAAGAAGGTTGGTGCAACCAAAATCCAAATCACTTAGACAAATTTTGGTGCTACTTACAAAGGCTTCCGAAGCCAAGTGTGGAACTTCTGAAGGAAGTAGAGCTCTTCCGAAGAAAAAGTAAAAGATCAACTTCTAAAGACAAACTCTACTTCCGAAGTCGAAGTACTCACTTTCGAAGATCAAGTCTAAGAAGAAAAGATCAAAAGACAACTTCCAAAGTAGGAAGAAAAGAAGAAGTCCTCAAGCCTCGGAAGAAGTAGCCTCTTCAGAAGTATAAGTGGTTTCGGAAGTACTTGTTCTTCCGAAGCCATTTAACCTTTGGAAGACACTGCTATGAACTAGTGGACACAAGTATGGTCTCTGACACTCTGCTACAGACCTCTGATACTGCATGGTGTTTTCCCAAAAGGCCATGTAGTTGACCATACTTTATATAATTGTTCACCTTTTTAGGTTAGTTCAAGTTACCAACTTTAGTTGGTGACAAAAGGTAAGTTAGGGACATGATAAAATATCATATCTTAGATAAGACATTATCTAAGATACCTTAAACTATAGCTTTGTAGTATTCACTTTACTTAGAGGATTCCAGCTGGTATCAAAGTATATCTGGCTGTAGGTAGTATTATATGTAGTTTCTCATTGTAACTCATAAACCATGCTTGTAAGAATCTTGTAATACTTTGACTTGAGAAGCAATATATGCAAGTACCTTGAAAATTATATTTCTATGTTCATTGTTACTTATTATATTATTATCAACTCTTAGAGACTATGCTTCATTCGAGTGTAGTTTAAGTGAGTTTGAGAGAAAAACCAAGTGTTTAGTGACATAAACCGATCCTGTAAGAGGTTTGGATTGGATTTAACACAAAAAAAATGAAGAATGTGTACGATAATCTTAAAGTTAAATATATAGGATGGGTGTATCTAAAAACAAAATAGGAAACATATACAACTCTCAAACTAACACTTTTACCTTAACCAACAAGGAATAGGAAGAGTTCAAAAAGGTAGGTATACATATACAAATTTATTAAAAAACATATAAACATAAACTTACAACATTTTTTACTTTCGGTTTAGGGGCATCCGAAGGCGGTATCATTGAAAACTGTTCCATTACCTTTTCCAGAGTTGTGTGCTCAATTGTTTGATAGTTAACCACCACTGGGGGTAACAAGTGGACTTCAACACAAACAACTTCGGCTGTTGGGTTATCTTCTTGTAATCATGTCAAACCACTTATGCTTATAGACACCATTATTCATGACGCAGAAGATGATGCCGACTCTTATGATTTTGGTTTAGAGCCTATCAATGAGGACGCCACCAAGCCTACCACCGAGCCCACAACCAAGCCCACCAGCAAGCCCATAACCGAGCCCACCTTCGAGCCTACCCCTAGTCCAAATAAAAGGGAAAAAACTTCAAAATCATCATTTATCACTACTGATAATCTAGCCCGTGATATGCAAAAGGCTTTACAGTATATGATTAAAGGCAAAGAAGGCCCGACTGTTCTTGAATTTTTGAGAAGCTAAAGTTGGTTGGGTTAGATCCAGTTAATCCTCTATTCTTGGTTGCTTTTCATATTTTGGAGTTTCTACGGATATGAGAGAGGCATGGATGACATTGCCATCGATTCTTGAGATTTTGAGAGAGTGGATCTCCATGACGGCAACAAATTTAGGATTAATAAAGTAGTTGAAAACATTATATGCTTTATGTGTTGAAAACAATATTTATTTTTGGTTGTTTAGGGGTGAAAAATTATATGCTTTGTGTGACAAACCTTGAATGTTTTTATTGGTTATGTTTAGAACAATTATTACTTTTGGTTTGTTATGTTTAATTTTTGTTTGTGTTCGATTAAAACAGGAACATAATGGATTATAATAAGAAATTACTACCGTAATTCTTATGTACTTGTATGTTCGTTTTTTTGGATAAGAGGTTTAAAACGAATGTGAGACAATGACTCGGTTATGTCAGGGCATAAATACACGTTAGAGTTATTGCAAGGAAATCCCATGCAATGTGTTGAATTGCTACGTATGTCTTGTGAATCATTTTTCCGACTATGTGCTAATTTTAGAGTAAATTATTTATTAAAGGGTAGTAATCGGTTGAAGAGAAGATGACTATGTTTTTATGATAATTGGTCATAACCAATGATATGTGGTTATCAAGCATATATTTCAACATTCAAAGCAAACAATTCATAATTTTTTTATGAAATTGTCGGATAAATTGATGATTTTTCCCAAAGATTTGATAGTACCAACTTATTTTAATCTGAATCCAAAGATTCCGGGACATAACAAAATATTACGACGGATTTTCAAGGGAGTAGGGGTGCACTTGATGGTACTTTGATACATGTTGTTGTCCTTACTAGCAAACAAGATTTATATAGAGGCAGGGGAAAGGGGAATTGTTATCAAAATGTTTTAGCAATTTGTGATTTTAACATGATTTTTACATTCATTGTGGCGGGCTGGGAAGGGGTCACACATGATTCTAGAATATTATCAGAGGCATTATCAGATACGAATGATTCAATCCCGTTACCACCACTAGGTATTTGTAGTTGTTTGTTAAATATTTGTATAATACTTTAATTTTCTAATTATTTATATATTTTTACAGATAAATATTATCTTTGTAATGCCGCTTATGCACACATATGTAAGTCCCCATCCCCGGGACACTTACAACTGGTCAATCATTGCACTTAAAATATTTATATATATTAACTTTAATAAAATATTGCAGCGGAAACATTAAAACAAATATTTCATTTTATTATAAAAAATGCTTTTGCATATTCATTACAAAATATCGTTTGTTCGCATTACAACGCAAAAACATTAAACAAAAGAATGCCATCCAAAAAGAGCCAAGTAGCCGCCCCGTGCCATCCTCAGCAATCTTTACCTGCCAACTGGAAACACATAAAAGTCAGCGTTTGAGTTCTAGTTTTAAAATAAAACATAATTTACTTTCGGTTAAAACCGTTCTTTTCTTTCGTACATGATCACACATCATACGTACACATAGATAATAACATTATTATCTTCATCATTCATTTGCTAACTTTCGTTCATTCATCATACATCATTATCATTCACTTTCGTACATAACTTTCTTACTTTCATTCGTACGTTCATTACTTCCCGATGACATGTACATTACCCCGAACATTGTGCACGAAGCTGATTACTAGGCCTGAGGTCTTTCATAGACCTCGAACATTGTGCACGAAGCTGACTCCAGTACCTAGGGCAAGTACATTAACCACTTATCTTTTCTCTTTTCATTTCGGATCAATGCCATATGCTATACCCCAAACATTGTGCACGAAGTTGGTTACTAGGCCTGAGTTCTTTCATAGACCTCGAACATTATGCACGAAGCTGACCCAGTACCTAGGGAAAGGGGCAAGGATCCCATACGTATGGTCAATCACAAAGATTAGACCCCAGTGTGCATCTTTCCAGGTAGCTAACCCGCACATAGTTGAGCTAACACCCTTCATTCGGTGTGAACCTCCATACATTGCTTGCATTCATTCATTCATTAATGCATGCATTCTTTCATTTCGTTCCTCTTTTCATTATCTTCCGCTTTACGTTACATAATACTTCTCATTTCATTCATAAACATTCAATGTAAAGCCACGGGAAAATAATCATACATAATAAGGAACATCAATCATGATCATACAAACATCACCATACAAGGCACCATCATATATAGATAACATTCATCATACATCACCCAATACGTCATCTATGACTTCAAAATGTCAACTTACATAACCCCCAGGAACCTCCCAAGTCAAAGCCTACATTTCACATTTTCCCCAAAAATCAAAAAAATAATCTAAGTCTTTAGGCGCACGGGCACTATGCAAGCGTATGAGCACTATGCAGGCGCATGGCCTTTCGGGCGCATGGGGAACACTTAGGCGCACGGGGAACTATTGGGGCTATGCAGGCGCATGAGTGCCTAAGCGCATGAGCTGTCTTGGCATTTGGAAACTTAGAAAACTTCAGCCTATTTCTAGGCGCATGAACACTATTTGGGCGCATGAGGTTTTGGGCGCATGGGACATTGTTTAGGCGCATGAGCAGTTTATAACACACTTAACTTGTTGTAAGCTTAAATCTTACATTCTAAGCCTTAGAAACATAATCATAACATCATCAAACACATACAGCCCAAAATCAAACCCCACACATAAACACACACACACACATAACCATACGGGTAAGAAACCCATTTTGTAAAAACATACATACACGCATTTCTAGACCCAAAACAGTTTAAAACAAGTAAAAAGGGGATTCTAGAACTCACCTTAACAGCCTTTGGTTATGAATTCTTCAAAACCGTTTGCAATTGAGTTCAACCGCCTAGAAACCCACCAAAAACACACCCGAACACATATAAACATACATGAGCATACAACCGAGACTAAGGCCAGTTAAGAACACTCAAAAACCATGAATTATTACCTTGAATTTGATCTTTCCTTCTTGTTTTTCCAAAACCTGAAAGTTTTCAGCTCTTTTCTTTCTCTCTCTCTAAAAACCCGAATGAAAAGTAGGGTGTGAGACAAATGGGCGGCCATAGCACCTTTATTCACCATCTTTGAAAGTTTTTGTCCGTTTGGCACATTTAACCCCTCAACTTGGGTTTTATTGTGTTTCTTTCTTTCTCCATCACTTTTATTCCTTCTTTTCTTTCATATCTTTAAAAGAATAACCGGGTGTTACAAGTCCACCCCCTTTATATAGGTTTCGTCCCCGAAACCTGTTATTCCTCGAACAAACATGGGTAATGGTGCCTCATCTCCTCTTTAGTCTCCCACGTAGACTCAGATCCCTTCTTGTGCTTCCATTGTACACGCACAAGAGGAACTACTTTATTCCTCAACCTCTTCTCCTTATGGTTAATGATTGCCACTGGTTGCTCCACAAAATTGAGCCGTTCATCTATCTTGATATCCTCGAATGGTACAATCATATCCTCGTCTACTAAACACTTTCTTAGATGAGATACATGGAATGTCGAGTGAATCCCATTTAAGTCATCTGGTAACTCTAGTCTATAGGCCACCTCTCCTACTCGAGCAATGATTCGGAAAGGCCTTATGTACCTTGGACTCAACTGCCCCACTTTCTGAACCGAATGATACCTTTCCAAGGTGAGACTTTCAACATAATGCTATCACCCACCTGGAACTCAATCGGCCTACGTTGCTTATTAGCATAGACTTTTGCCTATCTTTAGCTGCCTTCATAAAGGCCTTGATCCTTTCGAGCTTCTCAGTCGTAGCCTCGACCATTTCAATGCTCCCTAACTCTTTATGGCCAATATCGCCCCGACACACAGGCGTTCTACATCTCCTATCATATAGCATCTCATAAGGGGGCATACCAATGTTGGCATGATAACTATTATTATATGAGAACTCAGCTAACGGTATGTGATCAACCCAACTTCCTCCAAAATCAATGACACATGCTCGAAGCATATCTTCCCAACGTCTGAATGGTCCTTTCTGACTTACCATCTGTCTGGGGATGATAAGCCGTGCTAATATGTCACCTCGTCCCCATCGCATCGTGGAATTTCTTCCAAAACTTAGATGTAAACCGGATGTCATGATCAGATACAATAGACACCGGCACGTTTCGTACTTATCGCACTTTTCGTACATTTATTATCTTTCACATCTATCTAGGTCCTGTCATGTACTTAACCCCCCTCTAGAGCACCAAGCAATTCATCTAGGGTTAAGCAACAAGGACCCCATATCACACGTATAGAGTGGTCACTAGGATAGACTCCCCCTGTGTGTTTGTGAACTCTTATGGGTTCGCCAAGATCGCACACTATATAACACAGAGTAATTAGAAAATCACACGTATTGGAGCAGTGTCCAAGACTGAACTCTTACTGTGTGTATGAACCCTTATGAGTTAGCCAAAATCGCACGCTGTAGACACACACAGTTGAGCTAACAACTCTCAATGAGTTATGAACCTCCTTTCATTTGCTTCCAAGGCTTTTCATTTGTTCATTCATTATGTTCCACTTTCATTATCTTAACTCTTTCACTTTGTTAAGATAATACTTTACGTTCATTATCAAAATCACACCACGTAAAGTCACATCATAATATGTAGTAAGGAACATAAGAAAACATATCATACATAACATACATAGCATACATAATCAATATACATTAGCATCATCATAAATAGCATCAATCATACATCAACAAAAACATCATGCATCATAAACATCATGCATCGCACATTCATATACATATACATATGCACCACAAGCATAAGTCATCATCAAACATAACTGATCCTCCGCGGGACAGCGGGGGTTTGGGGGCGGTAACCCCTAACAGCGGGGTCCTAGGGGCAGCAGCCCCTAGGGGGGTCCAAGGGGCAACACCCTTGGCTAGGGTCGCGCTGCCAGGTCAACATGAGAATTTTAATTTATCATTTTTATATAGCACCTTTCCTTGTAGGAAAATTGATCTTCCTGTTAAAACCTCTTAAAATCTTGGTCGTTTAAAACGTATATTTAGTATACATTTCTAGCCCTAAACTAGTTTAAAACCTTTATAATAGGGGATCTAGAACTCAGTTGTACTCGATGAGTAGCTTCTCAATCAAGCTTTCAAAGCAAGGGTTGCACTACACATCCTATAGATAAGTTAAAACTCCAATGAGTTAATTTCTACCTAATTTCGCTGCTAATTTCGCTGCCAGACCATTAGTTTCGCTGCTATTTTGCCAGCAGTTTCGCTACTAGTTTCGCTAGGATCTTCGCTGGCAGTTTTGCTGGCATCTTCGGTGCCAGTTTCGCCCAACTTTCATTGGATAACCATGTCTGCGAAACTACCTACGAAACTATAGTTTCGTAGGAAGACCCATAGTTTCGCCGGACGATACATACTTTCACGAGATGAACACCCAGTTTCATAGAACGGGCTAAAATTACGAACCACCCCATTTTGACGCAAAAATTTAATCTTTTACACCCAAACCTTAGTTTATCACCCAATAAGCTATATCTAAGCTTCTACATGTTTTCTTACACAATAATGTGAATTTTGGGCGAATCTTTACCACTTTCAAAAACACAAACCCTAGAATCCGAGTTTACATCAAAAGGGACTATTAAATGATGTTTCTTACCTAATTCTTGGTGTTTTCTTATTGTTTGAATGTCCACGAACACCGATCTTCAATCCTGCAATCAGCCGAACCTTAAATCTTCACCTCTTCTCCACTTTATCTCTCTACTCTCTCTCTCTAGAAATTTGGGTGTTGAGTTGCAAATGAGAGCTGCTCAAGCTGACCTGTATATATATACTAGGTGTTCCCGGGACCTTAAACTCGCCAAACACATATCCCGCAAGGTCTACTCGGTCCATACTCCATTACCCGCTCATTTTCTTTAAATAGTCCCGGCTAGGCCTATTATTATTAATTGGCTCGCTTAGACTTTATTCGTGGCGTTACCAGTCCACCCCTTATTTAGGTTTCGTCCTCGATACCTGCTAGTCGCTGAATAGTTGAAGTACTATTGTCTTATCTCCTCCTCAACTTCCTAAGTGGACCCTGATCCCTTCCTGTGCTTCCACTGTACACGCACCAAGGGAACCACCTTATTCCTTAGCCTTTCTCTTTTCAATCGATGATCGTCACCAGTTGCTCCACATAATTGAGCCGTTCATCCACTTCAGTATCCTCTAGTGGCACCACTATATCATCCTCGGCTAAGCACTTTCTTAAGTGAAATACATGGAATGTCGGATGAATTCCACTTAACTCACTAGGCAACTCCAACCTATATGCCACCTCTCCTAATCGAGCAATGATTCGGAAGGCCCTATGTATCTTGGGCTCAACTTGCCCCCTTCCTAAACCGAATGATGCCCTTCCAAGGTGAGACTTTCAGCATAACTTTGTCACCCACCTGGAACTCAATCGGTCTACGTCTCTTGTCGACATATGACTTCTGTCTATCTTTGGCTGCCTTAATAAAGGCTTTGATCCTTTCCAGCTTCTCAGTTGTAGCCTCAACTACCACGACGCTCCCTAACTCTTTATGGCCAATATCACCCAACAGGCGGGTGTTCTACATCTCCTACTGTATAGCATCTCATAAGGAGGCATGCCAATGCTGGCATGATAATTGTTGTTATATAAGAACGTAGCTAATGGTAAGTGGTCATCCCACTTCATCCAAAATCAATGGCGCATGCCCGAAGCATATCTTCCAGCGTCTGAATCGTCCTCTCCGAATCTGAGGATGATAAGTCGTGCTAATATGTAACCTCGTCCATATCGCATCATGGAATTTCTTCCAAAATTTAGATGTAAACCGGGTGTGACGATCAGACACAATAGACATCGGCACACCATGACGAGTCACACTCCCCTCTTGATAATAGATCCGCCAACCTCTCGGATGAATACATCTTGGTGATCGGTAGTAAGTGAGCACTCTTCATCAAATGATCAACTATCACCCATATGGCATCATACCCTTTCACGGTATGTGGAAACTTCATAATAAACTCCATGGTGATATGCTCCCACCTCCACTTGGGTATGTCCAAAGGTTGGATCTTCCCGTATGGCTTCTTATGCCCTGTCTTCACCTGCAAGCAAGTAAGGCACTTACTCACGTACTCCACTACGTCGCGCTTCATACACGACCACCAATAATCTTTCTTCATATCTTGATACATCTTTGTAGCATCGGGATGAATGGAGTATCGAGTCTATGAGCTTCATTCATAATCTTCCCACGTAGATCCCAAAACGTGGAATCCACATCCATCCGAAGCGGGTCCTAACACCGCGTGTGTTTTCACCCAACTCCGCACCACCTCTTATTCTTTCAGAGTGAAGATGATCTTCCTTCAATGCCTCATCTTGAAACTCCTTGACCTACTTCATCATATCAGAGGTCATGACCAATTGATAAGCCTTCACCCGAATCGAATCGGTCTCTCCTTTTGGCTAAGGGCATCTGCCACCATGTTGGCCTTGCCCGGATGGTAATGGATCTCGCAAGCATAATCCTTTATGAGCTCCAACTATCTCCTTCGCCTTATGTTCAAATCTTTCTGCTAAGAAGTACTTCAAGCTCTTGTGGTCAGTGAATATGGTGCACTTCATCCCATATAAGTAGTGCCTCTAAATCCTTAACGCAAAGACCACGACTGCCAGCTCCAAGTCATGAGTAGGATAATTGATGTTAGGACCATGTACGTACGGAGTACTAACTGATAATGTGTGAAACCAGATTAAATAGTGCGGAATCATGTTTGATTAGTGATCCAATTAGTGAGAACACAATTCAGATCAATCTAATGATTAAAGAAACGTCAAGAATGATTAGACAAGATTAACTGCGAACTATGAAGTTGGAACCGGCTTTCTGGAGTCTCTGGACGGTTAGGGTATGAACATGAGTCAAAATTCTTGAAGTGTTATGTTTTTCCACGAATTAGGTGGTATTTATAGGTTAGGGTTTGTCATTCATACAACTGAACCATTAGCATGGTTTACTCGTGCGACTGAATCATGCGATTGATCCATACGCATGATTGAAGATTCAGTCATGCGACTGAGCCAATCTTATGTCTCAATTGTGCGACTGATCTAGTCTCCTGGTTCAGTCGTGCGACTGGTCCATTAGCATGAAGCATTCATGCGTATGGTCCATTAGCATGGTCCATTCGCATAAAGACTTCATACCATTAAGTTTGAACACGTTTCTCATCATTATTAACTAAGAACTATGTAAAATAACCTCAAACCTATATAGTTAGTTCAATATGCTTTATTACACAATGAACAATGAAACATTAAACAATATAAGCCTCAATCACATATTGTATTTCATTCAACTCATTTATTACATATATGTAACATGACAGACATTTTACATTAAGCTCCTAAACTAGGTACATATGTATCAACAAACTCCCTTGGATCGAGTTTAGATTAGTGTCTGAAATTCTTCATAAGCTCCTCAAATCTCTTGTACTTCTCCTCTCTAGTAACTCCTGCATGTATCTTAAATGCAAAACAGAGTCGTATAACATTCTGGAAATGGAGGGCTTGTACTATATCTTGAGCGTCATAGAATAGTGCCACTTGTATAATGTATAACATCTTCTGCAGACAAGTTTGTTAGCCACATAGGGTCGAATACCCGGATAGTTTCGATTTTTCCTTCTCTATTAAGTAATATGTGTTGGGGTTTGTTAGAACACAAGACCTAGTTTAACCACTTAAACTTTGTAAAACGCAGCGGAAGTTTAACATTATTACATTGTTTGTAATCTGAAAAAATCATGTTCTATTTGATGTTAAAGGTGTAAACAAACCCAAGAACAAATGGGATCTTTTATGTGAATAAACAAGCTATGAACATAATGAAAGTGTACATAAAATCACAGCTACATAAAGCTGTGATTAACTACCTTTCTCCAGCTGAAATGTCGACCAAAGAAGGGTGATTAGATGCTAGAACTTCGGCCAAAACTCCAAGGAAGGAGCCCTCAAGCTTGTATACCCCAAGCCTCCTTGCAAAGCACCTTCTTGTTAGGAAGATTCAACACCAAAACAAACCGAAAATAGCTTTCAAAACCTCCCAAAGCTGCTGCTCCTGGCCGTAGCTTTTGTGAGAGAGAGAGAGAGATTATTTTTTTTGTTGTTTTTGCATGTATGGAGAGTGGTGATACAAGAGTGTAAGACTAATTAAGGTTATGTGTGTTTCAAGGCAACAATGGTCCAATAATATTAAGGGGGGGGGGGGGGGCAAATGTTTTTAAACATAAGGTTTCCCACTTAAACTTGAACATACACAATATTAAAACTAGTCTTTTGTCACACATTAATAAGTCATCTACTAGACTTATATTAAATGGACATATGTCTTCTTTAATTAAACAATTTAATTAAAGTACACTCATATGTTATTAATGTTATTTAAATCCTTTTAAATGACAAAAATAACAATAAACTCATTAACAAATTATCCTTATAATTTGTTCCATCTCATATGCACTTATTTAGAAAACCCATTTTCTAAATTTGTGTAAATATTTATTGTATGATCATGTCATCAATTAAACATTATTGGTTTTTTCTAAGCTTGTCATTGGGTATAACCCGACTTGGATCATACGTACTAACCACATCATATTCTAAGTGTCTTGGGCACATAGAATCCAACAATCTCCCACTTGCCCAAGATTCATAGAAGATTGATGAAAGCAGTAAATACCGCCTAACAACGGTTTACTACCCTTAATAGGCATGACTTATAGCCATTCAATAACATCATCTTATTCAAGTATCCTACTTGAATGATTTAGGTGAATTAATCATCTATCCTTTTGTTACAGATGTCATGTTAAATCCAAGTACACAGAGTGATCATTCCTTGTTGATTTAACTTATCAGGCCTTAGACATCTACCTCTCAACGAATAAGAGAACAAATTCATCTTGACTACATACGTTTCTCACAAACACCTCGTGTCATACCTGAACATACCCTTATGTGCTGTCCACTATTTCAGGACAGTGAAGAATTAGCTCAAGGTATAATACTTGGTGAATATCAAAACCCAATATGTATCTCAGGTCGGAGGATACAAAATGATATTCGCCTTTACTCAAATTACTTATGATCAATCAATAAGATTCCATGTAGTAAATTTGAGATGCGGGTTAGTCCAATATTTCTCCCCCCAAATATCTATGAACCTTGGTAGCAACCCATTGCTCTATATTCATCCTTATGAATATCAACCAATCCAAGTTCATAATAATCTTACCCTCACACTTGTTCCCACAAGTATGAACAACTACGGACATTTAGAGTAAACAATTTACTCATGGATTAAACATGCAAAATTAAAACATTAATTGAAACATTATAACCAAATAATTTTATTCAAAAATAAAGAGTTCCACATATCCAAATACAAAATTACAGATCAATCCAATCACTAGAATATCGAAGTCCGTGGCACAAGTATGACCTTCATGCTTTGCCTTTTCATGGAGCTTCGTGAGAGGATCTGCAATGTTTTGATACGTGTGGACTTTGCGAATAAATATCTTTCCCTTTTCAACTTCATCCCGTATGTAGTTGAATCTCACTCAATGTGCCTAGTCTTTTGATGAGCACGAGGTTCCTTGATTTGGGCAATCGCACCCTCGTTGGTTCATCTGAATCTACCACATAGCATCCATCCATGAAAATCCGTATCTTTCAGGTGGATTACTAGTTCTACCACTTCTACGAACGTTTTGTGTGTATTGATCAACCACTTGATCAACCTCAACATCCTCATGTTGAGTGCTAGTTTCAACCAAACATGCATCGAGTTATGGTTCTTGATCCTCCTCAAGATCCACTGTTCTACTGCTAGTTCCTTCCATAATGAACTTTGCTTCTAAGAACTCACCCTTTCTAGCAACAAACACCTTTTTTTCCAGTGGATCATAGAAATAATATCCCATAGAATCTCTTGGATATCCAATAAAGATACACTTGGTGGATAGGACTTCTAATTTGTTTGGGGTGGGAGTCTTAACATAAGCCTCACAACCCCAAACCCTTAAGTATGATAGGGATGGAACTCTTCCATGCCATATCTCAAAAGGTGTCCTTTCCACTTTTTTTGTTGGGGCCATATTTAAATACGGGCCGCGGAGAGCAAAGCGAAACCCCAAAATGATAAGGTAATGTGCTTCTAGCCATCATAGATCGGACCATATCCAATAACGTTCGATTCCTCCTCTCAGACACACCATTGTGTTGTGGTGTTCTAGGTGGATGAGTTGTGAGACAATCCCACAAATCCTAAGATGATCTTGAAAAGCATCACTTAGGTATTCACCTCCTCTATCGGTACGGAGAACTTAATTGACTTGTTGAGTTGATTTTCCACTTCATTCTTGAAGATTTTGAATTTCAAAAGCTTCATCTTTGTGCCTTAATAAGTACACATACCCATAGCGACTATAATCGTCGGTAAGGTATGAAGTATCTTTCACCATTCCTAGTCATTGGCTTAAAAGGACCACATACATCCGAATGTATGATTCATAATAAATCTTTTGTCCTTTTCTTAGTTCCACTAAAGGGTGCCTTAGTCATTTTACCTTGTAAACAAGATTCACATACATCAAATGAATCACATTCATTCGTTTTTAAAAGACCATTCTTTTGAAGTGTTTGTATACGTTCTTGTTTATGACCAAGACGACAATGCCAAGATAGGTATCACTCAAATCCAACTTGAGTTTCTTGGTGCTAGTTTGGTACAATGAACTATTTAAAGTATTTTCATGAACCAATTCATAAATACCATTAATGGGTATAGGTTTAAAATAAACATATCATTTAAAGAAACATGAATATCATTTTCAACAAAAGATAACATAATCATAAAGTCTTAATTGGGATACAGAAATAATGTTCCTAGTCAAACTAGGAGCATACAAAACATTCTTTAAAATAACATCCAAGCCACTTGGAAGTTTCAAGATGTAGTCCCCACGAGCTTCAACTTGGACTTTGGTTTCATTGCCCATGAAGAGGCTAACATCCCCTTGATTGAAGTCCCTACTTCTTTTGAACCCATGCAACAAATTGCAAATATGAGTTCCACATCCGGTATCTAATCCCATGTGTTTGTAGATGTAACATTAAGATCAATATGAATCATGTATATTGCACCTGAGGTCTGCCCGGCATCCCTCTTGGCTTTCAACTCTTGGAGATGGACAGGATAATTGTTGATACATGTATCCCTAGATCATGATATGAATGTATAGATCTTGTTTTTCTGATTCTGGTGTAATTTGATATGACTAATGAAATGATATGGGGTGTTTGTGATTTGTAATGATTAATATTTCATTAATAAGTTGATATTAAATTAATTAATTAGGTTAGTGATTGGTTGAATGTTTACATATAATGTTTACTAATTAATACATTCAAACTTAAAATAATGAAGTTATCATGCGAATGGCCCATGCGAATGGACCATAAGCATGAACACCTTCATACGAATGACTCAGTCGCACGACTGAACCAGGAGACTGGATCAGTCGTATGATTGTACATAAGATTGACTCTCGCACACGACTGAACACACTCAGTCGTGCGAATGAATCAACCGCATGGTTCAATCGCACGACTGAACCATACTAATGGTTCAGTCGCACGATTGAATAATACCAACCTATAAATACAATTCAATTCGTGAAAATTGATCTCTCTCGATCAATTACGATTCCAGACGTACCCTAGCCGTCCAGAAACCTCCCAATTCGTTCTCCAAGTCACAGAACACATTAGATTGATTCCCAATCGATTTCTAACGTTAGTTTCAATTCCTGATTGATTCTTCGTGTGTTCTCACTGATTGGATCGCCAATCAAATAGGATTCCACACTATTTGATCTGGTTTACACGCTAATCTCCAGGTATTTCGTTCAAATACCAGGTCCTAACAAGTGGTATCAGAGCATTGGCTCTTGATTACGTGTGATTCAATCAAGATTGATCAAAAGTTGTGTTTTTGCACTAAAAAACGCAATCTTTGTGGTCCAAAGTGATCTTGGACGTTCCCTGCTCATAAAAGTTTGGTTTCTACGGACTTAGGCAATTAAACCTTGCGAAAGTTCAAACTTTTTACGGATAAAACACGTTTAACCTAGAAATTTTCGCATAACAGCAGCTTCAGTCGCACGAGTGAGCCATTCGCACGACTGGACCTCATTCGCACTGCTCAGAGCACGATTGGACATAGTCATATCTCCATTCATACGATTGAACCCTTCGGTCGTACGGTTCATACGCATCAGATTCATTTGCACGACTGAGCTAATCACTTAGTTCAGCTGCACGATTGAACCAGTCGTAGAGTTCATACGCACGACTAGTCCATTCGCACCTTTCAGTCGCCCCAGTGAAAATTGTTTAGTAGACTTAAAGTTATACACAATGGAAGATCAAATGTCAGCCTTTACTGCTGGGAAGGACTCTAGGATCCAGAACATGCTGTTACTGAGAGTGAGGTGGGTAATCATAATAAACCACCAAAGTTTTTAACGTTAGATGAGTTTCCCCACTGGAAACAACGTTTTGAGATCTACCTCAATGGAGGGGCCGAATCTGTGGGAGGCCATCGAGATTGGCTATAGTACGCCGGTGGGAGCCGATGGAGTAAAGTTAACCTTAGGAGGGATGACAGACGTGCAGAAAGTCAAATATAATGCAGAGAAAGGGTCTATGCATTGATTACACATCTATCCCTAAAGACATATTCCACCAGTACTCAGAGAATAAGCAGTCCAAGAAACTATGGGATGAGCTAGAAAAGATACGACAGGAATGCTCCGTTGAAGGCAATCAAGGCTAAGGGAGTTAAAGAAGGAATTCGACAACTTCTCATCGATGGGAAACGAGAGTTTGGACGAGTTATAGATAGATTCTACCATCTGATGAGTGAACTGCATACACATGGGGTGGCTACTACCATGGAAGAGAAAGTTACTAATTTTGCAGACGGATTGCTGAAAAATGGGTTTCATTCGTGTCTAATCTTAGACAGAATGGAATGCTGCCAAACTGGATATAAATGACTTCATTCTTAAGTTGCGAGAAGAATCACTTAGAATGAAGTACAAAGCTCAGAAGTCTACATACAATCAAAATCTAGCTTATACAATGCCACGCCTCAAGCTAAGACATCTGGAGCACCTCTCCAGACTGCATTTGTATCTAGCTCATCGGGTCCCTACACATGCACTCTTTCAGGTTCAGAAACATCAGGTCTTCTTGTACCCAATACATTAGATCTGAAGCGAATGCTACTAGACTGAAGACCGAGAACCTTGGTAATGTGACTGTGGAAGTAGCTCGTGAGCACATGGATCTTTTGGCAGCAGTGGTTCATTCATATGATGAACTGGTTGCTGGAAAGATTGGAAACTGCCATTTGGCAGACGAGGACTACGAGCAGGTGGACGAAATGGAGCTTGAAAGAATGGATATAATGTGGGCTTTGGCCAGTGCTGTCCGGAGGGCAAAGAATTTGTAAAACAAACTAGACAGAACTAGTAGTGACTAAGGACATACATTCGGCTTTGACAAGAGCAAAGTGACCTGCTTCAACTGTGGAGAGAAGGGGCACTTCAAAAGAGATGTGTCAAGCCTAAGAAGATGGGTAAGGGAACCCATTCTATCCTTCACTCGTCAAGACAAGCAAGCTACCAGTTCTACTTCATCAAACAAGGATCCAAAAGCTTGACTGCTCATGATGATGAAGGACAGGTTGGAGCTTTAGGTTTGTCTCACCAGGGGAATCAAACATTGCAAGTGTAGAAGTTATTGACAGTGATTCGCTAGTGAAGTAGATCTAGCAGTTGAGATAGCGATGTCACATAGTGAAGAAGCAACTGCAACCGAGGTCAGTTACCAGTAAAGAGGATACTACCACGTCAGAGACAGAAAGACAGAATCACCAGAACCAGAAATCTGATGCTGCGTTGATGGCTAACTCTTTGAATCAACTCAGGTAAGTATACTGACCAAATGTTTAATAATCATGCTTGTTCTGATTGTGACACCACACACAGCCGCTCCATGGATAAAATAATTGAACACTCTTCAGGCAGGGTTTGACACAGCCACACTGGATAGTGAGATCAGAAGGTTAGAGTACAAGAATACAAACCCGATGGGCAGGGTATGATGCTCTTGAGAAAGAGAGGTTGGAAATAATGATCCGCTTTATTGCAAAATACTTGGAAGATCATAATGGAGATCCGCGCATGGACCAGGGACAGCATTCTGGCTATAGCCACCAGAATCTGTCTGTCTGAGCAATTCAACAAAGGATTATTGTGGAAGCCCTTGATGAGGCTGGGGCTGGTAAAAGGTTAGAGATGGCTAAACTCACAAAGGCGAAGCTAACTACAAGGATGCTAGATCAACCTTCCCTTCCACCCACTCAAACAGATCCTATCCCTCAATCTCCCAACCAACCTCTAAGCAAAATCCAAACATCCTCTTTCTTCAAAACCAATTCCTTCACCAACCCAACCATCATCCCGTGATGTACCCAGAAGGAGGAGAAGGGTGCTGAGGATGGAAGAAGAAGAAGAAGAGGATGAAGATGATAGTCTGCCACTCTCTGCTGTTCTAAGCTACCAAAACCTCGAAGTCAACCCATGATCACACCTGACTCTCAAAGGGAAATGGTCAGAGTCAAGATAGAAGAAGAAGAACAGCAGAAACAGCACGATGAGCAACTGTTGAAGAGGTTGACAAGGAATTTCCTCAGTCCATCTATCCAGCCATGAAAGGGCTGCTCAAAGGCTTAACTCTCAGCACAAACTTTCAGTATCAGAAGGAGAGAGTGAGAGTATGGCCAACCCCATGGTGAGTTTCTAAATCCAAATAAAGAACTTCCCCACATAGATACAATGGCCAAGTACGAAAAACAATAGAGTCTACCATCATGTTGGCCGTTGTAGTCTCAAGGCCTCTCACCTTGGGAAATCATTGATAATTCAAGAAATCTTTCACCAGCAAGAAACACCTCAACCTACTAAAAAACAAGATGATAAGAAGGGGTGTTTATAAAAAGCTTGAAGACAATCCCAAAGAATGAGCTCCCATTTACTCCTTGAAGGCAACCATCCTGATGAATTTGTATTATGGAGGTACTACGGTGGAGCTGAAAATGGCAGGACCATGAAGTACTTATCAGAGTACTATGGTCAGAGTTCTTCTTCGAAGGAGGAGCAGAAGAATCTCTCAGGAGGAACAAGTTTGTTCTCCTTGAGGCCTATGTTCGTGAGTCATACAACTCATTATGGGGAAGTAAATCCATGATGGATAACAACTCTGTTGTCCAGTTCCCAAACAGAGTTCTCATTCATACTCTTCAAACCAATATTGAATTCTTCCCATGCCGGAGCTTACATGGGTCATCTTCTCTACTGATCAAGAAGGAAAAAGACCAACATTTTGCCATCAATAAGGGGAGATAATAAGTTAGAGTTTTTGGCTGATTGGTTCATGGGAGTGTTGTTGGACCAAAAGAACCAATGAGCCAAGATCAGAAACCTCTAAGTCCCACACGGTATCACAACAACTGCTGAAAGCCTCATCAGTAGTTTGACAAGTGCTGAAGACTTCAACAGCTGAAGATCAAGTGCTGAAGACCTTAACAGCTGAAGAACCAAAGTGCTGAAGTACAACAGCTGAAGAACACAAGTGCTGAAGCTGAAAGACCAAAGTACTGAAGTACAACAGCTGAAGAGTTCACAAGTACTGAAGATCAACAACTGATGTACAAAGTCTGAAGACAAAGACTGAAGACATCAGCTGATGATATCTACTGAAGTCATCAGCTGATGAAACACCTGAAGGTCAAAGTCTGAAGATCAAGTACTGAAGCCTCAGTAGTTTGTCACAACTGCTGAAGAGTACTTCTTCAGTAGTTGTGATATCAGTAGTTTTATATTTTATGTTTCAGTAGTTTTGTAAACGACTGAAGAGCTTGTTCTTCAGTCGTTGTAGTTTCAGTAGTTTTATATTTTGTACTTAACATGCTGATATGTTCTCAGTAGTTGTGAACATTTCAGTAGTTTGTTAAGATTAGTTATTTTTATTTGATCTGCCAGTTGTCACTTTCCGTGATAACAGCAGTGACTGTTGCACTCTATATAAGGAGTGACAACCTATTGTAATCAATGGATGAATGAGTGAATGAATGGAATGAATGATTGATTTGATTAGAAATATTCTACATCTATAAACATTCCTAGAAATCAGAAATACATATTCTCTCCCTATAACCGTATGCGATCTTAATGCTTACAAGTATCGATTGCTTGCTACAATTTGTCTAATTCTAGTGTGTATTCCGCTGCTTTGTATCTGATACATCAAACTTGTGATCACTGATCCTGTCAAATGGTATCAGAGCAGGTTAATCATTGATCGATCTAATAATTGATCATTGAAACTGCTATTCAAGATCTAAGTTTGATTGAATTAGCTTTTGTTTTTGCAAGAAACGGTTATAGAGATTGAATTTTCTGTATTTCTGCTCATTCATCCTGAGATCTTTTTCTTGGTTCTCATTGAGTTTGTTGTGGTTTGTCTAAAACTTTTTTAAACTTGAACTAAACTGTTTTTGAACTGAAAATGACCACTCCCTCCTGGTATCCTCCAATGATCCTCACAATACTGGTTCCTCACCAACGCCACCTAATGCTGGTTAGGAATGAGTATAACAAATGGCAAAGAGGTATGCTCATGACCTTTCTTTTGAAATGCGCAGGGTGTTGGAATCTATTGGTACATGAAAACTGCCCATGACCTCTGGATTGCTTTGAAAGAACAATTTGGAGGAACAGATGAGGTCTTGGCAAAAATAGAGAAATTCTTGCCCAACATATGAGACATTCTCTCATAGAAAGGGTGAGACACTGACTCAACAATATGAGCGTTTTCTTGTTTGATCTCTGAACTAAAAATGGTCAAACTTGAATACACCAATATTCAGATGAATAACAGATTTCTCAGATCACTGCCTGAGAGATGGGACACATATACTATTGTCCTACGCTCCAGTGCAAGTTTGGACAAACTATCTCTCACCCAACTCCATGGGAATTGCTCACTTTTGAGAGAGAGATAGAACAGAAGAGAAAGCTGTCTTCATCTGGAAAGCTCACTGAAGACTTTATACAGGCAACACTGCCTTGGTGGGTCATGAGTCAGAATATGCTTCATCTGAATGCCAGTATGATGAGCATATTAATTTCTCTTCAAGCACTTCTGATTCTGCATTTGTAAGTGTTGATGGTCAGTTTACTGGGTGTAATAATGACAATCTATGTTTCATTATGGATGATCTCAAGGGGATTGCTGATGATGACTTAGAAGAGATGGATATTTTGAGCCAAATGGCCTTGATAAATATCAGATCTCAGAAGTTCTACAAAAGAACTGGAAGAAAATTCCCAGGACTCTCTGGCAAAACCAAAGTTGGTTTTGACAAGAGCAAGTTGAGGTGTCACAAATGCCAACGGCTTGGACACTTTGCAAGAGAGTGTAGATCAACTGGATCTAACTCTACTGCACCCTTTGTGACTTTTCCTGGCAATAGTCAACAACACAGAGGGCAACATCCTGTCACATCTAGTCATCATCCTCAACAACAATCTCCGGCATATTTTGTTCCTCAGGGTCAAATGCCATATCAGTACCCTTGTTATTACATGCCACAGTCAAATCAAGTTCAAGTTCCTATGACACCACAACCTCATGCATTACCAGAACCTCAGCCTTCCCTATCTCATCAACAACCTCAATCTCAACAACACAGCTTCTTCACCCCAGGAGTTGTTGACTGGAGCAGTTTACCAGATGACTTGTCTGGTCATGATCAACTGTTCTCAGGTGCTGGTCAACATGGTGGTGACAGTCCCTTTGGAATCTAGCTCTTATGGCTTTGGAGTCTGCTGATACTTCATCTTCCAATGCCTCTACACCTCAGGTATCACAGGTATCCTCTGAGGCAAAAGCCAAATTATGTTCTGAACAATGCATAGCAGCATTTGCTTCCATTAGAGAAGCAAATGTAGCTTTAATTAATAAGAACATTGAGCTAGAACAAATAATTTCCAAAAACAAAGCTGAGTTTGAGTTTGTGCTCAAAGATAAAAATGATGAGGTTTATAAACTGAATTGCAAATAATTGATGATAAGGCTAGAGAAGATGTACTTCTAGAGAAGTACAAAGATCTCAAAGAAACCCTTGCAGTTACCCAGGTCGAGTGTGATAGATGGGTACAATCATGCAAAGGTTTGAAATGCTTCTTAGTAAGCAATCTGCTTCAAATGTGAAGTTTGGAATTGGCTACAATCACACTGCTCCACCTACAGATTTTACCCCAAGAGCAGAGGTAGAATCTGATGGTGAGAGTGATAACCAATCCATCACATCATGTGATCTACCTTCTGATACAGCACAATCAGAAGTAGCAGTCAGCATCAAGTCCTCTTTGAACCTATCAGCTGATGTTGATGGTCCAAATGCTGACATTCACATGATCAAAGTTGATCAACTCAGGAGTTAATCCTGAAGGTCCTGAAAGGACTGGAGAGCAGGATTTAACACCTGAAGTTCAAACTTCAACTGCTGTCAGTACTGAAGAGAAGAAAACTGGCAGTAGAAAGAGTTTGAAGACTACTAAAGAGGTGTCAAGAAAGCAACCAATGCTTCCAAAGCATTGAAGAACAAGTCTTCTGTTGCTTCACCATCTTTAGTTGATGATCAACCTAAGATGAAGAAGAAACCATGTGAAGTATGTGGTTTGTTCAATCATCTTACAGATGATTGTTGGTACAAAAGAGGTTCCAAACTCAAACAAAAGAAGAAATTAATGAGAAAATGGTAAAAATGAAAACTGAGTTTGAGACCACATTTGTATCAGCAACATCAAATCCTGTAACCCTTAAGTCCTTAAAGAAATCCAAAAAGGAAGGAGTTAAACAGGTGACAGCTGAGGGTGCTCAAAAGAAGAAGGTGCAACATAGGACCTTATCTAACTCCACTAGCAATGTGTCTGATGAGCTGAAAGCTTTATCACAAAATCAGACACAGCTGGTGATGATGGTACAATCTGTTGGGTAGAGTTAACCACTAGATTCTCCTATGTTGAAACCACAGAAAAGGAGGTCTAAGCCAAAGGACTCCTCTTCTACACCATCTCTTCTTCTCAGGCTGTTGTTACAAATAAACATGTTAGTTTACCATCTATTGATGAGACCAGGCCCAAAACCAAAAAGGTTTGGGTCTCTAAAACTAACTGATTGTTTATTATTGCAGGGTTCTTCAACATGCCAAAGTAGCATCTGGTATGTAGACAGTGGGGGATCTATGCACATGACTGGGAACATCTCTCTTCTTCATGACTACTCTCAAGGAAAGAAGGGATTTGTCTCTTTTGGCAATGATGCTAGGGGTTACATCATCGGTAAGGGCTTTGTCTCCAATGGAGAAATCAAATTTGATGATGTTAATCATGTGGAAAATCTCAAGTACAACCTCTTGAGTGTCAGTCAAATGTGTGATAAAGGCCATGTTGCCCTTTTCACAAGTCAAAACTGTAGGATTCTGTCATCCAAAGTTTTGCACTTGATTGACAAGGTGTTGGATGATCACACTCTCCTGAAAGCCAACAGGACAGGAAGAGTGTATGCCTTAGATCTCTCTAAGAAGATAGATCTCAAAGGCAATCCTTGCCTATTTTCCAAAGCCTCTTCTCAAGAATCTAAACTGTGGCACAGGAGGCTTGGTCATGTTAATCTCAAAACATGAATCAGCTTAGCCACAATAGTTTAGTCAGAGGCTTACCAATAAAGGAGTTCCACTGTGATGAAACTTGCACTGCTTGTTTAAAAGGAAAACAGCACAAGGTCTCATTTCCTCCTATTGAAGTGTCCAAGTCCACTGCCTGCTTGCAATTACTGCATATGGATCTATTTGGTCCTGTGAGAGTAATGAGCATGGCAAAGAAGAAATACTGTCTGGTAATTGTGGATGATTACTCCAGATTTGTATGGACTTTCTTTCTACATTCAAAGGATGAGGCTGCTCAGAAGATTATCCACTTTGTGCTGTACATTGAGAAGCAGTATTCCCTTCCAGTCAAGTGTATTAGGAGTGATAATGGAACTGAGTTCAGAAATCATACACTTGATGACTTCTATCTTTCAAAGGGAATCAAAAGGCAGTTCAGCATTCCAAGGACTCCAGAACAAAATGGAGTAGTGGAGAGAAAGAACAGGACCCTCATTGAAGCTGCAAGGTCCATGCTGGCTGACTCAGGTTTGCCATTGACCTTTTGGGCCGAAGCTGTCAACACAGCTTGTTATGTGCAAAATAGAGTTTTAGTAAATCAGAGGTTGATGAAGACTCCATATGAAGTTCTCCATCATTTGGCTCCTCTGATTTCATTTTTCAAAGCATTTGGGTGTCCCTGTTTTATTCTCAACACAAAGGATCAACTCCACAAATTTGATCCTAAGGTGGATGCAGGATACTTTGTTGGTTATTCATCTACTTGCAAGGCATACAGAGTCTTCAACTGCAGAACAAAGATGGTTGAAGAAACTCTACATGTTAGTTTAATGAATCTCCAAAGGACAAGATTCCACAAAGTCCTGTGGAGTTATTTGATTTGGACATACTGCAATATGTTCCTTATCAAACTCCTGCTGTTGCTCCTGTCAACAGTTCACCACCTGGTGGTACTGCTGATGATGATGATGATTGCAGTACTCACCTCTTCAGGTTTAGTGATCAGCTGCCTGACTCAGCTAGACCTGATGTTCCTGTAGCGCCAGTAGCACCATCCACAACAAATGCTGATGAGATTTCTTCGAATTCAACTTCCTTTGAATTACCATCCACTGATTGGTTTCAAGGAAATGATTCACCATCACCATCTGTTGCTGCTGAACCGGCTACAAACACTTGCACAGATCTCATTGTGTATCAAGATCTGAAGAATCACCCTATGTCTCAAATCATTGGTGATATCACTGCTGGAGTATCAACAAGAAGTCAATTGTCAAATTTCTGCTTCTATGCTCTCTTCATCAGTCAGCAAGAGCCAAAGAATTATCACATTGCTTTAAAGGACAATGGATGGGTTGATGCCATGCAGCTTGAGCTTCTTCAGTTCAAGAAACAGCAAGTGTGGGAACTGGTTCCTCTACCTCCAGGTAAGTGTGCAATAGGCACTAAATGGGTGTTTAGGAACAAAACTGATGAAAATGGGCTTATTGTTAAGAACAAGGCCAGACTGGTTGTTCAGGGGTTTGCACAAGAAGAAGGTATTGATTATGATGAAACCTTTGCCCCTGTAGCCAGACTGGAAGCAATTCGATTGTTTTTAGCTTATGCTGCTTATCAAAACCTTAAAGTCTTTCAAATGGATGTCAAAAGTGCATTTTTGTATGGAAAAGTTAAAGAAGAGGTTTATGTATGTCAACCTCCAGGCTTTGAGGACAATAAACATCCTAATTGGGTGTATAAGCTTGATAAAGCTCTTTATGGGTTAAAACAAGCTCCCAGAGCCTGGTATGAGACATTATCAAACTTTCTTCTGGAAAACAATTTCACTAGAGGCTCCATAGACAAGACTTTATTCATTAAGAAAGCTGGGCAGCATAATCTACTTGTTCAAATTTATGTAGATGATATCATTTTTGCATCCTCTGATCCAAAGTTGTGTGATGCCTTTACAAAGTTGATGCAACAGAAGTTTGAAATGAGTGCCATGGGAGAATTACAGTTCTTTCTGGGGTTGCAAATCAAACAAAAGGCTGATGGAATTTTATTCATCAGTCCAAATATACAAAAGATCTTTTGCAAAAGTTTGATTTACAAAACTGTAAGCCCTGTTCTACTCCCATGAGCAGCACCACACAACTGGACTCAGATCAGAAAGGTAAAGTGGTTGATGAAACACTTTACAGATGTATGATTGGGTCCTTGATGTATTTAACAGCTTCTAGACCTATTATGTTTGCTACATGTGTTGTGCTAGATTTCAGGCTGCACCTAAAGAGTCTCATCTGATTGCAGTCAAGAGGATCTTTAGATATCTGCAAGGCACTCCATCTCTAGGTTTATGGTATTCTACGGACATTCTGGTAAATTAGTTGCTTTTTCTGACAGTGACTATGCAGGGTGTAAGTTGACCAGGAAATCAACTTCTGGTGGATGTCAATTCCTAGGCAACTGCTTGATTTCTTGGCAGAGCAAGAAACAGACCTCAGTTGCTACATCCACTGCTGAAGCAGAGTACATTGCTGCTGCAAGCTGTACATCTCAGGTACTCTGGCTTCAAAACCAACTTTTGGATTATGGCATTACAGAGACTAAGACTCCATTGTTAATGGATAGTGCTTCAGCTCTTTGCATTGTCAAAAATCCAGTCCAGCACTCTAGGACCAAACATATAGAGATCAGACATCATTTTATAAGGGATTGTTTTGAAAAAGGTCTGATTGATCCTAAGTTTGTGCCTAGTGCTGATGAGCTTGCAGACATTTTTACTAAGCCTTTGGATAGTTCAACTTTCCAAAACCTGGTGTTAAGGCTTGGTATGCTGCAGCTAGAATAGGTGACAACTACTGATGATCTTAGTAATTCATACTGATGATCATGAGTACCTATGTCACATATAAGTACTGATGAGCTCTTTTAACCTCAGTAGTTTTTATAACTACTGAAGGCTAAATGTCTCACAAGTACTGAAGTACTTCATCTGTTCTAAACTACTGATGTAGTTACAACTACTGATGCAGTTACAACTACTGCAATCAGTAAAAACAGATAAGTACTGATGTCCTATGAAACAACTGAAATCAGCCATAAAGACTGATGAATGTGTTGAGGACAGTTTGAAACAGCTGAAAAGCTAAGAATTGACGAAACAGCTGAAGAGAACTTTCTCTTCAGTCGTTTGTACAACTGCTGTTTCATTTTAAACAACTGAAGCAAAACCACGTCTTCAGTAGTTTTATAACTACTGATGACTAATACCAAGTCTTCAGTTGTTTACAACAGCTGATGACAAAACCACTGTCTTCAGTAGTTTCATAACTACTGATGACAAACACCATGTCCTCAGTTGTTTCAATCATCTGAAGTCAAAACCACGGTCTTCAGTAGTTTTCTAAACTACTGATGCCTAACACCACGACTTCAGCTGTTTCAACGTCTGAAAGGATAATACCATGTCAACGGTCGTTTAAAACTACTGATGACTAACACCACATCCTTCAGTCGTTTCCTACCCGTACCCTATATATCCCTAACCTGAGCTCTCATGCTTCATCTTCTTCAAACCTAACGTTCCTCTCCAAACTTCCCTCTTCTCCATGGCGTCTATGCAAATTAAACCGCGACACAACTGTGTTGCCTACCTCACAAATCGCCGATCTGGACTAAGTTCGATACTGCTATCGATCTTATGGTTCAGTCCCAATACAACAAGGCATTCCTTCTGAACCCCGTCTTACATGCCGAATCCTTGAACCAATTTGGATGAACGTTACTGTTACCTGAGGAGAGCAACACACCATCCCTCCGGTCAGTCGTCAACAACAAAGAAGTAGTCATTACTCCTGCAACAATCCGTAAAATTCTTCAACTGAGTGATGCTACTTCTCCTGCTGGATATCCGAAGGGCACCATAGATCTATCATTTGCTCAGCATGGATATCAAGGCGATCTCAGTGCCACCACCATCATGAAGAAACACTTTAATGACGCTGAGCGCCTGATTTTTCACATGGTCAATGTATGTTTGGCCCCTAAGACGTCGTCTTGGGATCAAATGTCCACCAAATGGCAGCAGGTAATGTATTCTATCCTTGAGCAACAACCACTAACTTTTCAGAATTAATATTTTCAGAGCTCAAGATATGGCTCAAAAACTAACTGCCAACCGTTGGATACTTATCCACGGTTCATAATGGCCATTATTACAGACCAGCTTAATGCTGAGGGACTTGTTGGCTTGGGAGTCCCTGCTACGGCTGTTCTGCCAGAAGTATACTCCCGGCACAACTCTGACCGGACACTCAAAATGGCTGCCAAGCTGCGAAAACCCACGCAGCTGGAACCCACAGCCACCACCTCCAAATCCATGTCCCCACCAAACCCACCAAAAAGAAACCCAAAATGGCTACTCAGGGAATTGAGTCCCCTGAGGATGCCCCTGCAACACAAACGCAGGATATATCCACTAGTCCAAACCCCCTAGTGGATACAATGACTCTTCAGCCACAGCCGCTCAGGCTTCCTCTCAACAGGAGCCTGCAGCAACCCAAGGGGCACCTACTTATCTGGGATCTTCCTCACTTGAGGAGATTGCCATTGAAGAGCACCATCCACCCCAGGTGCACACTGCTTCTATCCCCTCACCCCAAACAACCGCCCCTCACAGCCCAACTTTAATAGTTGCACAAGTGCTGACTCAATTGCACTCCTCACCCCCTCCCCAGAAACCACTTACTACTGGGAATACCTCTACAATTGAGGGGGAGGAACACAGTGCACCTGAGAACCCACAGCACAGGGGTTTCCCAATTCTATCTCCTGGTGTAGACAAGGAGCTTAGAATATCTAGTGAGGCTGCCACCTCCTCTGACTCAGCACATGACCAGAGTGAGGCTGGTAACATTGCTAAGACCTCCCTAGAGGCAACAGCTGATGATGGACATTGTCCTGAGGCTGGAAGTCCCCAGTACCAAGCACAAGGGGCACATGCACCAACTGGTCTACACCCAGTGCATGTAAATCCTGCTCTAAGCAGGAGGTCAGGTGATTCAGTATCAACTGATGATGACCTGAGCTTCTTCTATGATGTAGTTGCTCAAAACACATCTAGAGGATGAGGTTAGCAGACTCAAAGAGCTGCTGGCCAAGATGTCTCAGGATGCAAGTCCATCTGCCACCATAATACACCCAGATGGCACCTTCCCTTGAAGGTTTCCCAAACACAGAGCCACCCCAAAATCAACCACCTGCCTCTGCTTCAGGCCCTACTTCTCAGGAACAGAACCCTCCTGAGCAAATAGGTGCTGTACTCCAAAATTCCCTCCTCTCATCACCCCCATAATCACTGATATAGTGATCAAAGCCATTGATGAGAGGCTTTCCTCAACATTACAGCCCTTGGTTGATGCTGCTGTCCAAAAGACTCTTTCTGCGGTACAAACCCCTTCCTCCAATGCAACCAAAAAGGGGGAGAGTACTGCAGTGAAAGAAAGGAAGAGGAAAAGATCCGAGGAAAAGGAAGAGAAGCAAGCCCAGAGGAGGAAAAGAAAAGCAACCTCTGCTCACTTACAAGCGAAAGAGAAGTGCTGATGATCACACTGCTGAAGACAAATCCTTGGAGGAGCTGGTCAAAGAAGCTGACACCACACACAGCCGCTCCATGGATAAAATAATTGAACAACTCTTCAGGCAGGGGTTTGACACAGCCACACTGGATAGTGAGATCAGAAGGTTAGAAGTACAAGAGATACAAACCCGATGGGCAGGGTGATGCTCTTGAGAAAGAGAGGTTGGAAATAATGATCCGCTTTATTGCAAAATACTTGGGAAGATCATTAATGGAGATCCGCGCATGGACCAGGGACAGCATTCTGGCTATAGCCACCAGAATCTGTCTGTCTGAGCAATTCAACAAAGGGATTATTGTGGAAGCCCTTGATGAGGCTGGGCTGGTAAAAGGTTAGAGATGGCTAAACTCACAAAGGCGAAACTAACTACAAGGATGCTAGATCAACCTTCCCTTCCACCCACTCAAACAGATCCTATCCCTCAAATCTCCCAACCAACCTCTAAGCCAAAATCCAAACATCCTCATTCTTCAAAACCAATTCCTTCACCAACCCAACCATCATCCAGTGATGTACCCAGAAGGAGGAGAAGGGTGCTGAGGATGGAAGAAGAGAAGAAGAAGAGGATGAAGATGATAGTCTGCCACTCTCTGCTGTTCTGAAGCTACCAAACCCCGAAGTCAACCCATGATCACACCTGACTCTCAAGGGAAATGGTCAGAGTCAAGATAGAAGAAGAAGAACAGCAGAAACAGCACGATGAGCAACTGTTGAAGATGGTTGACAAGGAATTTCCTCAGTCATCATCTATTCAAGCCATGAAAGGGCATGCTCAAAGGCTGTACACTCTCAGGCACACCTTCAGTATCAGAAGGAGAGAGTGAGAGTATGGCCAGACCCCAGGGTGAGTTCTAGAATCCATAAAAGAACTATCCCACACAGATACAACGGCCAAGTACGAAAAACAATAGAGTCTACCATCATGTTGGCCGTTGTAGTCTCACCTTGGGAAATCATTGATGAATTCAAGAAAGCTCACCAAGCAAAGAAGACACCTCAAGCCTTACTAGAAAACAAGATGATTAAGAAGGGGTTGTTATATAAAAAGCTTGAAGACATCCAAAAGAATGAGCTCCAGTTACTCCTTGAAGGCAACCATCCTGATGAATTTGTATATAGGGAGGTAACTACGGTGGAGCTGAAAAATGGCAGGACCATGAAGTACTTATCAGAGTACTATGGTCCAGAGTTCTTCTTCGAAGGAGGAGCAGAAGAACTCTCTCAGGAGGAACAAGTTGTTCTCCTTGAGGCCTATGTTCGTGAGTCATACAGACTCATTATGGGGAAGTAAATCTCATGAATGGGATAACAACTCTGTGTCCAGTTCCCCAAAACAGAGTTCCCATTCATACTCTGCCAAACAAATATTTGAGATTTCTTCCCAGGCCGGAGCTACATGGGTCATCTTCTCTACTGATCAAGAAGGAAAAAGACCAACATTTTGCCATCAATAAGTGGGAGAATAAATAAGTTAGAGGTTTTGGCTGCATTGGTTCAGGGGGTTTGTTGGACCAAAAGAACCAATGAGCCAAGATCAGAAAACCTCTAAGTCCCACACGGTATCACAACAACTGCTGAAAGCCTCATCAGTAGTTTGACAAGTGCTGAAGACTTCAACAGCTGAAGATCAAGTGCTGAAGACCTTAACAGCTGAAGAACCAAAGTGCTGAAGTACAACAGCTGAAGAACACAAGTGCTGAAGCTGAAAGACCAAAGTACTGAAGTACAACAGCTGAAGAGTTCACAAGTGCTGAAGATCAACAACTGATGTACAAAGTCTGAAGACAAAGACTGAAGACATCAGCTGATGATATCTACTGAAGTCATCAGCTGATGAAACACCTGAAGGTCAAAGTCTGAAGATCAAGTACTGAAGCCTCAGTAGTTTGTCACAACTGCTGAAGAGTACTTCTTCAGTAGTTGTGATATCAGTAGTTTTATATTTTTATGTTTCAGTAGTTTTGTAAAACGACTGAAGAGCTTGTTCTTCAGTCGTTGTAGTTTCAGTAGTTTTATATTTTGTACTTAACATGCTGATATGTTCTCAGTAGTTGTGAACATTTCAGTAGTTTGTTAAGAATTAGTTATTTTGTATTGATCTGCCAGTTGTCACTTTCCGTGATAACAGCAGTGACTGTTGCACTCTATATAAGGAGTGACAACCTATTGTAATCATGGATGAGAGTGAATGAATGGAATGATGATGATTTGATTAGAAATATTCTACATCTATAAACATTCCTAGAAATCAGAAATACATATTCTCTCCCTATAACCGTATGCGATCTTAATGCTTACAAGTATCGATTGCTTGCTACAATTTGTCTAATTCTGTTTGTATTCCGCTGCTTTGTATTCTGATACATCAAACTTGTGATCACTGATCCTGTCATGCTTCAAGATATAAAGACTTTTATGTCTTGGATCTGTCAACAGCTTCCTACAAGGCTCATGAGTTCAGTGTTTTCCTATCTAAAGCTACTGAAAAGATTCCATCTCCTGGCATAGGAGAATGGGACACATATCCAAAGGAAATGAAGTTCACTTGAATTCAGAAGGATCTGTGAGAGGCTTTATGTTAATAACTTTTAGCTTCCTGTTTTTTGTGTACCTGCAAAAGGCAAGCCTACAAAGAAGTCTCTCCATATGGAAACGAAAGTTAATTCAATCGAACTTTCTCTTGAACTTCTTCAATGGGATCTGTTTGGGTCAATCAGTACAAAGAGCATTGCAGAGCGATCTTGTACTCTTTGTGGTCACTAATGAACTACCAAGGTTCACTTGGTAATGTTCTGGCATCCAATCAGAAACATTTGAATCCATTCAGGAGTTTGGTAACCACACTGGAAATCTCTCTACAACTGAAAGTTAGACAACTACGCTCGAACAACGATACGGAATTCAAGGAACCAGTGGATGGAGAACTGCAAGGACAAGGGAATTGTGCTCAATTCACTCCGCCTACACACCTCAATGAATGGTGTGGCTGAAGAAATAACCGAACTTGATAGAGACAGCACTACTATCTGGCAGACTCGAAACTGCCTATCCATTCTGAATGAGGCAGTGGCGAATGCTTATTAGACCTAATCGATTCCTGATAGTCCCTCGCCACGGTAAAACAGTACGAGCTACTACAGACGAAACCGACTTTGGAGTATCTCGAACCATTTGGCACCGGTGCACACTTCTGAGAAGACACAAGAGGGTAAATTCAGCGAGAAGGCAGATGAAGCATCTTTCTAGATACAACATACCAAACAAAGCGAGTTTACAACCAACTTCACGGGTCTAGTAGAAGTGTGGTGTAATGTTGACGTTCAGCGATTTACCACACCACCTACTAGCAAGGACTTGCCTACTTCTTCGACTATGATGGATTCTTCAAGTCATTCACATTCCTCTCTCTCCCTCGGATGACGAGTTAGCTACACGAATGATGTATGATAGCTTGCATCCACCGACATCAGCTCACAGGGAGAATCATCGACTCAGTCAAGGGTAGTTGAAACAGTGACTCCTCCTCTGAAGATGAAGCTGAAAGATAACCAGAATAGTCAGGCGGAACAGGTTCCAGTTCCTGAAAGTCCACAAGCATCTACCAGTGATGCACCTTCGACTTAAGAGCCCAACTCCAACTACGTCGGATGCAGAACCAAATGTTCATCATCTTGGCTCTGAGGTAGCTGTTCCTACTACTCCAGGATCACGTCTAAATGTTTATCACCCTTAGACAATGTCATTGGGGATGTCCTACGGGAGTACAAACCCGAAATCAGCTGTACTCAGCTGATTATGCCTCTGTTATGGAAAAGGGATATATTCATGATGGTGTCTATCGGTGTTTTGTCTCACAGGTTGAGCCAAAATATGTCAGTGAGCACTAATGATGAGGCATGGGTGAGTGCAATGCAAGAAGAACTTCTTCAGTTCAAGAAGTTAGGTGTATGGTCTCTGGTTGATAGACCTAAAGGTGCTAAGGTCATGGCACCAAATGGGTTTTTAAATGCAAGAAAGATGACCAAGGGGTCATTATCAGGAACAAGGCTCGACTGGTTGTTCAGGGATTTCGCCAAGTCGAGGGAATTGATTACAATGAGGTGTTTATGTGGACCAAAAGAACCATGAGCCAAGATCAGAAAACCTCTAAGTCCCACATGATATCCAAAAACTACTGAAGGCTTCATCAGCAGTTCTACAAGTGCTGAAGACTTCAACAACTGAAGATCAAGTACTGAAGACTTCAACAGCTGAAGACTAAAGTGCTGAAGCTCAACAGCTGAAGAACACAAGTGCTGAAGCTGAAGACTAAAGTGCTGAAGATCACAGCTGAAGAACACAAGTGCTGAAGCTGAAGACTAAAGTGCTGAAGTCCAACAGCTGAAGAACACAAGTGCTGAAGCTGAAGACCAAAGTACTGAAGGTCAACAGCTAAAGAATACAAGTGCTGAAGCTGAAGACCAAGTACTGAAGTTCAACAGTTGAAGAGTCCACAAGTGCTGAAGATCAACAACTGATCTACAAAGTCTAAAGACAAAGACTGAAGACATTAGCTGATGACATCTACTGAAGTCATCAGCTGATGAAACGTCTGAAGTTCAAGTCTGAAGACCAAGTGCTGAAGTTTCAGTAGTTTGTCACAACAGCTGAAGAGCACTTCTTCAGTAGTTGTGTTTATCAGTAGTTTTATGTTTTTACTTTCAGTAGTTTTGTAAGACGACTGAAGAGCTTGTTCTTCAGTCGTTGTAGTTTCAGTAGTTTCTTATCAGTAGTTTTGTAATAAGTAAACACTTAGCTTCTTGTAAGAAGATGTCAGCTGCTTGACATCTTCAGTAGTTTTAGTGTTTCAGTAGTTTGTTAAATAACGATTAGATGTCACTATCAAGTGACATCAGCCTACGTCATCTTTCCTTATATAAGGAAGAATGACCTAAATTGTAATTGAGCGAAAGCCATGCCAAAGCGTGTGATTGAATGAAATATTCCTTTTGCAGAAACTTTCTCTCTCTATAACTAATTCTGTTCATTGCTATATCTTCGGTATTCTTGCTCAAATTGTGCTAGTTGGTACTCTATTCCGCTGCTGAAATCATTCGAATCGATCAAACTAGATGCTGAGATCCTATCAAATGGTATCAGAGCTGGTTAATCATTGATCGATCTAACAATTGATCATTGAAACTGCTCATTTGCTCTAAGTTTGATCGAACTAGCAAATTCGCACGAATCTGTTATAGAGATTGAAGTTCTGTCGCTTTTGGCTATTTTAATTGAGGTTCTTAGTGGTTTTGAGCTAAATTTGTTTTGCTTATCTTGAATTTGTCTAAATTTTAGAAAATGACTACACCTTCTAATGATCCACACATACTGGTTCCTCAACCAAGCCTCCGATGCTGGTTAGGAATGAGTATAACATTTGGCAACGAAGAATGCTCCATCACCTATCTGTCAATAGTTCAGGTTGTTGGACATCCGTGGTACATGGACCACATAAGCCAATGGTGAATCATCCGGAAACAAATCAGTTGATTCCGAGAAGAAGGAACAATACTCTGATGAGGACAAGAAGTTGTTTGAGATTGATGCTAAAGCCCATGGAATTCTGGCCATGGCACTGCCTAATGAAATCTATTCCGGGCTTATGCATCATGAAACTGCTCATGACCTTTGGAATGCACTGAAAGAACAATTTGGTGGCACTGATGAGGTCTTAGCAAACAACAGGGAAATCCTCGCCCAACAGTATGAGACTTTTGCTCATAGAAAGGGTGAGACTCTGACTCAGCAGTTTGAGCAGTTTTCATGTTTAATCTCTGAGTTGAAAATGGTTAAACATGAATATACCAAAAGCCAAATGAACCACATATTCCTCAGATCACTGCCTGAGAGATGGGACACATATACAATTGTCCTACGCTCCAGTGCAAATCTAGATAGTCTATCTCTCACCCAACTTCATGGGAAACTGCTTACATTTGAAAGAGAGATAGAGCAGAAAAGGAAACTGGCTTCATCCGGTAAGCTCACTGAAGACTTTGTACCAGGCAACACTGCCTTGGTTGGTCATGAGTCATAATATGCTTCATCTGAATGCCAGTATGATGAGCATATTGATTTCTCTTCAAACACTTATGATTCTGCATTTGTGAATGTTGATAGTCAGTTTACTGGGTGTAATAATGACAATCTATGCTTCATCATGGATGATCTCAAGGGGATTGCTGATGATGACTTAGAAGAGATGGATATTTTGAGCCAAATGGCCTTGATAAATATCAGATCTCAGAGTTCTACAAAAGAACTGGAAGAAAGTTCCCAGGACTCTATGGCAAAACCAAAGTTGGTTTTGACAAGAGTAAGTTGAGGTGTCACAAATGCCACAGGCTTGGGCACTTTGCTAGAGAATGTAGATCATCTGGATCTAATTCTTCTGCACCCTTTGTGACTTTCCCTGGCAATAGTCAACAACACAGAGGGCAACATCCTGTCAATTCTGGTCATCATTCTCAACCACAATCTCCTGCATATTTTGTTCCTCAGGGTCCAATGCCATATATTTACCCTTGTTATTACATGCCACAAACCAGTCAGGTTCAAGCACCCATTGCTCAACAACCACATGCTCTTCCTGAGCCTCAACCATCTCAATCTCATCAACCTCAACAACACAGCTTCTTCACCCCTGGAGTTGTTGACTGGAGCAGTTTACCAGATGACATGTCTGGTCATGAACAACTGTTCATAGGTGCTGGTCAACATGGTGGTGACAGTCCTTTTGGGAAGAGGTATTAGGAGTCTGCAGATGGATCATCCTCAAATACCTCTTCATCACAGGTATCACAGGTATCCTCTGTGGCTAAGGCCAAATTATGTTCTGAAACATGCATAGCAGCATTTGCCTCTATTAGAGAAGCAAATGTAGCTTTAGTTAATAAGAACATAGAGCTAGAAAAGATCATTCCAAAAGAAAAGCTGAGTTTGAGTCTATGCTTAAAGAGAAAAATGATGAGATTTATAAACTTAAATTCCAAATCACTGATGATAAGGCTAGGGAAGAGGTAGTTTTAGAAAAGTACAAAGACCTCAAAGAAACCCTTGCAGTCACCCAAGTAGAGTGTGATCGATGGGTACAATCATGCAAAGGTTTTGAAATGCTTCTTAGTAAGCAATCAGCTTCCAATGTGAAGTTTGGCATTGGTTATAATCACACTGCTCCTACAGATTTTGCTTCAAGAGCAGAAGTGAAAATTGATAGAGAAAGCAATAACCAATCCACCTCATCATGTGATTCACTTTCTGATAGAGCACCATCAGAAGTTGAAGTTTATTATTCCCTCGTTGAACCTATCAGCTGATCTTGATGGTTCAAATACTGACACTCACATGATCAAAGAGTTGATCAACTCAGGAGTTATTTCTGGAAGTCCTGAAAGGACTGGAGAGCAAGATTTAACACCTGAAGTTCAAACTCCAACTACTGTCAGCACTGAAGAGAAGAAAACTATCAGTAGAAAGGGTTTGAAGACTACTAAAGAGGAAGTCAAGAAAGCAAATAGTGCTTCCAAAGTGCTGAAGAACAAGTCTTCAATAGTTTCATTCTCTTTAGTTGATGATCAACATAAGATGAAGAAGAAACCATGTGAAATATGTGGTTTGTTCAATCATCTTACAGATGATTGTTGGTACAAAAGAGGATCCAACTCAAACATAAAGAGGAAATTAAAGAAAATGGTTAAAATGAAAACTGAGTTTGAAGCCACATTTGTACCAGCAACATCAAATCCTATAACCCTTAAGTCCAAAAAGAAATCCAAAAAGGAAGGGGTTAAACAGTAACAGCTGAGATTGCTCAAAAGAAGAAGGTGCAACATAGGAACTTATCAAACTCCAATACCAATGTGTCTGGAGAGCTGAAAGCTTTATCACAAAATCAGACACAGCTGGTTATGATGGTTCAACATCTATTGGGAAGAGTTAACCAATTAGATGTTCCTATGTTGAAACCACAGAAAAGGAGGTCCAAGCCAAAGGATTCCTCTTCTTCACCATCTTCTTCCTCTCAGGCTGTTGTTTCTAACAAACCTGTTAGTTTACCATATGTTGATGAGAACAGGCCCAAAACCAAAAAGGTTTGGGTCTCAAAATCTAACTAATTTGTTGTGTTTTGTAGGGTTCTTCAACATGCCACAGAGGCATCTGGTATGTAGACAGTAGAGGATCCATGCATATGACATGAAATAGATCACTTCTTAATGACTACTCTCAAGGAAGGAAGGGGTTTGTGTCATTTGGCAATGATGCAAAGGGTTACATCATCGGCAAAGGCTTTATTTCCAATGGGGAAATAAAGTTTGATGATGTTAACCATGTGGAAAATCTCAAGTACAACCTCTTGAGTGTCAGTCAAATGTGTGACAAAGGCCATGTTGCTTTTTTCACAAGTCAGACTATCGGATTCTGTCATCCAAAGTTCTAAGTTTGATTGATAAGGTGTTGGATGAATACACTCTCCTGAAGGCCAACAGGACAGGAAGAGTGTATGCCTTAGATCTTTCCAAGAAAATAGATCTCAAAGGCCATCCTTGCCTATTTTCCAAGGCTTCCCCTCAAGAATATACTCTATGGCATAGAAGGTTGGGTCATGTTAATCTCAAAACAAAATCAGTTGATAAACCATGGTTTAGTAAGGGGACTGCCTATGAAGGAGTTCAAATGTGAAGATAACTGCACTGCTTGTTTAAAAGGAAAATAGCACAAAGCTTTATTTCCCTCCATAGAAGAACCTAAGTCCACTGCCTGCTTACAGCTTCTTCACATGGATCTCTTTGGTCCTGTGAGAGTGATGAGTATGGCTATGAAGAAATACTGTCTGGTAATTGTGGATGATTACTCCAGATTTGTATGGACTTTCTTCTTGCATTCAAGGATGAGGCAGCTCAGAGGATTATCAACTTTGTGTTGTATGTTGAGAAGCAGTATTCCCTCTCAGTCAAGTGTATTAGAAGTGATAATGGAACAGAATCAGAAACAATACACTTGATGAGTTCTACTACCTTTCAAAGGGAATCAAGAGGCGTTTAGCATTCCAAGAACTCCTGAACAAAATGGAGTAGTGGAGAGAAGAACAGGACCCTTATTGAAGCTGCAAGGTCCATGTTGGCTGATTTTGACTGCTAATGACTTTTTGGGCTGAAGCTGTCAATACAGCTTGCTACGTACATAATAGAGTTCTAGTAAATCAGAGGTTGATGAAGACTCCATATGAAGTCTCATCATTTGGCCCCTCTAATTTCATTCTTCAGAGCTTTTGGGTGTCCTTGTTTCATTCTTAACACACGGATCAACTCCAAAAATTTGATCCTAAGGTGGATGCAGAGTACTTTGTTGGTTATTCATCAACTTGCAAAGCATACAGAGTCTTCAACTGCAGAACAAAGATGGTTGAAGAGACTCTACATGTTAAGTTTAATGAATCTCCAAAGGACAAGATTCCACAAAGCCCTGTGGAGCTATTTGATTTGGACATACTGCAATATGTTCCTTATCAAACTCCTGCTGTTGCTCATGTCAACAGTTCACCACCTGATGGTACTGCTGGTGCTGATGATGATGATGATAGTAGTACTCACCTCTTCAGGTTTAGTGACCACTGCCTGTGTCCTCTAAACCTGATGCTCCTGTAGCTTCAGTAGCTTCATCCACAACAAGTGCTGATGAGATTTCTGCATCTTCAACTTTATTTGAGTTGCCACCATCTACATGGTTTCAAGAGTCTACATCAACATCTGTTGCTGCTGAAGGTTCTACAACACTTGCACTGATCTCATTGTTTATCAAGAGCTGAAGAATCACCCAATGTCTCAAATCATTGGTGATATCAATGCTGGAGTTTTCAACCAGAAGTCAATTGTCCAATTTCTGCTTCTATGCTCTCTTCATCAGTCAGCTAGAGCAAAGAATTATCATGTTGCACTTAGAGACAACGGCTGGTTGAAGCAATGTAGCTTGAGCTTCTTCAGTTCAAAAAGCAGCAAGTGTGGGAGCTTGTTCCTCTTCCCCAGGTAAGTGTGCAATAGGCACTAAATGGGTGTTTAGGAATAAAACAGATGAAAATGGGCTTATTGTTAAGAACAAAGCCCGACTGGTTGTTCAGGGGTTTGCACAAGAAGAAGGTATTGATTATGATGAAACCTTTGCCCTTGTAGCCAGACTGGAGGCAATTAGATTGTTCTTAGCCTATGCTGCACTCCACAATCTTAAAGTTTTTCAAATGGATGTTAAAATTGCATTTTATATGGTAAAATAAAAGAGAAGTTTATGTGTGTCAACCACCAGGTTTTGAGGATAATAAACACCTAGAATGGGTATACAAGCTTGATAAGGCTCTTTATGGGTTGAAACAAGCTCCTAGAGCCTGGTATGAGACATTATCTAACTTTCTTCTGCAAAATAATTTCACTAGAGGCTCCATAGATAAAACTAATAGTATCTCAGCATCTAGTTTGATCGATTCGAATGATTTCAGCAGCGGAATAGAGTACCACTAGCACAATTCGAGCAAGAATACCGAGATATAGCAATGAACAGAATTAGTTATAGAGAGAGAAAGTTTCTACAAAAGGAATATTTCATTCAATCACACGCTTTGGCATGGCATTCGCAAAATACAATTTAGGTCATTCTTCCTTATATAAGGAAAGATGACGTAGGCTGATGTCACTTGATAGTGACATCTAACGTTATTTAACAAACTACTGAAACACTAAAACTACTGAAGATGTCAAGCAGCTGACATCTTCTTACAAGAAGCTAAGTGTTTAATTATACAAAACTACTAATAAGAAACTACTGAAACTACAACGACTGAAGAACAAGCTCTTCAGTCGTTTTACAAAACTACTGAAAGTAAAAACATAAAACTACTGATATCACAACTACTGAAGAAGTACTCTTCAGCTGTTGTGACAAACTACTGAAACTTCAGCACTTGGTCTTCAGACTTGAACTTCAGATGTTTCATCAGTTGATGACTTCAGTAGATGTCATCAGCTGATGTCTTCAGTCTCTTTGTCTTCAGACTTTGTACATCAGTTGTTGATCTTCAGCACTTGTGGACTCTTCAGCTGTTGAACTTCAGTACTTTGGTCTTCAGCTTCAGCACTTGTATTCTTTAGCTGTGACTTCAGTACTTTGGTCTTCAGCTTCAGCACTTGTATTCTTTAGCTGTTGACCTTCAGTACTTGGTCTTCAGCTTCAGCACTTGTGTTCTTCAGCTGTTGGACTTCAGTACTTGGTCTTCAGCTTCAGCACTTGTGTTCTTCAGCTGTTGGACTTCAGTACTTTGGTCTTCAGTTTCAGCACTTGTGTTCTTCAGCTGTTGGACTTCAGCACTTTAGTCTTCAGCTGTTGAAGTCTTCAGTACTTGATCTTCAGCTGTTGAAGTCTTCAGCACTTGTCGAACTGCTAATGAAGCCTTCAGCAGTTGTTGTGATATCATGTGGTACTTAGAGGTTTTTTGATATTGGCTCATTGGTTCTTTTGGTCCAACAAACTCCCCCGGAACCAATGCAGCCAAAACCTCTAATTGATTTATTTTCTCACTTATTGTTGGCAGAATGGTTGGTCTTTTTCCTTCTTGATCAGTTTAGAAGATGACCCATATAAGCACTGGCCTGGGAATGAGTCTCTGATGATTTGGTTGGCAATGTATGGATGGGAGCTCTGTATTGGGGAATTGGACACTGAGCTGTTCCCCCATCCATGAGACTCACTTCCCAACTATGAGCTTGTAGGATTCCCTGGTGTAGGCCTCCAAAAATACAATTTGTTCCTCCATGGTGAGCTCCTCTGCCTTACCATCGAAGAATCCTTCAGGCCCATAGTGCTCAGACAGGAATTTGACCTGTTTTCCATTTTTGAGTACCACTGTTGTAATCTGTTTGTAAGCAAATTCATCAGGATGATGACCTTCTAACAACAGTGGTAACTCATCCTTTCTGATCTCATTCAGCCTCTTATGCACCAGCCCCTTTTTGATCATTCTGTTCTCTAGCATCTTTTGTGGAGGCATGTTTGAGGTGTAGGCCTTTTTGAAGTCTTCCAGGATTTCCAGGGTGAGACTACAAGGGCTAAGGAGATCACTTCATCTACAATCTTTTTCACTTGCCCATTGTATCTCTGAGGGATATTTTCTTTTGTATTCTGTGAGCCACCCTAGGATCAAGCCAAATTCTTACTCTTTCTTTCACATACTGAAAAGTATGTAAGAGTATAAATCCTCTGAGCTTGTTTTTTCATGTTAATGATGGAGGAAGTGGCTGCATACGCTTTATCTACTCTCCTCAATAACTCTTCATCGTGCAATCTGTGTTGTTCTTCTTCTTCCAATTTCACTTTGATTGCATCTCTTTGTTGCTCAGGAGTTATTGCAAGAGAGAGATCTTTGGCCTTAGGCAACTGCAGAACAGCTGAGATCGGCAGCCTATCTTCTTCATCATCATTTTCTTCTTCTTCCACAAGCCTTAACACCTTCTCTTCTTATGCTTAGGTGCATCATCGGCTGTTGGTTTTGAGGGTAAGGGAGTTGGTTTTGTGGGTTGTGGTTGTGGTTGTTTTGGAGAGGGAATGTTGACAGGCTGAGTTAGCATTTTGGAGGTGAGTGTGGCTTTTGAGTGTTTGGCTAGCTCGGTCCTGCTCCCTGCTCCTGCTTCATTCAAAGCTTCGACTACTAAACCCTTAGTGTATGCTTCAGACGAACAGATCTTGGAGGTTATGGCCAAGATCCTGTCCCTGGTCCATGATTTTACTTCGATCAATGATCTCCCAAGGTATTTGCTGATAAATCTGATCATGATCTCAAGTCTCTCTCTATCCATAGTGCTGTAGCTGGCCCATCTTTGTTGGATCTCTTCGATCTCTAATCTTCTTATTTCAGAATCCAGCTTTTTAGTGTCGAAACCTTGCCTAAACAGCTGATCAATGGTATTGTCCATTGATCTGCTGTGTTCAGCATCAGCCTCTTTAACCATTTCATTCAAGTTCTTCTCTTTCTCAGCACTCTTCTTTTTCTTGTATGTGACATGAAAATCTTTTTGACTTTCATGTACTTTTTCAATTTCAGCTCCCTTCTCATCACATTCTCCTTCTCTTTTTCGGTCTCATACACACAATCCTTCTCTTTTTCCACCTCTTTATCCTTCTCTTTCTCTCTCTCTCCTTCTCCATCCTCTTTCTTTTAGCTTTCACTGCTGAACTCTCCCCCTTTTGGGTGCATTGGTTGCAAGGGATTGAGTAGCAGAAAGTTGTTGGCTCAGTACATCCTCCAGCAGGGGTTGTAAGACAGAAGAAAGTCTCTCATCAACAGTTTTAATAACAAATTCGGTTAACTGCGGTGTGATGAGAGATAAGGGATTTTGAGGGATAGCATCCATTTGCTCAGGGGGGTTTTGGTCCTGAGAAATGGTGACAGAAACAGAGGCAGGTGCTTAGATTCTTTGAGTGGCTGTGTGTTTAAGTGACCTTCAGAGGAAGGTGCCATCTGTTGGGTTGATGTGGTGGCAGATGGTCTTTCTCCCTGAGAGAGTTGGTCAAGTAGTTTTTGCAACCTACTGACTTCCTCCTCTAGGATTATGTTCTGGGTAAGAACATCATAAAAGAAGCCCAGGTCATCATCAGCAGATGCTGAATCACCTGACCTCCTGCTTGTAGCAGGATGTACATGCACTGGGTGTAGACCAGATGTAGCATGTGCCCCTTTGTCTTGGAACTGGGGACTTCCAGCCTCAGGACTTTGTCCTTCATCAGCTGTTGCCTCTGGTGAGGTCTTAGTTATGTTACCAACCTCAGTCTGATCATATGCTGATTCAGAAGAGGTGGCAGCCTCACCAGATGTTCTGATCTCCATATCCACACCAGGAGATAGAACATTTAAACCCGGTGCCGTGGGTTGTCAGAAGCATGTGTATCCTATTCCTCAATGTTGTTGTTCTCCCCTTTGTTTGTGGTTGTAGGGGAGGAGGAGAGGCATGTAGCTAAGTCAGCACATTAGCAATTATAATGGTTGGACTTTGGGGGGCATTTGCATGGGAGAGGGGATAGAAGCTGATTGCATCCGGGGAGAGGGATGCTCTTCAATGATAACCTCCTCAAGTGAGAGAGGTCTCAGCAATGTGGTTTCCCCTGAAATGGTTGCAACAGGATCCTTTTGAGAGGATACCTGTGCGGCTGTGGCTGGTTGCGTCTTAACACTACTGGGGGGTTTGAACCAGTAGGTTTATCCTGTTTGGGTGGTACAGAGCATCATCAGGGGACTCATCTCCCTGATTAGCTTGTTTGGGTTTGGATTTTGCCTTGGTGGGGAATTGGATCTGGCAATTGAAGCTGTGGGTTCCCTTTGCTTGGGTTTTAGCAAACGGGCAGCTTCTTTGAGAGATTGGTTGGAGTTATGCCTGGAGTATACCTCAGCTAGAACAGCTGGTGCAGGGACTCCAGGCCAACAGGCGATCAGTTTTTGTAATTCATTTAAAATTATGGCCATCAGAACCTGGGATATAATAGCCATCTTTTTCCCACAGGTTTCTGTGCCAGATCTTGATTTCTAGAAACACAATTTGTGAAAAATTTAAAGGTTGGTGTTATAGAATTGAATAGAATACTGTTGCCACCGGGAAGATATTTGATCCCATGAGGATGTCTTCGAGGCTAAGCAAACATTCACCATATGAAATATCAGTCGTTCAGCATCAGGGAAGTTCTTCTTCAGTATGGTAGCAGCTCGAAGATTTCCATCGTAGCCATTGTTGAGGAAGGACATATCAGTTGTGCCCTTCGATACTCAGTCACAGCATAGCATCTTGTAAATTTAGCACTCGACGAATGCTATCAGGTGTAACCTCTACTTGTTTTTGGTTGACCAATGATCGAACAGAAAGTTGGCCGGAAGGCATATCAGTGTGAACGTAGGCACTGGACCAAAACTGACTTAGTGACTCTGGGTAGATGGTCGGGTTTAAGAGCAGAGCTGTATTATATTGAGAATCAGCCATTAGGTCTATGGCGTGATCAAACTTTGTCCAGAAGGCCGATTTCGTGAGGTAGGCGACGCAGTTATGTCGGGGTTTTAGACTCATGGTTGCCATTTTTGAAAGTATGAAAGTCAGAAGACTGCTAATGGACCGTTTAAGAAGAAGACAGGTATTTATAGGGTTGGGAGAGGAAAAGGCTGAAAGAAAACTACTGAAGGTTTTGGTGTGGTCATCAGCTGTTTGAAACTACTGATGACGTGGGATAACCTGAGAGGTTTAAAACGACTGACAGTGGTGTTGTTGTCATCAGTTGTTATAAAACAACTGAACACTTGGTTTTGACCATCAGACGTTGAAACAGCTGAAGTCTTGGTGTTAACCATCAGTATTATGAAACTACTGAAGGTCATGTTTTGACTTCATATGATGTAAACAACTGAGGACTTGGTATTTGTCATCAGTAGTTGTGAAACTACTAAAGACAATGGTTTTGCATCAGTCGTTGTAAACAACTGAAGACTTGGTATTAGTTATCAGTAGTTGTGAAACTACTGAAGACTGTGGTTTTGCTTCAGTTGTTTAGAAATAGCAGTTGTAGAAACAACGGAAAGAAAAACTCATCAGCTGTTTTTGTTAATTCTTAGCTTTTCAGCTGTTTCATACTGTCCTCAACACTTACTCATCAGACTTTTCATCTGCTTTTCAGGTGTTTCATAGGACGTCAGTACTTATCTGTTTTCAGCTCTGATACCATTTGATAGGATCTCAGCATCTAGTTGATCGATTCGAATGATTTCAGCAGCGGAATAGAGTACCAACTAGCACAATTCGAGCAAGAATACCGATGATATAGCAATGACAGAATTAGTTATAGAGAGAGAAAGTTTCTGCAAAAGGAATATTTCATTCAATCACACGCTTTGGCATGGCATTCGCAAAATTACAATTTAGGTCATTCTTCCTTATATAAGGAAAGATGACGTAGGCTGATGTCACTTGATAGTGACATCTACCGTTATTTAACAAACTACTGAAACACTAAAACTACTGAAGATGTCAAGCAGCTGACATTTCTTACAAGAAGCTAAGTGTTTACTTATTACAAAACTACTGATAAGAAACTACTGAAACTACAACGACTGAAGAACAAGCTCTTCAGTCGTTTTACAAAACTACTGAAAGTAAAAACATAAAACTTGATATCACAACTACTGAAGAAGTACTCTTCAGCTGTTGTGACAAACTACTGAAACTTCAGCACTTGGTCTTCAGACTTGAACTTCAGACGCTTCATCAGCTGATGACTTCAGTAGATGTCATCAGCTAATGTCTTCAGTCTTTGTCTTCAGACTTTGTACATCAGTTGTTGATCTTCAGCACTTGTGGACTCTTCAGCTGTTGAACTTCAGTACTTTGGTCTTCAGCTTCAGCACTTGTATTCTTCAGCTGTTGACCTTCAGTACTTTGGTCTTCAGCTTCAGCACTTGTATTCTTCAGCTGTTGACCTTCAGTACTTTGGTCTTCAGCTTCAGCACTTGTGTTCTTCAGCTGTTGGACTTCAGTACTTTGGTCTTCAGCTTCAGCACTTGTGTTCTTCAGCTGTTGGACTTCAGTACTTTGGTCTTCAGCTTCAGCACTTGTGTTCTTCAGCTGTTGGACTTTAGCACTTTAGTCTTCAGCTGTTGAAGTCTTCAGTACTTGATCTTCAGCTGTTGAAGTCTTCAGCACTTGTCGTAACTGCTGATGAAGCCTTCAGCAGTTGTTGTGATATCATGTGGGACTTAGAGGTTTTCTGATCTTTGCTCATTGGTTCTTTTGGTCCAACAAAACTTTATTTATTAAGAAGGTGGATCAGCATAAGCTATTTGTTCAAATTTATGTTGATATTTATATTCATCCTCTGATCCCCAGTTGTGTGATGATTTTACAAAATTAATGCAAAGGAAGTTTGAAATGAGTGCAATGGGAGAATTACAGTTCTTTCTAGGCTTGCAAATCAAACAAAAAGCTGATGAATTTTCATTCATCAGTCTAAATATACAAAAGATCTTTTAAATAAGTTTGATTTACAAAACTGTAAGCCTGTTCTACTCCCATGTGCAACACCACCAATTGGATATTGATCAGAAAGGTAAAGCTGTTGATGAAACGCTTTACAGATGTATGATTGGGTCCTTGATGTATTAACAGCTTCTAGACAGATATTATGTTTGCTACATGTGTTTGTGCTAGATTCAGGCTGCACCTAAAGAGTCTCATCTGATTGCAGTCAAGAGGATCTTTAGATATTTGCAAGGTACACAATCTCTAGGTTTATGGTATTCCACTGGGCACTCTTGCAAATTAGTTGCTTTCTCTGATAGTGACTATGCAGGTGTAAGTTAACTAGGAAATCAACTTCTGGTGGATGTCAATTCCTAGGCAACTGTTTGATTTCTTGGCAGAGTAAGAAACAAACATCTGTTGCTACATCCACTGCTGAAGCCGAGTACATTGCTGCTGCAAGTTGTACATCCCAAGTACTCTGGCTTGAAAATCAACTTTTGGATTATGGCATTACAGAGACTAAGACTCCGTTATTAATGGATAGTGCTTTAGCTCTTTGCATTGTCAAAAATCCAGTCCAGCACTCTAGAACCAAACATATAGAAATTAGACATCATTTTATAAGAGATTGTTTTGAAAAGGGTCTAATCAATCCTATGTTTGTGCCTAGTGCTGATGAGCTTGCAGACATTTTTACTAAGCCTTTGGATAGTTCAACTTTCCACAACCTGGTGTTAAGGCTTGGTATGCTGCAGCTAGAATAAGTGACAACTACTGATGATCTCAGTAATAAGTACTGATGATCATTAGTAACCATGTCACATATAAGTACTGATGAGTTCTTTTACCCTCAGTAGTTTTTATAACTACTGAAGGCTAAATGCCTCACAAGTACTGAAGTACTTTATCTGTTCTAAACTATTGATGTAGTTACAACTACTGATGTAGTTACAACTACTGAAATCAGTAAAAACAGATAAGTACTAACGTCCTATGAAACACCTGAAAAGCAGATGAAAAGTCTGATGAGTAAGTGTTGAGGACAGTATGAAACAGCTGAAAAGCTAAGAATTGACGAAAACAGCTGATGAGTAATTTCTCTTCCGTTGTTTCTAAAAACCACAGTCTTTTGTAGTTTCACAACTACTGATAACTAATACCAAGTCTTCAGTTGTTTACAACGACTGATGGCAAAACCATGTCTTCAGTAGTTTCACAACTACTGATGACAAACACCAAGTCCTCAGTTGTTTACATCATATGAAGTCAAAACCACGACCTTCAGTAGTTTCATAAATACTGATGGTTAACACCAAGACTTCAGCTGTTTCAACGTCTGATGGTCAAAACCAAGTCTTCAGTTGTTTTATAACACCTGATGACAACACCACCACTGTCAGTCGTTTTAAACCTCTGAAGGTTAATACCACGTCATCAGTAGTTTCAAACAGCTGATGACCACATCAAAACCTTCAGTAGTTTTCTTTCAGCCTTTTCCTATCCCAACCCTATAAATACCTGTCTTCTCTCAAACGTTCCATTAGCCGTTCTTCTGACCTTCATACTCTCAAAAATGGCAACCATGATTCTAAAACCCAGACATAATTGCGTCGCCTACCTCACGAAATCGGCTTTCTGGACAAAGTTTGATCATGCCATAGACCTAATGGCTAATTCTCAGTATAGTACTGCTCTGCTCTTAAACTCGACCATCTACCCAAAGTCACTAAGTCAGTTTTGGCCCAATGCCTACATTCACACTGATGTGCCTTCCGGCCAATTTCTGTTCGGTCATTGTCAACCAAAAACAAGTAGAGGTTACACCTGATAGCATTCGTCGAGTGCTAAATTACAAGATGCTACTGATGTGACTGAGTACCCGAAGGGCACAACTGATATGTCCTTCATCAACAATGGGTACGACGGAAATCTTCGAGCTGCTACCATACTGAAGAAGAACTTCCCTGATGCTGAAAGACTGATATTTCATATGGTGAATGTTTGCTTAGCCTTGAAGACATCCTCATGGGATCAAATGCCTTCCCGGTGGCAACAGGTATTATATTCAATTCTAGAACACCAACCTTTAAATTTTTCACAAATTGTGTTTCTAGAAATCAAAGATCTGGCACAGAAACCTGTGGGAAACAGATGGCTATTATATCCTAGGTTTCTGATGGCCATAATTTTAAATAAATTACAAACTAATGGCCTTGTTGGCCTTGGAGTCCCTGCACCAGCTGTTCTAGCTGAGGTATACTCGAGGCATAACTTCGACCAATCTCTCAAAGAAGCTGCCCGTTTGCTCAAACCCAAGCAAAGGGAAACCACAGCTTCAACTGTCAATCCAAAGTCCCCACCAAGCCAACATCCAAACCCAAACAAGCTAATCAGGGAGATGAGTCACCTGATGATGCTCCTGTACCACCCAAACAGGATAAACCTACTGGTTCAAACCCTCCAGTAGTGTTAAAGACTCAACCAGCAACAGCCGCACAGGTATCCTCTCAAAAGGATCCTGTTGCAACCACTTCAGGGGAAACCACATTACTGAGACCTCTCTCACTTGAGGAGGTTATCATTGAAGAGCATCCCTCTCCCCGGACGCAATAATCTTCTATCCCCTCTCCCCATGCAAATGCCCCCCAAAGTACAACCATTATAATTGCTAATGTGCTGACTCGGCTGCATGCCTCTCCTCCTCCCCTACAACCACAACAAAGGGGAGAACAACAACAATTGAGGAATAGGATACACATGCTTCTGACATCCCACGGCACCGGGGTTTAAATGTTCTATCTCCTGGTGTGGATATGGAGATCAGAACATCTGGTGAGGCTGCCACCTCTTCTGAATCAGCATATGATCAGACTGAGGTTGGTAACATAACTAAGACCTCACCAGAGGCAACAGCTGATGAAGGACAAAGTCCTGAGGCTGGAATTCCCCAATTCCAAGACAAAGGGGCACATGCTACATCTGGTCTACACCCAGTGCATGTACATCCTGCTACAAGCAGGAGGTCAGGTGATTCAGCATCTGCTGATGATGACCTGGGCTTCTTTTATGATGTTCTTGCCCAGAACATAATCCTAGAGGAGGAAGTCAGTAGGCTGCAAAAACTACTTGACGAACTCTCTCAGGAGAAAGACCATCTGCCACCACATCAACCCAACAGATGGCACCTTCCTCTGAAGGTCACTTAAACACACAGCCACTCAAAGAATCTCAGCCACCTGCCTCTGTTTCTGGCACCATTTCTTAGGACCAAAACCCCCCTGAGCAAATGGATGTTATCCCTCAAAATCCCCTATCTCTCATCACACCGCAGATAACTGAACTTGTCATTAAAACTGTTGATGAGAGACTTTCTTCTGTCTTACAACCTATAGTGGAGGATGTACTGAGCCAAAAGCTTTCTGCTGATCAAACCCTTAAAACCAATGCACCCAAAACGGGGGAGATTCCAGCAGTGAAAGCTAAAAGAAAGAGGATGGAGAAGGAGAAAGAGAAAGAGAAGGACAAAGAAGTGGAAATAGAGAAGGACTATGTGTATGAGACCAATAAAGAGAAGGAGAATGAGAATGAGAAGGGAGCTGAAAAGGAGAAAGTACATGAAAGTCAAAAGGACTTTCATGTCACATATAAGAAAAAGAAAAGTGCTGAAAAAGAGAAAAACTTGAATGAAATGGTTAAAGAGGCTGATGCTGAACACAGCAGATCAATGGACAATATCATTGATCAGCTGTTTAGGCAAGGTTTCAATACTGAAAAGCTGGAATCTGAAATAAGAAGATTAGAGATCAAAGAGATTCAACAAAGATGGGCCAGCTACAGCACAATGGATAGAGAAAGACTTGAGATCATGATCAGATTTATCAGCAAATACCTTGGGAGATCATTGATCGAAATAAAATCATGGACTAGGAACAACATCTTGGCCATAACCTCCAAGATCTGTTCGTCTGAGGCATATACTAAGGGATTAGTAATAGAAGCTTTGAATGAAGCAGGAGCAGGGAGCAGGACTGAGCTAGCCAAACACTCAAAAGCCACACTCACCTCCAAAATGCTAACTCAGCCTGTCAACATTCCCTCTCCAAAACAACCACAACCACAACCCACAAAACCAACTCCCTTACCCTCAAAACCAACAGCCGATGATGCACCTAAGTAGAAGAAGAGAAAGGTGTTGAGGCTGGAAGAAGAAGAAGATGATGATGAAGACAGGCTGCCGATCTCAGCTGTTCTGTAGTTGCCTAAGGCCAAAGATCTCTCTCTTGCAATAACTCCTGAGCAACAAAGAGATGCAATCAAAGTGAAATTGGAAGAAGAAGAACAACACAGATTGCACGATGAAGAGTTATTGAGGAGAGTAGATAAAGCATATTCTGCCACTTCCTCCATCATTAATATGAAAAAACAAGCTCAGAGAATTTATACACTTAGACATACTTTTCAGTATGTGAAAGAAAGAGTAAGAATTTGGCCTGATCGCAGGGTGGCTCATAGAATACAAAATAAAAATATCCCTCAGAGATACAATGGGCAAGTGAAAAAGATTGTAGATGAAGTGATCTCCTTAGCCCTTGTAGTCTCACCCTGGGAAATCCTGGAAGATTTCAAAAAGGCCTACACCTCAAACATGCCCCCACAAAAGATGCTGGAGAACAGAATGATCAAAAAGGGGCTGGTGTATAAGAGGCTGAATGAGATCAGAAAGGATGAGTTACCACTGTTGTTAGAAGGTCATCATCCTGATGAATTTGCTTACAGACAGATTACAACAGTGGTACTCAAAAATGGAAAACAGGTCAAATTCCTGTCTAAGTACTATGGGCCAGAAGGATTCTTCGATGGTGAGGCAGAGGAGCTCACCATGGAGGAACAAAATGTATTTTTGGAGGCCTACACCAGGGAATCCTACAAGCTCATAGTTGGGAAGTGAGTCTCATGGATGGGGGAACAGCTCAGTGTCCAATTCCCCAATACAGAGCTCCCATCCATACATTGCCAACCAAATCATCAGAGACTCATTCCCAGGCCAGTGCTTATATGGTTCATCTTCTCAATTGATCAAGAAGGAAAAAGACCAACCATTCTGCCAACAATAAGTGGGAAAATAAACCAATTAGAGGTTTTGGCTGCATTGGTTCAGGGGGAGTTTGTTGGACCAAAAGAACCAATGAGCCAAGATCAAAAAACCTCTAAGTCCCACATGATATTCCAACAACTGCTGAAGGCTTCATCAGCAGTTCGACAAGTGCTGAAGACTTCAACAGCTGAAGATCAAGTACTGAAGTTCAACAGCTGAAGAGTCCATAAGTGCTGAAGATCAACAACTGATGTACAAAGTCTGAATATAAGACTGAAGACATCAGCTGATGACATCTACTAAAGTCATCAGCTGATGAAACATCTGAAGTTCAAGTCTGAAGACCAAGTGCTGAAGTTTCAGTAGTTTGTCACAACAGCTGAAGAGTACTTCTTCACTAGTTGTGTTTATCAGTAGTTTTATGTTTTTACTTTCAGTAGTTTTGTAAAACGAATGAAGAGCTTGTTCTTCAGTCGTTGTAGTTTCAGTAGTTTCTTATCAGTAGTTTTGTAATAAGTAAACACTTAGCTTCTTGTAAGAAGATGTCAGCTGCTTGACATCTTCAGTAGTTTTAGTGTTTCAGTAGTTTGTTAAATAACGGTTAGATGTCACTATCAAGTGACATCAGCCTACGTCATCTTTCCTTATATAAGAAAGAATGACCTAAATTGTAATTGAGCGAAAGCCATGCCAAAGCGTGTGATTGAATGAAATATTCCTTTTGCAGAAACTTTCTCTCTCTATAACTAATTCTGTTCATTGCTATATCTTTGGTATTCTTGCTGGAATTGTGCTAGTTGGTACTCTATTCCGCTGCTGAAATCATTCGAATCGATCAAAGTAGATGCTGAGATCCTATCAGTTTGCACCCGTGGCAAGGATGGAAGCCATTCGTATCTTCCTTGCCTATGCATTGTACATGAAGATTAAAGTCTATCAATTAGATGTGAAGAGTGCATTTCTTCATGGGGAAATCAGAGAAACAGTCTATGTCAGTCAACCCGAGGGATTTGAAGATCCCTATCATCGGGATAGAGTCTACAAGCTCGACAAGGCTTTATACGGGCTTCATCAAGCTCCAAGAGCTTGGTATGAGAAACTCTCGACTCATCATGTGAAACACGGCTTTCGCAGGGGAGTCATTGACTGCACGCTGTTCATTAAAGAAAAAGATGGCGACCTAGTGCTCGTACAAATCTATGTTGATGACATAATTTTCGGTTCAAAGAACAAAGAGTTATGCAAAGAGTTTGAAGCAGTTATGAAGAAAGAGTTTGAGATGAGTGCTATGGGGGAGATGAAGTTCTTTCTCGGGCTACAGGTGGATCAAACACCAAATGGGATCTTCCTACATCAGACCAAGTACGTAGGAGACATTCTCAGTCGTTTTGACATGGAGAATGCTTATGCTGCTGATACTCCACTTGCTACGAATCACGACATAGCACCTGATGAAAATGGAGATCTTGTGGATGCCACGATGTACCGAGGAATGATTGGATCCCTCATGTATCTCACTGCCTCTAAACCTGATATCATGTATGCGACATGTTTATGCTCGAGATATCAGGCTAAACCTAAGGTCAATCATCTGATCGGGGTCAAAAGGATTTTTCGCTATCTAAAGGGTACACCCACACTTGGGTTGTGGTATCCTCATGATGATGATTTTGAGCTCACGGCGTATAGTGACTCGGATTACGGAGGCTGCAAGATGAACTACAAGTCTACATCAGCAGGGTGTCAATTCTTTGGGAGAAGATTAATTACCTGGCAGTGTAAGAAGCAGACATCGGTTGCATTGTCAACCTGTGAAGCCGAATATGTTGCTGCTGCAAGTTGCTATTCACAAATCATCTGGATTCAACAGCAAATGCGGGATTACGGTTTAACGTTCTATTCTACTCCTATTTTTGTAGATAACTCTGCTGCAATTGCAGTAACTGAAAATCCGGTCCAACATCCTAAGACCAAACATATCGGTATTAAATATCACTTCATACGAGATTGTTTTGAAAAAAACTTAATTGATGTGGTAAAAATTAATACTGATTTTCAATGCGCTGACCTCTATACTAAAGCATTTGATAAACCACGTTTTCAATATCTGCTAGAGGTCAACGGCGTTAAAAAGAGAAGTGAGGTTATTCCTGATGATGATCATGTGTTGTCCGATGTTGCTTAGTTATTCTTCATTTTATTTGAGCTTATTTGGTTAAATTAGTGTTGGACCAAAAGAACCAATGAGCCTGATCAGAGAAACCTCTAAGTCCCACAGGACATCACAACAGCTGAAGAAGACCTGATCAGCTGTTCTACAAAGTCTGAAGAATACAACTGCTGAAGTACGTTTGAAGTACTGAAGACAAAGACTGAGACAACAGCTGAAGATCTAAAGTCTGAAGACTTCAACAAGTACTGAAGACAAAGACTGAAGATCAACAGCTGAAAGACAAAGTCTGATGTTCAAGTACTGAAGACATCAGTTGATGTTAACAGCTGATGACAACAGCTGAAGAGGGCTTCTTCAGTTGTTGTGATGGCTTTTCTTCTTCAGTAGTTTTCTTTTCCTTTCAGTAGTTTGTTTACTTTTCTTTTCAGTACTTGTAAACAACTGAAGAGGTTGTTCTTCAGTTGTTGTAGTATCAGTAGTTTTATGTTTTTCAGTAGTTGTAAATAAGATGTTTAACACTTAGGAACATTTGTAAGAAGATGTCAGTTGTTGACATCTTCAGTAGTTGTTAAACATCAGTAGTTATCAAACGGTTACATGTCACTTTCAAGTGACATCAGCCTACGTCACTCTTTCCTTTATAAGGAAGGATGACTCACCTGTAATCGTGCCTTTCAGGCCGACAATCTTAATGCAATATTCCTTTTGTCGGATATTTCTCTCTCTATAACAAAGTTCTTTTATCGTTTTATATCAAATGTTCTTGTTTGAATTTGTCTAATTCTGAGCTATTCCGCTGCTATATCTGTTCAATCGATTAAACCAAGGGCTGAGATCCTAACAATTAGTCTGGTTAAAATTAAACTTATGTTATTCTGCTGTTTATTAAAATCCTAAAATAATGAAACCAGTTATGATTTTAGTATTTTAGGGGGAGAATAAGTCGGCACGCAACATTAAAAAAAACCGAGGGAGAAGGAGTGGAAAGCTGATATAAGGAAGATCGTACCTGTGATACCGATTCAAACCCTTTGGAATATGATAGTACACACGAACAATAGGAGGGACTTTGAAATTTTAATTTAGAAAAGGTGCAAAAACATTGAAAGTATAAGTCTGTGTAGTCTAAGCAATATAAAAGGGAAGATGATAGAAAAACTGGTAACTCTAAAGGTAACACAATGAGAGTAGACCTAGAGGTTGCTAGACCACAATTGATATGTCGGTAGATTCAACACAATAGATGATTAGACCTGACTGGTGATCTCAAGATCAAACTAAGTGGTTCAACTGACTGTGGGCTCCTATCTTATCGCTGGTTAACACAATCAACAATATTCCAATAAGGGGCAATGAGCATGTAAACGCCACAATGTGTGCATATGACCATAAATAGAGCAAAGCACCAGGAAAAAATGAAGAAAAATGCTATCAAGCTAATGACTTATGTTGTTGGTGCATTTGGTGCAAAATAAAATTAAGCTGCACTAACAAGGAGATAGGTTGTGCGCCTCTCTGCTGTGCGATGGCACTGACCTGAGGATAAGCATAACCTAGACATTCTAGAATTCATTGTTGTTTGCCACCTCTCTGCTGTGTGATGGCACTGACCTGAGGATAGGCTTCTCCTTGAAAGCTCTAAGAATAGTATCTTCTTGTAAAAATAACCGTAGACCGCTCAAAAGCTCCTCAGGAATGTTGATTACCATATAAGTGTGGGATCCACAAATGTTCGTTGAAATATTTAAACCAAAAACAATCACCAGTTTGTGTCAAGAGTCTGTGTATGGATTTAAGTGGACAAACATATTGAAAATCGTTGTGGCTGCAATTCTTGAAAGTTCAAATCAATGTGGTAATCTAAAGAGTTCCAGTATGATTTCCTAAAGTTGCTAATGACTCTGGATGAACACCAAGAATTGAGCATCAAAAGATTTTGATAACAAGTCCCAAATGATTTGATGTGCCTGTATGATTCCAAAATTGAATTGGTCCAGGTGTGGTCAATCTAAGTTGAAGCTTTCTATTCTGGAACCAAATCCAATAGATTTCCACCTTAGGTTCTATCTCTCACAAAAAGCCAAAACAAAGTCTTAACTTTTAGTCTTTAGTTTAAGTTTCTAATTTAGCGAGTCATTTTAGTTAATTTGTTTGCCGGACTACATCATGAAAATCGATAAGTGATCAACTCACTGAATGGGTCATGTCTGAGATGACCACATGAATTTTCAAGTTTAAAGCAGTCACGTCTGAGGTGACTAAATTGGTTAAAAATGATCATGTCTGAGATGATCAAAACTCATAATGTCTATTTCAAAAGGTTAAAATGTTCAAAATGGCAGAAAATCTACTAAGTGTGACCTATTCGCACGATTGGACTATGAATATGGACCAACCATGCGAATGGATCCCATTCGCACGACTGGACATGAAATTTAGTCATTCACCCGAATGGCGTTTAAGAATGATCCTTTCGACCGAATGACAGGGTGCGAATGAGTCAGTCAACCGACTGAGACTCGGTCGGTTAATTGAGAAAGCAATGAAAGGGCACGAATGAGTCAGTCGACCAACTGAGACTCAGTCGGCCACCTGAAAGCGGCCGACTGAGACTCAGTCGGCCAACTGAAAGCGACCGACTGGGCGAATCGCACGGCTGAACCTCAGTCGCCCGAATGAACTGAGCGAATGAGGCCAGTCGGCCGATTGAAATTAGGGTCAGTATTTAAAGGGCCTCAGTCGATCGTATTTCACTCATCACTCCCAATCGCACCCAAATCGCTTTCTTTCCCGTTACTCTGCCAAAAATTTCTAGAGATCGTGTTTTCACATTGCTATTGATCTTCTGACATTCGATTGACAAGTATACAGGTACATTGCAGTTAAATCTTATAGATATCAGAAGATCTTGAGTCAAATTTGTGTTATACGACTGAAACATTAACCGAATTGAAAAATGCCCTAGTTACCTACATAAACTAAGCAAAATGTTGAAATTAAGTTTAATCGGTCTTTAGTGACAAGATGGCGACTCTAATGGACCATTAAACCATGTTAAATTACTTGAATTAGGTCAAGATTTGAACCTCAGTCGAGTGAACAGTGGGTCATGCGATTGGTCGTTCGGATGAGCTCCAATCGCACGATTGAATCTTGCGATTGGATCAATCGGCAGAATGAACCGTGCGAATGAGTTCAGTCGGCCGACTGAACCAATCGCAGACTCAGTCGGCAAATTGAACTCAGTCGCATGTCTCATTCAACCGAACGAGCTCAGTCGCACGAAAGAACAAATGACTGACTCCAGTCGAATGATTCATTCGCACGAATGTATCGGATTGAATTTAAACTATACACCTTGAACTGAATTTTGAATGTATGACTTACAAATGGTTCTGTGTCTTGTGTTTCAGGTCAATGGCTGATAGATGGTCCATAAATCCAAAGCACAATATTTGTGCTCATTTGGACAATACGACTCGGAATGGAGCCGAGTTTACAGATATTATTGCATTCCTTCGACGCTCTCGGATACATAAAGCCATATCCTTACAGGTCGTTACATCAGGCTTTCTGGGAAAATGCCTCCGTAGATCGTTCACATGAGCCTTACAGCATACGGAGCTCCATTCATGGTCATGACATTGAAATTACAACAGCTGACATCCAGAGAGTACTTGATTTTGGGGATGATACTGATCAACCCACCAGACTACATCCACTTACAGTCAGAGGTTGCTTCCTTAGGATTAAATATGCTGGGGACATCAACTCAGGTGTGCTCAACAAGAGCAACCTGTGTCCCCAGTATAAATACTTGGCGCATGTGATCCTGAAGTGTATTGCTTCTCGAAGGGGTGGGTTTGATGACCTGTCAGACCAGATTCAGAATGCCTATGTGGCGCTGGTGCTGAACCACCCCTTCAGCTTCTCGAGCATGATCTTTTCGTATCTGGTGGAGAATCTGGAGGCCAAGGGGAAGGAGGGTTTTTGTATGTATCCCAGATTTCTGCAGCTGATCTTTAACGAGAAGTTGCCATTACTTCCCAAGGAGAAACATGATGCGGTTGCCCTAGAGGTTATGGATGACACGACTTTGGGTCGCATGAGAGTGTATCGGGGCAAGCAGGTAAAGCCCCAGGTAAAAAGGTTGATCGGCCATCTGGCAAATGAACGATATGTGGCAGCAGGTAGATGCAAATGGCATCATGATGACAGCGATTCAGATGATGAGAGGTTGTTGCTCCCAGAGCATGATTCAGACGATGATGATAGTGGGGATGTTGGGGATGATATGCCTGCTCCAACGAGGGGCACAGCTTCAGATGTTATACCCCCAGTGTCTGCCCCAACAGGCGACATAGCTGAGTCTGCAGGCTTCCACCAGGACTTCATACCTGGTGAGGAGGAAGAAGAGTCAGATGAGGAGCCCTTGACGAGGACCGTGGGAAGCAAGGTGTTCCCACCGAGTATGGACTTCGGGCGGTAGGTGAATGCCCCAGGGATTTGGGAGAGACGACTGTAGATCCCAGCTATGCTCCTGAGTCTACTAGCCGTGTTCTAGGGGGAGCATCCACCTCAACTGGATCGAGGAAGAAACGGATGGCTCAGCCCCACGGCCAGAAGAAAAAGAGAAGAAGACTCACCTTCGTACCCACCACAGCCACTACATCAACCACCATCCCTACCACTCTACAGCCACCACAGCCACCACAGCTACCATTACCACTACCACACCTCCCACCACTGTGAATATGCCAACCACCACCATATCTTTCACACCTACATCACCTCCAATATCTCACAGACCCAACCCAATCTTTACAACAACCACCACCACCACTAGCCACCACTCAGGACCCTCATCTGATCCTGCACGTATATATGGATCTCATCTACCTCAATTTGGGGTAGAGGACCAGCTGTCAGCGCTAAACCGTATGGTGATGCGACTATTAGCTGCTGATGAAGAGAAGACTGCACAGATCCGACAGCTTGCAGATCTCACTGTTGTGCAGTCACATCAGATCTCGAAGCAGGATCGTCTAATCAAGGAGCAGGCCCAGCAAATGGCTGCTTAGAGCCTCGAGATCGCCCAACTCCAAGAGCATAGTGTCACTTCTGCTAAGAAAATTGAAGAGTTGGAGAATGCTAAGAAGACCATCATGCTTAAACTTAAAGGATCTAAAGATGAGCCTCTGAAGATTAAAGAGGGAGATGGTGATAATAGTGATGATGATGATGTGGATGAAGATGAAGAGAGTGACGATGATGAAGAAGCAGAAGGAGGGGATGCACCTGCATCGGCCACTGCTACAGGTCAAGAGAGCAGGACTAAGAACAGACAAGATCAATCAGCCTCTACCTCTGCCCCTACAAGTGATGAAACCTTTATACAAGAAAAAAGTAAATATTAGATGATTATGTATTTATCTTCTTTTGTATTTGAATCATGTAATTGAACACAATGTACTTAATGTTTATATTATTTTAATGCCTTTCTATTTGATGAATTACTAATGATTTATGTGTGAAATGGTTAAATCAAACAGATCAAAATTACCAAAGAGATGAGTTTGACATTGCTCCACTTCAGCAGGTCAAGTCTCAGCTAACAATGATTCTTGATCTGCAAGGGATAGTCAGGAGTTCAGTGAATTATACCCCTGAAGAAGGGGAAATAATTCATGACTTATCAAATGAGCAACTCGCAGAGCTTTTCGAGCTAAATCCAGATGAAATAGTAAAAGATGCTCCGACATGCGATTCGACTAGTGACGAAGAGTTCAACGATGTTGATGATGTAGAGATCGAAGATGTCACTGCCGAGGAGTACCCTCAGTACACTGACAATGAGGGTAATATGGTCCCCAATCTGGGTGAATCCCTTGTCAGCGATACTATTGAGGTGTTAAACAATGTGGAGCAAGAAACAGAGAAAGCAGAAGACACAGCCCGTGCCTCAAATGATGATGTTGAAATTCAAAAGGCTGAGTGGGCTGCATGTTTTGAAGAAGTTAGAGCCCAACGTACTACACCAAAGAAGGATTCCTACACCAAACTCTACAGAGTCAAGAAACATCATAAGGTGTCAGGTAGGATTATAGCATGTGCATATTTTGATGACCTTAAAGTCTATGCAGTTAAGAGGGAGAAGGGCATAGAGTATTTTAGGTTTCCACATGATCTAAAGACTCTACCAGGTTTTGAGCTCAACCAGCTGGCCAAACTAAAGCTTTTGTATGCTGACTCGAGGAAGATGTCAGGCTGGTTTGAGGCTGCCCTAAAGAAGGAATACCACACTAGATGGGTTAACTTCAGACCTCAACAGCCTACTAGGTATATCAGAAGGTCTAAGGTTGATGCCATTACTGGCAAGCCGAAGATAGTGTTGAAGTGGAATCCTCCGCGCACAATGTCGAGAATCCCACTCAGGGAAATGCCACAGGATTTTACTTCACACTTTAAGTGGTGGTACTATGATTGGAGAACAGCTGAAGCGGTCATAGTCTTAAGCAAAGAAGGACAAATGGATACTATCAGGGTATTCGACCCGATGTGGCTTACAAACTTGTCAGAAAGTGATGTATATACGCTATACAAGTGGCCACTGTTCTATGATACGCAAGATACTGTACAAGCTCTTTAGTTCCAGAACGTTATATGACTCTACTTCATGTTTGAGATTCACACGGGAGTCACACCAGAGGAGAAGTACAAGATATACAAGGAGGTTATGCAGAAAACAAGAGATTAGAGAGATCTAGGTCCCAGGGGGAGTTTGTTGATACATGTATGTCCCTAGATCATGATATGAAATGTAATAGATCTTGTTTGTCTGATTCTGGTGTAATTTGATATGACTAATGAAATGATATTGGGTGTTTGTGATTTGTAATGATTAATATTTCATTAATAAGTTGATATTAAATTAATTAATTAGGTTAGTGATTGGTTGAATGTTTACATATAATGTTTACTAATTAATACATTCAAACTTAAAATAATGAAGTTATCATGCGAATGGCCCATGCGAATGGACCATAAGCATGAACACCTTCATACGAATGACTCAGTCGCATGACTGAACCGGGAGACTGGATCAGTCGTATGATTGTAACATAAGATTGGCTCAGTCGCACGACTGAACACTCATAAGGAGGCATGCCAATGCTGGCATGATAATTGTTGTTATATAAGAACGTAGCTAATGGTAAGTGGTCATCCCAACTTCATCCAAAATCAATGGCGCATGCCCGAAGCATATCTTCCAGCGTCTGAATCGTCCTCTCCGAATCTGAGGATGATAAGTCGTGCTAATATGTAACCTCGTCCATATCGCATCATGGAATTTCTTCCAAAATTTAGATGTAAACCGGGTGTGACGATCAGACACAATAGACATCGGCACACCATGACGAGTCACACTCCCCTTGATGAATAGATCCGCCAACCTCTCGGATGAATACATCTTGGTGATCGGTAGTAAGTGAGCACTCTTCATCAAATGATCAACTATCACCCATATGGCATCATACCCTTTCACGGTATGTGGAAACTTCATAATAAACTCCATGGTGATATGCTCCCACCTCCACTTGGGTATGTCCAAAGGTTGGATCTTCCCGTATGGCTTCTTATGCCCTGTCTTCACCTGCAAGCAAGTAAGGCACTTACTCACGTACTCCACTACGTCGCGCTTCATACACGACCACCAATAATCTTTCTTCATATCTTGATACATCTTTGTAGCACCGGGATGAATGGAGTATCGAGTCTTATGAGCTTCATTCATAATCTTCCCACGTAGATCCCCAAAACGTGGAATCCACATCCATCCGAAGCGGGTCCTAACACCGCGTGTGTTTTCACCCAACTCCGCGACCAGACCTCTTATTCTTTCAGAGTGAAGATGATCTTCCTTCAATGCCTCATCTTGAAACTCCTTGACCTACTTCATCATATCAGAGGTCATGACCAATTGATAAGCCTTCACCCGAATCGAATCGGGTCTCTCCTTTTGGCTAAGGGCATCTGCCACCATGTTGGCCTTGCCCGGATGGTAATGGATCTCGCAAGCATAATCCTTTATGAGCTCCAACTATCTCCTTCGCCTTATGTTCAAATCTTTCTGCTCGAAGAAGTACTTCAAGCTCTTGTGGTCAGTGAATATGGTGCACTTCATCCCATATAAGTATTGCCTCTAAATCCTTAACGCAAAGACCACGACTGCCAGCTCCAAGTCATGAGTAGGATAATTGATGTTAGGACCATGTACGTACGGAGTACTAACTGATAATGTGTGAAACCAGATTAAATAGTGCGGAATCATGTTTGATTAGTGATCCAATTAGTGAGAACACAATTCAGATCAATCTAATGATTAAAGAAACGTCAAGAATGATTAGAACAAGATTAACTGCGAACTATGAAGTTGGAACCGGCTTTCTGGAGTCTCTGGACGGTTAGGGTATGAACATGAGTCAAAATTCTTGAAGTGTTATGTTTTTCCACGAATTAGGTGGTATTTATAGGTTAGGGTTTGTCATTCATACAACTGAACCATTAGCATGGTTTAGTCGTGCGACTGAATCATGCGATTGATCCATACGCATGATTGAAGATTCAGTCATGCGACTGAGCCAATCTTATGTCTCAATTGTGCGACTGATCTAGTCTCCTGGTTCAGTCATGCGACTGGTCCATTAGCATGAAGCATTCATGCGTATGGTCCATTAGCATGGTCCATTCGCATAAAGACTTCATACCATTAAGTTTGAACACGTTTCTCAATCATTATTAACTAAGAACTATGTAAAATAACCTCAAACCTATATAGTTAGTTCAATATGCTTTATTACACAATGAACAATGAAACATTAAACAATATAAGCATCAATCACATATTGTATTTCATTCAACTCATTTATTACATATATGTAAGACATGACAGACATTTTACATTAAGCTCCTAAACTAGGTACATATGTATCAACAAACTCCCCTTGGATCGAGTTTAGATTAGTGTCTGAAATTCTTCATAAGCTCCTCAAATCTCTTGTGCTTCTCCTCTCTAGTAACTCCTGCATGTATCTTAAATGCAAAACAGAGTCGTATAACATTCTGGAACTGGAGGGCTTGTACTATATCTTGAGCGTCATAGAATAGTGGCCACTTGTATAATGTATAAACATCTTCTGCAGACAAGTTTGTTAGCCACATAGGGTCGAATACCCGGATAGTTTCGATTTTTCCTTCTCTATTAAGTAATATGTGTTGGGGTTTGTTAGAACACAAGACTTAGTTTAACCACTTAAACTTTGTAAAACGCAGCGGAAGTTTAACATTATTACATTGTTTGTAATCTGAAAAAATCATGTTCTATTTGATGTTAAAGGTGTAAACAAACCCAAGAACAAATGGGATCTTTTATGTGAATAAACAAGCTATGAACATAATGAAAGTGTACATAAAATCACAGCTACATAAAGCTGTGATTAACTACCTTTCTCCAGCTGAAATGTCGACCAAAGAAGGGTGATTAGATGCTAGAACTTCGGCCAAAACTCCAAGGAAGGAGCCCTCAAGCTTGTATACCCCAAGCCTCCTTGCAAAGCACCTTCTTGTTAGGAAGATTCAACACCAAAACAAACCGAAAATAGCTTTCAAAACCTCCCAAAGCTGCTGCTCCTGGCCGTAGCTTTTGTGAGAGAGAGAGAGAGATTATTTTTGTTGTTCTTGCATGTATGGAGAGTGGTGATACAAGAGTGTAAGACTAATTAAGGTTATGTGTGTTTCAAGGCAACAATGGTCCAATAATATTAAGGGGGGGGGCAAATGTTTTTAAAACATAAGGTTTCCCACTTAAAACTTGAACATACACAATATTAAAACTAGTCTTTTGTCACACATTAATAAGTCATCTACTAGACTTAATTAAAATGTGACATATTTCTTCTTTAATTAAACAATTTAATTAAAGTACACTCATATGTTATTAATGTTATTTAAATCCTTTTAAATGACAAAAATAACAATAAACTCATTAACAAATTATCCTTATAATTTGTTCCATCTCATATGCAACTTATTAAGAAAACCCATTTTCTAAATTTGGTGTAAATATTTAATTGTATGATCATGTCATCAATTAAACATTAATTGGTTTTTTCTAAGCTTGTCATTGGGTATAACCCGACTTGGATCATAACGTACTAACCACATCAATATTCTAAGTGTCTTGGGCACATAGAATCCAACAATCTCCCACTTGCCCAAGATTCATAGAAGATTGATGCAAGCAGTAAATACCGCCTAACAACGGTTTACTACCCTTAATAGGCATGACTTATAGCCATTCAATAACATCATCTTATTCAAGTATCCTACTTGAAATGATTTAGGTGAATTAATCATCTATCCTTTTGTTACAGATGTCATGTTAAATCCAAGTACACAGAGTGATCATTCCTTGTTGATTTAACTTATCAGGCCTTAGACATCTACCTCTCAACGAATAAGAGGAACAAATTCCATCTTGACTACATACGTTTCTCACAAACACCTCGTGTCATACATGAACATACCCTTATGTGCTGTCCACTATTTCAGGACAGTGAAGAATTAGCTCAAGGTATAATACTTGGTGAATATCAAAACCCAATATGTATCTCAGGTCGGAGGATACAAAATGATGTTCGCCTTTACTCAAATTTACTTATGATCAATCAATAAGATTCCATGTAGTAAAATTTGAGATGCGGGTTAGTCCAATATTTCTATCCCACAAATATCTATGAACCTTGGTAGCAACCCATTGCTCTATATTCATCCTTATGAATATCAACCAATCCAAGTTCATAATAATCTTACCCTCACACTTGTTCCCACAAGTATGAACAACTACGGACATTTAGAGTAAACAATTTACTCATGGATTAAACATGCAAAATTAAAACATTAATTGAAACATTATGACCAAATAATTTTATTCAAATAATAAAGAGTTCCACATATCCAAATACAAAAATTACAGATCAAATCCAATCACTAGAATATCGAAGTCCGTGGCACAAGTATGACCTTCATGCTTTGCCTTTTCATGGAGCTTCGTGAGAGGATCTGCAATGTTTTGATACGTGTGAACTTTGCGAATAAATATCTTTCCCTTTTCAACTTCATCTCGTATGTAGTTGAATCTCCACTCAATGTGCCTAGTCTTTTGATGAGCACGAGGTTCCTTGATTTGGGCAATCGCACCCTCGTTGGTTCATCTGAATCTACCACATAGCATCCATCCATGAAAAATCCGTATCTTTCAGGTGGATTACTAGTTCTACCACTTCTACGAACGTTTTGTGTGTATTGATCAACCACTTGATCAACCTCAACATCCTCATGTTGAGTGCTAGTTTCAACCAAACATGCATCGAGTTATGGTTCTTGATCCTCCTCAAGATCCACTGTTCTACTGCTAGTTCCTTCCATAATGAACTTTGCTTCTAAGAACTCACCCTTTCTAGCAACAAACACCTTTTTTTCCAGTGGATCATAGAAATAATATCCCATAGAATCTCTTGGATATCCAATAAAGATACACTTGGTGGATAGGACTTCTAATTTGTTTGGGGTGGGAGTCTTAACATAAGCCTCACAACCCCAAACCCTTAAGTATGATAGGGATGGAACTCTTCCATGCCATATCTCAAAAGGTGTCCTTTCCACTTTTTTGGTTGGGGCCATATTTAAAATACGGGCCGCGGAGAGCAAAGCGAAACCCCAAAATGATAAAGGTAATGTGCTTCTAGCCATCATAGATCGGACCATATCCAATAACGTTCGATTCCTCCTCTCAGACACACCATTGTGTTGTGGTGTTCTAGGTGGAGTGAGTTGTGAGACAATCCCACAAATCCTAAGATGATCTTGAAAAGCATCACTTAGGTATTCACCTCCTCTATCGGTACGGAGAACTTTAATTGACTTGTTGAGTTGATTTTCCACTTCATTCTTGAAGATTTTGAACATTTCAAAAGCTTCATCTTTGTGCCTTAATAAGTACACATACCCATAGCGACTATAATCGTCGGTAAAGGTAATGAAGTATCTTTCACCATTCCTAGTCATTGGCTTAAAAGGACCACATACATCCGAATGTATGATTCATAATAAATCTTTTGTCCTTTTCTTAGTTCCACTAAAGGGTGCCTTAGTCATTTTACCTTGTAAACAAGATTCACATACATCAAATGAATCACATTCATTCGTTTTTAAAAGACCATTCTTTTGAAGTGTTTGTATACGTTTCTTGTTTATATGACCAAGACGACAATGCCAAAGATAGGTATCACTCAAATCCAACTTGAGTTTCTTGGTGCTAGTTTGGTACAATGAACTATTTAAAGTATTTTCATGAACCAATTCATAAATACCATTAATGGGTATAGGTTTAAAATAGAACATATCATTTAAAGAAACATGAATATCATTTTCAACAAAAGATAATACATAATCATAAAGTCTTAATTGGGATACAGAAATAATGTTCCTAGTCAAACTAGGAGCATACAAAACATTCTTTAAAATAACATCCAAGCCACTTGGAAGTTTCAAGATGTAGTCCCCACGAGCTTCAACTTGGACTTTGGTTTCATTGCCCATGAAGAGGCTAACATCCCCTTGATTGAAGTCCCTACTTCTTTTGAACCCATGCAACAAATTGCAAATATGAGTTCCACATCCGGTATCTAATACCCATGTGTTTGTAGATGTAACATTAAGATCAATATGAATCATGTATATTGCACCTGAGGTCTGCCCGGCATCCCTCTTGGCTTTCAACTCTTGGAGATGGACAGGATAATTTGTTGATACATGTATATCCCTAGATCATGATATGAAATGTAATAGATCTTGTTTGTCTGATTCTGGTGTAATTTGATATGACTAATGAAATGATATTGGGTGTTTGTGATTTGTAATGATTAATATTTCATTAATAAGTTGATATAAATTAATTAATTAGGTTAGTGACTGGTTGAATGTTTACATATAATGTTTACTAATTATACATTCAAACTTAAAATAATGAAGTTATCATGCGAATGGCCCATGCGAATGGACCATAAGCATGAACACCTTCATACGAATGACTCAGTCGCATGACTGAACCAGGAGACTGGATCATTCGTATGATTGTAACATAAGATTGACTCAGTCGCACGACTGAACACTCAGTCGTGCGAATGAATCAACCGCATGGTTCAATCGCACGACTGAACCATACTAATGGTTCAGTCGCACGATTGAATAATACCAACCTATAAATACAATTCAATTTGTGAAAAATATGACTCTCGATCAATTACGATTCCAGACGTACCCTAGCCGTCCAGAAACCTCCCAATTCGTTCTCCAAGTTCACAGAACATATTAGATCGATTCCCAATCGATTTCTAACGTTAGTTTCAATTCCTGATTGATTCTTCGTGTGTTCTCACTGATTGGATCGCCAATCAAATAGGATCCGCACTATTTGATCTGGTTTACACGCTAATCTCCAGGTATTTCATTCAAATACCAGGTCCTAACACAATTTATTGCCCAATGTCCAATCTCCCCACACTTGAAGCATGGGTCATTGGTAGCAACCTTTTGCTTCTTCTCTTGTGGTTTGGGTGGCACCCTTGCCACCCCTTTCCCCTTTCCCCATACGGGTCCCTTACCCTTGGCAACCTTTGCCTTGGGTGCGGGATGAGGCCTTTTCTTGTTCCCACCTTCGTTGATGGTGAGAACGGGTAAAAACCTTTTATCCATGGCCGCCTCGGCCATTTTGAGCATTGAGTGAAGCTCACCAATGCTTTTGTCCCAAGCATTCATGTTGTAATTCAACACGAATGTCTCAAACTTCTTGGTAAGGCCATTGAGGATCAAATCCGTGGCCAATTCCTTCGAGACGGGACAATTAATTCTTTCAAGGCGGTCAATATGGCTTTTCATCTTAAGTACATAAGATGAAACCGATGGTTGTCGTCCATACGACATGCATGGAGTGCTCAAACCATTTCGAAGCGCTCAACCCTTGCTTGCTGTTGGAACGTTTCCTTCAACTGGATTATCATGTCATAAGCTCTGTGATGTTCATACTCCTTTTGGAGATCCAGAGTCATGCTCGCTAGCATGAGACAAGACACTTGGACGGAGTCCTCAGTGTACTTTAGCCAATCGTTATAGGCCTCCTCATCATCCTCAGTAGGTTGATCGGGGTTAGGGTCGTCTAAAATATATGATCGTCTTTCTTGCTTGAGAACGATTCTCAAGTTTCGATACCAATCAATGAAATTATTATGATTTAGACGTTCCTTTTGTAGAATCGCTCGCAATGATTGGGCGGACGCGGATGAATTATCATGATTATCATTATTGGTGGCCATCTACAAAATATAACAAAGATCTATTTTAGTATTTTCGATATTGCTATTTTAAATAATTAATACCTTTTAAGGTCATTTTTATATTAAAATCTAGAACCCAACATTACATTTAAATTGTGGTTAGGTGACCTTTATCCCACGATTTAAATTAATAAGGTGGTCAACGATTGACTGTTGCAACCATTTGCAACTTCTAGAGGTATGGGATCGACTTTAAACATCATATGTAAAGTCGGCATGTAAATCCCATCAACACCATTTGGAAACCATATTGTAGGTGATCCATTTAACATGGTTTGCAAATCAAGTTACCCTACTTGCACACACATGTGAGTTTACCAACATAAGTTGTTAGGTGACCTTTATCCCACAAATGTGGAATCCCCACCTTAAGTCACAAGTTCCCTCTAAATGGTTAGGTGATCTTTATCCCATTAAGAATTTCCAAATGACTCAAGTGTTTTGCAAAAGGACGGTGTTAAACTTCTTGGAAATATTGTTGGGAAAAATTTAGAGATTTCATAATCTTAGTTTAGAAACTCTATGTACTTGTACTTGCATGCTTTCAAATACAATACCTTATGGTCTTTTGATTAAAACCCATTTTAATCTTTGAAATCATTAAATCAATTTAATAACCTTTTATTACTTTTAATGATTAAGAACCATCAATTTTCAGCTTGTTAAGTTTGTTAATTAGTATGTAATGCATGTCAAAATATCAACCATACAATCAAATAACAAACATTCAAACAAGCATAAGATATAAACAACCATATGTGCATAACCATAGCCATTATGTTGACAACACTTGTTTGCCATCACAAGTGTTGTCATTAGGTCTTTCCTAAGGTCATAACAAAACACAGAGAAAGCTTCCAAAAAGCTCCCACTTGAAACCACATCCAAAATGCTCCATGTTTCTCTTGTGTCTTTCATTTGTGCTTCCAAGGCATATGTCTTCATATTACAAGATATAAAGTCCTAATACATGATATCTAGTAAAATGAAAATACACCTAATCTATTTATTACAACCCAATAATAAATAAATTACATCTTTTATACAAAGCACAAAAGAAAAATATATACAACCCCATTGAATAAACCAAAACAACCATATCATACATCCAAACAACACAAGGCCAAATGCTAGGTTATCCACCAATATGAACATTCATCATATCGTCCAAATATATCAAAGAATCCCCATTAAAACCCACGATTTTCAGCCAACATAAACTGAAAAATCGGGTTTTAAACATAGTCCAAACAATATACACATCATCATACATATCTTTCAAGGTTTAATCACAAGCATGTGTGATATGACCTTGAAAGTTGGGGATTCAACATACAAGAACATAGCAGCCCCTAAAAGGGGTTCCAAGGTCCATAAAACGAATTTATAAAGGACAATGCAAGCTAGCTATCCACATAACCGGCTCTAGATGCCATTGTGGGGTTTGTTAGAACACAAGACTTAGTTTAACCACTTAAACTTTGTAAAACGCAGCGGAAGTTTAACATTATTACATTGTTTGTAATCTGAAAAAATCATGTTCTATTTGATGTTAAAGGTGTAAACAAACCCAAGAACAAAGGGGATCTTTTATGTGAATAAACAAGCTATGAACATAATGAAAGTGTACATAAAATCACAGCTACATAAAGCTGTGATTAACTACCTTTCTCCAGCTGAAATGTCAACCAAAGAAGGGTGATTAGATGCTAGAACTTCAGCCAAAACTCCAAGGAAGGAGCCCTCAAGCTTGTATACCCCAAGCCTCCTTGCAAAGCACCTTCTTGTTAGGAAGATTCAACACCAAAACAAACCGAAAATAGCTTTCAAAACCTCCCAAAGCTGCTGCTCCTGGCCGTAGCTTTTGTGAGAGAGAGAGAGAGAGATTATTTTTGTTGTTCTTGCATGTATGGAGAGTGGTGATACAAGAGTGTAAGACTAATTAAGGTTATGTGTGTTTCAAGGCAACAATGGTCCAATAATATTAAAGGGGGGGCGGCCAAATGTTTTTAAAACATAAGGTTTCCCACTTAAAACTTGAACATACACAATATTAAAACTAGTCTTTTGTCACACATTAATAAGTCATCTACTAGACTTAATTAAAATGGACATATGTCTTCTTTAATTAAACAATTTAATTAAAGTACACTCATATGTTATTAATGTTATTTAAACCCTTTTAAATGACAAAAATAACAATAAACTCATTAACAAATTATCTTTATAATTTGTTCCATCTCATATGCAACTTATTTAGAAAACCCATTTTCTAATTTGGTGTAAATATTTAATTGTATGATCATGTCATCAATAAACATTAATTGGTGTTTGCTAAGCTTGTCATTGGGTATAACCCGACTTGGATCATAACGTACTAACCATATCAATATTCTAAGTGTCTTGGGCACATAGAATCCAACACTATGACCACTTCGCATGTTCTCCAATCATAATACCACCATTTGAAGTGTGGAGTAAAGTCTTGTGGCATTTCCCGTAAGGGAATCTTGGACATTGTGCGCGGAAGACTCCACTTCAGCACCACCTTTTCTAGAAATAGGATCCACTTCATACCTATGAATGTACCTCTTCGGTTGTTGAGGCCTGAAGTTAACCCATCTGGTGTGGTATTCCTTCTTTAGTGCAGCCTCAAACCAGCCAGACATTTTCCTAGGATCAACATATAGCAGATTTAAGTGTGCCAGCTGGTTGAGCTCAAACCCAGGGAGAGTCTTCAGATCATGTGGATATTTGAAGTACTCTATTCCCTTCTCCCTCTTAACAGCATAAGTGTTAAGATCCTCAAAGTATGCCCACGCAATAATCTTGCCATACACCTTTAGATGTTTCTTGACCTTGTAGATCTTGGTGTAGGCACTTTGCTTTTGAGTTGTGCGTTGAGCTCATATATCTGCAAAACAAGCTGCCCCTCAGCCTTCTTTATATCAACATCAGCGTCTGAGGCTTGGGCTTGGCTTTCATTCTTTACTGTTTCTTTTTCCATCTCATCCAGTTTATCGAATGTAGCACTGCTGAGTGTCACCCAAGTTGGGGATCACATTTCCCTCTCGGTCAGTGTACTCTGGATAGTGCTCAGTTGTGACATCATCAATCTCTATTTCGTCGACATCATTTAGCTCATCGTCACTTGTCACATCAAAAGTAGGAGCATCTTTGACCAGCTTATCTGGATTTAGCCTGAACATCTCCGCAAGTTGCTCATCAGTCAGTCGTGTATGATTTCTCCTTCTTCGGGAGTGTAGCTCACCGACCTTTTGACAATCCCTTGCAAATCAAAAATCATTGTGAATTGATACTTGATTTCCTAAAGGGGAGCAATATCATATTCATCTTGCTGAGATGTTTGATCTGCTTGATTTAAACATGTAACACATCAACCATTAGTAATTAATCAAGACATTTAAACAATAGATAAATATATATAACATTAATTACAAAGTTGTAATACAAGATTCAAGTACAAAAGTTTTCAAATACATAAACATCTAGTCATTACTTTTGTCTTTATCTGTCAACTCTTCAACAGCAGGGCTGAGGATGATGCTCCTTGGTCTTAAGCTCTCTTTGTCTCCTCCTTTCTTAACCTTGAGCAGAAGCTGATACAGCGCGCATCACCTTCTTCATCATCATCTCCTCTCTTCTTTCCCCTTGACCCTTCATCATCACTGTCATCTCTTCATCAGACTTATCATCTTCACCATCATCATCATCGTCATCATCATCATCACCATCACCTTCCCTTATCTTCAGAGGCTTATCTTTTGATCCTTTAAGTATAAGCATGATCTTCTTGTTCTTGGCCTCCAACTCCTCAATCTTTTAACTGATTGATCATTCTGCTCCTAAAGTTGGGTAATCTGCTATGCCTGAGTAGCATTGAGCTCCACAAGCTGACTTAGTTGTGTAGCTCTTGCTCATCAGCAGCTAATAGCTTTAGCACCATCTGGTTTAGTGCTGCTAGTTGTTCCTCTACCTCAATGAAGGGTAGAGTAAATCTTGTGGTGAAGGTAGAGTGAGTTGAGGGACCTGCTTGGTGGCTGGTGGTGGTAGTGGTGGATGTGGTGAATATGGGTGGTGGGATAGGAGTGGATGGTGAAGGGGTGGCTATAGAAGTTTTGGTTGGGAGTGTGGTAGTGATGGTGGGAGGTGTGGTAGTAGTGATAGGGGTTAGTAGTGGTGGTGGTAGCTGTGGTAGTGGTGGTGGCTGTGGCAGTGGTAGTGGCTGTGGCAGTGGTGGTAGATGTGATCAAAGTAAATCTAGGCCTCTTACCCTTTTCCCATAAGGGTGAGCCATCCTCTTCTTCCTGGAGCCCTTAGAGATAGAGGCTCCCCCTTGGCTGTTGGGCTGGTCCTGGGTGTAAGATGGATCAGTATAAGTAGTAACAGCATCCCTAGACTCACCCTGGCTTCCACCAACCGCCTTGAGCTCTCTCTCAATGGCTACGCCCGGCTTCCCACCGTCCATACCAATGGCTCCTCGTCTAACTCCTCTCATCCAGCTGGAAGTTAGGGTGGATTGGAGCCGGCTCGGATCCACCCGGACCCTCACCTCCTTGACCATCACCATGGTCATCATCATTAGAGTCATCGGAGGGTAGAACAATAGGCTCAAAATCTGAGTCACTGTCGTCGTGACGCCATTTCCTCCTAGTTGGCGCCACATAATCCTCTCAGGCCAGATGCCCAAACAGTCTCCTTACCGGGGGGCTTCACCTGCTTGCCCCGGTATACCTTCATCCTCCCGAGGGTGGTGTCATCCATGACCTCAAGTGTGACCGCATCATCACTCTCCTTAGCCAGGGAAGGAAGCTTCTGGTCTGTAATCATCTGAAGGAATCGGGGGTACATGCATAAGCCTTCCTTGCCTTTGGCCTCTATATTCTCGACCCAGTAGGTGAAGATCATCCATGAGAAACTGAATGGATGATTCAGTACCAGAGCCATATAAGCATTCTGGATCTGATTAGACATCTCATCAAAGCCTCCCTAGCACTTGAGTAGCACATGGGCTAAGTACTTTAACTGGTGTGCACAGGTTGCTCTTGTTGAGAAAACCTGCGTTTATGTCCCCAGTGTACTTAGTCCGAAGAAACATCCTCGAACCGTCAGTGGATGCAGTCTGGTTGGGCACTCACCATCTTCTCCCAACTCCAACACCCTCCTCTGATCTTCCTCACTGATCTTAATCTCCTCACCAAATATGGAACTCCGAATACGATGCGGTTCAGTAGACCTGTCTACTATAGCGCTTTCCCAGAAAGCCTACTGAATCGACTGATATGGTGTGCATGGGATAGATATGGCCTCGAAGATCCTCGATCTCCGTAGGAAGGCAATAATCCTAGCGAAATCAGAAGCATTCCGGGAGGTGACGTCATGATGCGCACAAAGGTTATGCTTTGTGCTCATAGTCCATCTACTCACCATGTTTCTGTTACACAAGATACATAAACGTTAGAGTTTGTGTAAGTGAATGACATTTTAATTTAATGTACTTGAATCATTTTGTTATGTCGTGCGAATGGACAGTGTGACTGAGTCTTAGTCGTGCGAATGAGATCAGTCATGCGAATGAGCTTGGGACTTAGCTGAGTCGTATGCTATTCTATGCGGTTGAACCAGTCGTGCGACTGAATTCATACACATGGTTCATTCATGCGATTGAGTCATTCACCCAGTTCAATCGTGCGATTGATGTTCATCAGGGTGTCCATTCGCATATGTCTCTGTACGGCACTATAGAATTGGTTCATGGTCTATACTTGATGTTAAACGTTTAGGTTAGACTCATCGGACTCACAATCAATCAAAATAACACTTAGTACTAAATAAATCGACGATTAAGTCCATGTTAGTGGTTTATTTTGGAGGTTTTGTCTCGGTTTAGTTTTCACCCGATTAGGTCTTTAGGGCTTGATGAAACTGAGCATTTAGGTTGATTTTTGTCTCGCATTACCTGTAGAAACAAAGTGTAATCATTAGTGTCACAAACAGGAAGTTAAATCACAAAATTTGGGCGGAGTAACCTTGCTTTCGTGTGATTTAAGTGTGATATAGGGGGTGATGAGTATCTGTGACCGACTCCCCTTTATTTGTACTAGGTTTTCCTTCGGTCGTGCGACTGAACCTATTCGCACTCTTGATTCGTGCGACTGAATCTCAGACATGCGACTGGCTCAGTCGGTCACATTCAGTCGTATGACTAGGATTCAGTCGTGCGACTGACTCATTTGGTCACCTCCATTCGTACGGTTGGTTCATTCTGGTGATCCAAATGTATGTACTCACCCATGCTTATGGTCCAATCGTACGTCTGGTCCATACGTGTGGTTCAGTCGTGTGATTGGGCTCATACGTATGATCCAATCATGTGACAAGTTCATACTTATGGTCCAGTCATGCGAATGGCTCATACTTATGAGTTTAACCTTATGACCTTTCAAACACTTATTCTTTTAATTATAGATAAAATGTTATGAGCGATGATCATCTCAGACATGACCTTATTAATTCGAAAACTATTGATCACCTCAGACGTGATCCTTTTAACAAAACTATTGATCACCTCAGACGTGATCCTTTTAATCATAAAAAAACCGACTGGTCGCCTTAAAGTGACCTCTTTTAAGTGAGTGTTTCATAGATTGAATTCTGATGCAAAGTCCGACTTTTACCTACTAAATGACTAAAAATTAATAATAAAACAACTAGAAATTAAAGAAAACAAAATTAAGACATATTTTTGTATTTTTGATTTGAGATGGATTTTAAACCTATTAGAGTAATTCTAATCGATTTTACTTCCTAGACAACACAGCTTCAATTCCAGTTTATCATTTCTGGTATGATTTATTTTGGAATCATATAGGTATATCCGAATCACTTGGGACATTTTAATAAACAATCTTGATGCTTGATCCTTGTTTTCACTGATAGTCAATAGCAATTTTAGGAGATCATACTAGAGCCACAAGATGCACACAATGATTTTGACTTTCAAGAACTGTAGCTCACGATGATTGTCAGTATTCTTGTTCACTTAAATCCATACACAGATTTTTGACAAATATTGGTGATGATTTAAGGTTTAATTATTTCAACAAGCATTTATGGATCCCACGCTTATATGGTAATCAACGTTCCTCAGGGGAATTATGAGCGGTCTATGGGTACATTTTAAGAAGAAACTATTCTAAGAGCTTTCAAAGAGATGCCAAGCCTCAGGTCAGTGCCATTGCACAATAGAGAGGCACAAACAATAGTGAATCTAGAATATTTAGGTTATGCTTATCCTCAGGTCAGTGCCACCGCACAACAGAGAGGCACACAACCTATCTTCTTGTTTAAGCATTTATTTTCTTTTTGCACATATCGCACCAACAACATAAGTTATTAGCTTGATTGCGTTTTGCATTTTTCATGTGCTTTGCTCATATTTTATGGTCGACCACACACATTTGTGGCGTTTATTTTGCTCTTCACCCCTTATTGGAACAACGTTGATTGTATTAACCAGGGATAAGATGGGAACCCATAGCAAGTTAAAGAACTTAGTTTTGCAATTGAAACCACCAATAAGGTCTACTCATCTATTGTGTTGAATCTACTGACATATAATATAATGAACTGCTAGCCTCTAGGTCGACTTTCTCTATGTTACCTTGGTAGCCTACTAGTTTTACTATCATTTTTTCTTTTATTTTGCTTAGACTTTTCAGACTTAAACTTTGAATTTTGCATCTTAATAAGTTAAACTTGTTAAAGTCCCAAATAATCTGTTCCCTGTGTACTATCATTTTCCATATATGTTTATTCAGTATCACAGATTTGATTTCTTTTCTTTTAGCTAAGTTGTCCTCTCTCTCATTTTTTTAAGTAATTAAATAAAACGACTAATTTAATACTAATCTAACCTATTCTCCTCCTAAAATTCTAAAACCGGAAATATTTTTTGAGTTTTTGGATTTTATAGAAACAGGAAAATAAATTAAGAAAAAGTAAAAGAAAATAAAAAATGTCGGACTAAGCATTTTCTTCCTCTGTGATCACATCACTTTTTTTCACGCCATTAACCTCTAATAGATATAAAAAATCAGTTTATCAAATGCTTTTGTGTAGAGGTCGGCGCGTTGAAAATCTGTATTTATTTTAACCACATCGATTAAATGTTTTCAAAACAATCACGTATAAAGTGATACTTAATGCTGATGTGTTTAGTTTTAGGATGTTGGACTGGATTTTTTTGTTACGGCTATAGTGTAAGGCCCCGTTCCCGGGATGCTTACAGCTGGTGATTCATCGCACGTAAAACATATTCTTTACATTTATTCATCAAAACATTGCAGTGGAAAAACATAAAACAAATGGCATTTCATTTCATTATAAAAACTTTTGCAAAATAATGCATCGTTTGTTGGTTACAAAATTAAATTGTTGTATTACATCATAAAAGCCTTAATTAAATGGATGCCGTCCAAAAGAGCTGAGTAGACGCCTCGTGCCATCCTCAGCAACGTTTACCTGCCAACTGAAAACGTATAAAAATCAGCGTCGCTGAGTGAGTTCTAGTTTTATATTAAAACATACATAAGTCGTTATTATTTCCTTACAGAGTCCATACTATACGTTTTATTCATTCGTGATCATACATCATACATACATACAGATAATATCATTATTATCTTCCATTACGTTCATTAATCTTCGTTCATTCGTTACATCTTATGACATGTACAATACCCCGAACATTGTGCACGAAGCTGACTCCAGTACCTGGGGCAAGTACATTCACCATTCATCTTTTCTTTTCATTCTGGATCAATGCCATATGCTATACCCCGAACATTGTGCACGAAGCTGGTTACTGGGCCTTAGGTCTATCATAGACCCCGAACATTATGCACGAAGCTGACTCCAGTACCTGGGGCAAGCGGCAAGGATCCCATACATATGGTCAATCACAAGGATTGGACCCCAGTGTGCATCTTTCTAGGGTAGCTAACCCGCACACAGTTGAGCTAACACCCTTCATTGGGTGTGGACCTCCATACATTTGCTTATAAGACTTTTTATGTTCATTCATTCGTTAATGCATGCATTCATTCATCATGTTCCCCATTCATTATCTTTCACTTTACGTTACATAATACTTTCGGTTCATTCATTAACATAACACGTAAAGCCATGGAAAGATAAACATTCATCATTATAGGAACATAACATACCAGTCATACATCATCACAGGGCATTATACATACATAACATACATCATGCACAATCATGCAACATCATCATCATCATCATCAATAACATGCCCATCATACTATCTATGACCCCAAAAGTCAACTTATAGTCCCCCGGGGATTTCCCAAGTTAAAGCCTACTTTACACATTTTTCCCAAAAATCAGAAAAATATTCTAAGTCCTAGGCGCATGGGCACTATGCAGGCGCATGGACACTATTCAGGCGCATGGGGAACACTTAGGCGCATGGGCCATTTTCAGGCTGGGGATTCCTGGATGTCTGAACACTTTGTAAATTGCAGCCCAATCTGGGTGCATGGATACTATTCAGTCGCATGAACACTTAGGCGCATGGGCCACTTGGGCGCATGGGCACTATTGGGGCACATGGCCCTACACTTGGTCATCCGACTAATATTTCTAGGCGCATGGGCCACTGTTCAGGCGCATGGGCTGAACATAAACATTTCTAAGGCAAATTTTAGGCGCATGAGCTACTGTTTAGGCGCATGACTTACACTTAATTCTTTCTAAGGCAATTTCAGACGTATGAACACTTATCTGGGCGCATGAGCATTCTGTAAAACATGTTTCTAGGATATTTTCCATCCTAATCATCGAACCCATCTTTTCTAAGAATAATGTGGCTATTCTAAACATGAGTATCCTATAAACCATCCATAATTAATATCCAACATACACCATACATACGGGTATTCACACATAAACTCGTAAAAATCATTTTAATACGTTTTCAGCCCCAAAGATAGTTTAAAACATGTAAAAACCAGGGTCTAGAACTCACCTGGTGAAACTTGGGTGTTCTTCCTTTTAACCCGCTTGCAAAGAGTTCAAAAAACCTAGAAATAACATCCAAACACATACACACAAGCACAAACACAACACATAAGCACATAATCACATAATCAGGCTAAAACCCGTCATAAACACATAAAACTATGAATTCTTACCTTGAATTCGATTTCTTCTTCTTCTTCTTCAAAACCGAGAGTTCTTCTGCTCTCTCTCTCAAGCCGAAGAAGATGATGATGTGAAATGAGGGTGGGCGGCCATGCCCACCTTTACACCAACTTTTCAAAGATTTTTGTCCTTTTTACATTTTTAGTCCCTCCACTTGGACCTTATTGCCTTTCTTGCTTTTATTCCTCATATCTTGACTTTTAAAAATAACCGGGTGTTACATATAGCAGCAGAATTATCAACATAGATAGGAGTGTTAGAGAATTGCAAATCGTAGTCCCGCATTTGCTGTTGAATCCAAATGATCTGTGAACAGGAACTTGCAGTAACAACATATTCAGCTTCACAAGTTGACAGAGCAACCGATGTCTGCTTCTTACACTGCCAGGTGACTAATCTTCTCCCTAAAAAATGACATCCTACAGACGTTGACTTGTAGTTCATTTTGCAGCCGCCGTAATCCAAGTTACTATACGCTGTAAGCTCAAAATCATCGTCATGAGGATACCACAACCCGAGTGTTGGAGTATCCTTCAGATAACAGAAAATCCGTTTAACTCCTATGAGATGGTTGACTTTCGGTTTCGCCTGATATCTGGAGCAGAGACACGTTGCATACATGATATCCGGACGAGAAGCTATGAGATACATAAGGTATCCAATCATTCCTCTGTACATTTTAGCATCATCCAGATCACCATTTTCGTTGGGTGCCACATCATGGTTCATGGCAAGTGAAGTTCCAGCAGCTGAAGCATTTTCCATGCCAAACCGAATGAGGATATCCCCTACATATTTAGTCCGATGCAGGAAGATTCCTTTTGGTGTCTGATCCACCTATAATCCTAGGAAGAACTTCATCTCTCCCATGGCACTCATCTTAAATTCAGCTTTAATTACTGCTTCAAATACTATACATAATTCTTTGTTTTTGGAACCGAAGATTATGTCATCAACATAAATCTGTACTAGCAGTAAGTCACCATCTTTTTCTTTGATGAACAGTGTACAATCAATCACTCCTCTGCGAAAGCCATGTTTCACAAGATGAGTCGAGAGCTTCTCATACTGTGACATCCGTCACCTTAAGGTCCGTCGAACGACATAAATAAGCATAGAAATATTTTAATTATTCTTCCTTTTCTTCATGAACTCCTGCTTTAAGGAATCATGTCTGCTTATTTTCCCTTGTGCCTGTACTTCCTCCGAGAACGTATGCTAAGCATAAACCTTTTATAAATTTCATCACCATTACCCCCAATATATCATTTTTAATTTCAACCATTGTCATTAATAAAACCATTTTAGACTATCAAATGCCATTAAACACGCTTTTAACCTTAATATAACGAACATTTTAAGATCGTAATCAACCGAAACAAATTTTTGGGAAACTCGAGGGTTAAGTGCAGGGACTAAACTTGTAATTTTGCAAACTTGGACTGGGTATATAAACCCCATTCCCAGCCATTTATCCTCATCCTCATCTTCTTCAACTTCAACATCTTCTCCACTTTCTCTCTCGATCTAGCACCTAAAACCATCACGTTTGTTGCGTTTTCACTGCCAAATCCTGGGTATCATCGTGTATACTCATTCCTAGCAGGTAGACAACCTTGTTCAACCCGTTTTTGGCTTGGTTTTACTGCTGTGTTTTCTAGGGTTTTGGGTGCTCGGGTTCATCCGAGCACATGAGGTCGTGTGGGTGCGTGTGAGGTCTTTCTGCTTGTGTTTCATGAGGTCGTGTGGGTCCGAGCACACAAGTCCCCTTGTTGTCGGGTGTTGTCATGACACGCTTGTCATCATTATTATTATTGCATCTCTATTGCTTACCATGTGTTATGACGATTCCCGTCTCGTTACGCCCCCGTTTTTCCGCTCTTAGCGTGGGTGTGACACATACCATGCTCTTGGGGCATGGTGGAGCCTGTAGAGAGCCTTATCCAGCTTGTAAACTCGGTCCCAATGATACAGATCCTCAAATCCTTTAGGTTGACTAACATACACTGTATCATGAATTTCCCCATGAAGGAATTCACTCTTGACATCTAGTTGATAAACTTTGATCTTCATGTAAAATGCATAGGCTAGGAAGATACGGATTGCTTCCATTCTCACCACAGGTGCAAACACTTCATTGTAATCAATGCCTTCGAATTTTAGAAATCCTTGAACTACAAGTCGAGCCTTGTTTCTGATTGTGACCCCTTGGTCATCTTTCTTGCATTTCAAGACCCATTTAGTGCTAATGACCTTAGCACCTTTTGGTTTATCCACTAGTGTCCATACTCCTAACTTCTTGAATTGAAGAAGTTTTTCTTGCATGGCACTTACCCATGCCTTATCGTTTAAGGCTTTACTTACATATTTTGGCTCAAATTGAGACACAAAACATCGATAAGCACCGTCATGAAGATAGCCTTTTTCCATGACTAAAGCATAATCGGCTGAGTATAGTTGATTTCTTGTATGTACTCCCAATTGTACATCCCCTATGACGTTGTCCTGAGGATGATATACATTAAGTCGAGATCCGGGAGTGATGGGAACGACTAATTCCTCATCAAAATTTTGAATTCCTAGTTCAGTATCTGCAGCCGTTGGAGTGTGAGGTTTCGAAGTGTCAGAGGCATCAACATCTTATGCTTGTGTACTTCCAGTAGCAGAAACCTGTTCCTCCTGATCCACCTGATCATTCTCCATTTCTTCATCGTCAGAGGAAGAGTCACTTACCTCCAGTGCTCCCCTTGAATGACTTGAAGACTCACCTTGTGAACCTGATATTGTCGAGTCTAGTGACGGTGTGTTTAAGACATCGTACATCATTTTGGTTGATAAGTCATCATCAGGATGGGAGAGAAGGATGTTGAAGACTTAAAGAATCCATCATAATCGAAGAAGAATATGGGTCCTTTTCCAACAGGAGGGTGGTGTATCTCTGAACGTCAACGTTGCACCACACTTCTACTTGACCCATTGAGTTGTTATAAACTCTCTTATTCGGTATGTTGTATCCTAAAGTTCCTTCTTTAGCCTTTTCACTAAACTTCCCTGACTAATTTTTCTTCAGCAGCGTACATGGTGTGCCAAATGGTTCGAGGTACTCTAGATTAGGTTTACGTCGTTGGAGCAACTCGCCACCAGGACTCGATTTAGGGTGTAACATATATTGGAAACTGCCTCATTCCAAAATTGGATGGGCAGTTTCAAGCCTGCTAGCATCGTTCGTGATGTCTCTATCAAGCTCCTGTTCTTCCGTTCAGCAACCCCGTTCATTTGTGGAGTGTAGCAAAATGTGAACTGATGTACAATTCCTTTCTCTTTGCAAAATACCTCCATCCACTGGTTCTTGAATTCCTTTCCGTTGTCTGAGCGAATCTGTTGCACTTTCAGCTTGTAGAGAGATTCCAATGTGGTCACCAGTTGTTTGAACTATTCAAACGTTTCTGATTTGGATTTCAGAAACATTACCCAAGAGAATCTGGAGTAGTCATCAGTGACTACGTAATAGTTAGATCACCAGCGATGCTCTTGGTGCTCACGGGACCAAACAGATCCATGTGTAGAAGTTCGAGAGGCAATTCAATAGAATTTACTTTCTTTGCCTTATGAGACTTCTTGGTCTGTTTGCCTTTCTTACACGCTACACAAAAATCCAGAAGTTGAAAATTCTTAACATTAACTCCATTTACTAATCATTCTAAATCAGATTATTCATCTTTTTGGATTTATGTGTCCCATTCTCCTATGCCAGGAGATCGAGTCCCTCTCAGTTGCCTTTGACAAGAAGCATTGAACAGATGATCGGTTGTGGAGACCTTTTATAGATCCAAGACATATAAGTCATTATATCTTGAAGCTAACATTAGGATTTGGTCCTCTGGGATAATGTAATCCTTCTTCAACACATAGCACTTCTTGTTGTCAAAAACAACCTTGAATCCTTTGTCACAGATCTGGGATATAGAAAGCAAGTTATTTTGTAGTTGTTGAACGTAGTTGACCTTATCAAACTTGACTTTCTGGTTTCCCACTTCGCCTTGAGCGGTGATGTATCCTCCTTTATTTCCAGCATATGAGACATGTCCCCCTTTAATTTTTTTGACATTTGAAAGAAGAGACAGGTTCCCGGTCATGTGCCTAGACGCCCCACTATCAACAATCCAGGTGTTTGTGATAGCACTGTAATGGACACCCTGCACATTCAGAGAATTATTAGTTTAGGTTTGGGACCCAAGCCTTAACTGGCTTGGGTGACCCAGAGGAATCACATATCATGAAATCAACCCACTATCCATTAAGGGTGAGGGCATATCAATCTTCTTATTGTTCCCATTATCAGACACTAGACTAGACTTTTCTTTCCATAACCCAGTTGTGTAAGTCTTGTTTGTGATAAACATGACTGGCTTACGGTTTGAACTTTAGGTTCATTACTTCTTTTTGGTGGAGTAATAGAACTCCTTTTTGAAGAAATTTGTTTAGTATCATAAAGTTAAACTTTCTTTCTTGGTGTCTGATAATAAGGACAATGAGAAGCGATGTGTCCTCACTTTCCATAATTGTAGCATGATCTACCTTCTGCATATTGGAAAAATTATCTCTGTGGGGAAGTTTGTGATACAGGTGTGACTTTAGTCTGGTTGGGATTGGACACTTCTTGTTTAGATGTTTTTGCTTCTTTAACAAAATTCATTGTGTGAACGTTTTTAACATCTTTAGTTTTTTGTTTATTTCGATTGTGACGTGGAGCACGTGGTTGGTTAACTGGTTTGGTCGTATGGGTTCAGAAATAGACATGTTTGAACCTGACTTTACATTAACTTTTTCAGATTGTTCATCGAAATTCACAATAGGCATTTTACCTTTTGATTTCAAAGTAGCCTCCTTTTGTTTAGTGATAGATTCCACGGGTTTACTTGTGGAATTTGGATTACTAACTAGAGGAGTGGACACCACATGATCCTTAATTGGATTGTTATTTACTGGTCTACATTTAGCATTTAACAAGATCTCATGTGGTGGTGGAACCACTTTGTAACCCAACCCCTCCCCGTTATTTCGTTCTTTCACTAAGTGTTGAACTATGTTAGAAGAATTGGTCCAATTATGCAGTTTTTGTTTTAATGAGTTGACTTCGACTTCTAAAACTGTCTTTTCTTTCTTAGTTTCTTTAAGGAGTTTAAGTAGAACTTTATGTCATTGGCTTGATTAAAAGAAACAACCTCAGTTTCCCTTAGTTGTTTATTTAAAAGTTATATTTTCTCTTTATAACTATGCTCATTTTGTTTTAAAATCCGATTAGCTTCTGTGCATAGTTGTAAGTCATTTACTAAGCTATCATTATGGTCTAATAACCTAGAAAAGTTTAAATCTATGCTTTCTTTAAATTTGTTACATTCATTACAAGCATGATTTTCAAAGAGTTGGTCTTTGGTACTTACCTGTGAAGATTCGGTTGAATCTGCCATCAATGCAAAGTTTGACTCTTCAGATGCTGGAGATTCTGAACATGTCGTTCTGAGATCTTCTTCAATTAGGTGATTGACCACATTCGCAATATCTTTATTATCTGATATCACTAGTTCAACTGCGATTTCACCTTCACTTGCAGTGTCATCATCCAAACCCTCGACATTGGCAATGTTCGATTCACTTAGAGACACAAAACTGAAGGTCCAATACCGTCCTTCGTCACCTTGAGCAGTCAAGGCCTTTGTCTCTTTGCTTGACGAGGTAGATCCACTCGTCGGTTTGTCTTGACGGTTAAAATATGAGAATGGATTCCCATTACCTGTCTTCTTGGGCTTTACACATTCACATTTGAAATGCCCCTTTTCTCCACAGTTAAAGCAGGTAACTTTGGTTTTGTCGAAACCAAAGGTAGTATCTTTTGTGGCTATCAAGTTCTGTCTAGTCTTCTTCACAAACTTTTTCGCTCTCCTGACAGCACTTGCCAAAGCCCATATTATATCCATTCTTTCTAGTTCATTCTCGTCCACCTGGTCGTAATCTTCATCCGCCATATGGCAATTTTCGATCTTTCCTACAACTAGACCATCATAAGAATGAACAACCACTGCTAGAAGGTCCATATGCTCCTTTGCAACCTCCATAGTAATATTTCCAAGATTTTCGGTCTTCAACTTAGTAGCATTTGCTTCAGGTGTGATATATTGGGTACTCAATGACCCTATCATTTCAGATCTTGAAGCTGTAGTCTGAGAAGGAGCGGTTGAACTAGATACAAACATTGTTTGAAGAGGTGCTCCTGAACTGGTTGGAGTGGAAGAGGAGTAATAAAGTGAAGGATTCTGGTCATAGCATCCTTTCTATGGCTTGTACTTCATCCTCAGTTCCTCCTCCCTCAATTTCAGGATGAAGTTGTTTATGTCTAATTTTGCCAGTATATTGTTCTGTCTCAAGTTAGACACAAACGAATCTCACTTCTCTGGCAAACCATCGACAAAGCTTGACACTTTGTCTTCCATTGACATTATGACCCCATGAGTGTCCAGTTCACTCATTAGATGGTGGAACCTGTCTATGACATCATCCAAGCTTTCTTTTCCCATCAAAGAGAAGTTATCAAACTCCTTTTTCAGAGCCTTTGCCTTTAGAGCTTTCAACGTTGCATTCCCGTCGTATTGTTTCTCCAAAGCTTCCTGTAACTTCTCTTCCTATTTGTTCTCAAAAAACTGATGGAATATGTCTTTTGGTATTGATTGAGTCAACAGGGCATACGCCATCTTTTTAGCATTGTACTTTGCCTTCTGGCTATCAGTCATACCTCCCAAGGTTAATTTAACACCATCCGCACCAACCGACATACTATAACCTGTCTCAATAGATTCCCAAAGGTTGGGATCAACTCCATTAAGATAGATCTCGAATTGTTGCTTCCATTGTGGATAATCATCTAATGTTATAAGTTAAGGTGGTTTATTATGATTCCCAATCTCATTTTCCGAAAGCAAAAGGTTCTGGATCCGTGAGTCTCTACCGGCAGTAAACGCAGAGAACTGATCTTCCATTTCTTTAAACTTTGAACTTTAGAACTCAACTGATTCACTTGTGTGAATGGACATATGCGAATGAGTCACTCGTGCGATTGGACAAAAATGCGGATGACTAATGTGGATGACTCAGTCGTACGTATGAAGGGTGCGAATGAATTTAATCGTGCGATTGGATTCAATCGTACGCATGGAGCGTGCGATTGAAGACAAATGAATGAAGATGTTCAGTCGTACGAATGGATGAGCGACTGAGTTCAATCGTGCGAATGGGAGGTGCGATTGAGTTTAGTCGTGCGATTGAGCCAATCGTGCGACTGAAGGCTGTTGTTTTTGCAAAATCGAAGGTTTTTGACACTTTGACGCAAAAACACGATTTTTCAAGAACTCTAATCTGTCGTATGCCGGAAAACGTAAACTCTTAGACCTGGAGACGTCGAAAACACTGTTTTACTCAAAAAAGGCGACTCTTTTGAATGAAAAACGTGATTTTTGCACCGAAACTAATCGAATCACATGCAAAATCAAGAGTCAAAGCTCTCATACCACTTGTTAGGACCGTGTACGTACGGAGTACTAATTGATAATGCGTGAAACCAGATCAAATAGTGCGGAATCCTATTTAATTGGTGATCCAATCAGTGAGAACGTAGTTCAGAACAATCTAACGATTAAAGAAACGTTAAGAATGATTAGAACAAGATCAACTGCGAACTATGAAGTTGGAACCGGCTTTCTGGAGTCTCTGGACGGTTAGGGTATGAACATGAGTCAAAATTCTTGAAGTGTTATGTTTTTCCACGAATTAGGTGGTATTTATAGGTTAGGTTTGTCAATCATACAACTGAACCATTAGCATGGTTTAGTCGTGCGACTGAATCATGCGATTGATCCATACGCATGATTGAAGATTCAGTCATGCGACTGAGCCAATCTTATGTCTCAATTGTGCGACTGATCTAGTCTCCTGGTTCAGTCGTGCGACTGGTCCATTAGCATGAAGCATTCATGCGTATGGTCCATTAGCATGGTCCATTCGCATAAAGACTTCATACCATTAAGTTTGAACACGTTTCTCAATCATTATTAACTAAGAACTATGTAAAATAACCTCAAAGCTATATAGTTAGTTCAATATGCTTTATTACACAATAACCAATAAAACATTAAACATTATAAGCATCAATCACATATTGTATTTCATTCAACTCATTCATTACATATATGTAAGACATGACAGACATTTTACATTAAGCTCCTAAACTAAGTACATATGTATCAATAATTGACCTCATGAACCTTCAGCTGTCGGGATGCATAGGCTATATCCTTTCCACTTTTCATCAACACACACCCTAACCCCAAGTAGGAAGCATCTGAATAAACCACCAAATCTTCGCTTCCATCGGGTAACAACAAGACAGAAGCTTGAGTCAACCTCGCCTTTAACCCTCAAAAGCCTTCTTCTTGATCTTGACCACATACAAACTTCGCATCCTCACGGGTCAACTTAGTCAATAAACATCCTCATACTCCCGTCCTTCTTATTCCCAGACAAGACTAAAGCACCTCAAGGATAGTTACATGGTCAAATGAACCGCTTATCGAGCAACTCTTGCAGTTGTTCCATCAATTCCTTCATCTCAGAGGGGGCTAAACGATATGGCGCCTTAGCAATAGGTTTGGCACCGAGTATCGTATCTATCTGGAACTCGATTTCATGATTCGGTGTTATACCTAGTGAATCTTCTGGGAACACATCAGGGAAGTCACACATAACCGGTACATTAGATAATTGTCGTGTTGGCATATCCACATCCTTCACGTAGGCCAAGTAGGCACTACATCCATGCCCCATGCACCTTCCTGCCACCGCCATCAATATCACTTTCGGGATCATCGTGACTCGATCACCGTAAACCGTCACCGAACTCCCGTCAAGCGCTGGCAGTCTAATCATCTTCTTGCGACACACAATGTTTGCCTTGTAGTCCGCCAACCAATCCATTCCTAGGACTACATCAAAACCGCCTAAGGTCATCACAAACGGTCTAACAGGAAACTTATGACCTTCTAATTCTATATCATAGCCTTCTATCTGCTTAGAAATCCTGGTAGCCTTACCTATGGCAGTTTCTACATCGAAGGGCTCATCAATACTTCTACTCCTAATGGACAACTTAGCACAAAAGGCAGCAGAAATAAAACTCTTACTAGCACCGGAATCGAACAACACATAAGCAAGAGTTTGGTTACTAGATACGTACCTGACATGAAATTGGGGTCCGTCCTAGCCTCCTCCCTGGCCATCGTGAAGGCTCTGCGCTCGCCTCCTGCCCCCCAGTTCCAGTCATCCTCCTTGCCCAAAAACTCTTGTCCCTCGGCTTTTTGTAGTCTCTGCTTATATGACCCTTTCCACCATAGTTATAACACCTATTCACCCCATAATTCTTTGCAAGATGACCGGGCCTCCCATATTTGAAGCAGAGGTTTGATCTCCACCTACACTCTCCAGTATGCCCCTTACCACACTTCCCACACCTCATCGTCTCCGCCCCAGACATGGCCACACACCAGTCATCCGTCCTAGCCCCCTTGCTATTTGGAGTGAAACCCCCATGTCCAACCCGCTTTTCGTTCCAATTCTTGTTGCCGCTACTCTTCTTGTTCACATCAATCATGGTCATCACCTTCACCGCCCTAATTACCTCAGTCACCATAAATGGCAGAATCATCTGCATGACCTATTGAACTCCCTCAACAACAGCCTCTTTCAATGTGGTCCTCAGACTAGCACTATCATCACCGCCTTCTAGGTGATGTATCTCGGGTTCTTTGAGTGCCATTTTAGCAGCCCTAGCCATGCTTCTCGTGACACGCGGTCCAGCACCACGTCCACCACAACCTTCACCTGACAAAACCTTCGAAGATCTACCACCAGCCATCCTCTAACACGCTATAAGATTCAAACACTAACGTGGTCATTCAAGGGAATAGCTCAGTTTATGTCAAGTATAGTAAGTCTCTAATTACAGTGGCCAATTATGATAGCCACTTACTTTACTCTTCATACCCCAAGCATTTCCTATCCTGACTACATCAGTATACATCAGTATCTAAATCTACTAAAGGCACATAAACAACATAACATGCTCATGTAATACCAATCAACATTAAGAAAATACCTGATGGCACGTAGCTACTCAGACTAGCACCCCTTCCCTTTCCGCCCCATTTTTAGTTTAAGTTTAGGTTTCTTTTGAAAATTAATCTTTTTCACTTAAACTTTGGTTCTGATACCAACTTGTAAGGCCCCGATCCCGGGACGCTTATAGCTGGTCAATCATCGCACATAAAACCTATATTTATATTAACTTTAATAAAACATTGTAGCGGAAACATTTAAACAACCATTTCATTATAACACTTTTGCAAATAATACAACGTTCATTACAAAATATCGTTCGTTCGCATTACAATGCAAAAACGTTATACAAAAGAATGCCATTCAAAAATGCCAAGTAGCTACCCCACGCTATCCTCAGCAATGCTCACCTGCCAACTGGAAAATGCATAAAAAGTTAGTATTGCTGAGTGAGTTCTAATTTTATAAAAACATTACATTACCTTTCATTCATTAAAACATTTTCATTACTATCGCACGTGATCACACATTGTACGTACATCGAGGTAATAACTATTATCTTCCATCATCGTTCAATTCGTACATATCGCACGTTTCGCACATTTCGTACTTATCGCACTTTTCGTAAATTTATTATCTTTCACATCTATCTAGGTCCTATCATGTACTTAACCCCCCTCTAGAGCACCAAGCATTTCATCTAGGGTTAAGTGACAAGGACCCCATATCGCACGTATGGAGTGGCCACTAGGACATACTCCCCCTGTGTGTGTGAACTCTTATGGGTTCGCCAAGATCACACGTTGTATAACACACAGTAATTAGAAAATCGCACGTATTAGAGCAGACACCAAGACTAAACTCTTACTGTGTGTATGAACCCTTATGAGTTAGCCAAAATCTCACGCTGTAGACACACACAGTTGAGCTAACAACTCTCAATGAGTTATGAACCTCTTTTCATTTGCTTGAAAGGCTTTTCATTCGATCATTCATTATGTTCCACTTTCATTATCTCAAATCTTTCACTTTGTTAAGATAATACTTTACGTTCGTTCTCAGAATCACACCACGTAAAGTCACATCATAATATATAGTAAGAAACATAAGAAAACATATCATACATAACATACATAACATACATAATCAACATACATCAGCATCATCATACATAGCATCAATCATACATCATCATAAACATCATGCATCATAAACATCATGCATCGCACATTCACATACATATACATATGCACCACAAGCATAAGTCATCATCAAACATAACTGATCCACGCGGGACAACGGGGTTCGGGGTCGACAGCCCCTGACAGCAGGGTCCTAGGGGCAGCAGCCCCTAGTGGGGTCCAAGGGGCAACACCCCTGGCTGGGGTCACGCTGCCAGGTCAGCGTGAAAAAATTTTATTTATCACTTTTATATAGCACCTTTCCTTATAGAAAAATTGATCTTCCCATTAAAACCTCTTAAAATCTTTGTCGTTTAAAACGTATATTTAGTATGCATTTCCAACCCCAAACTAGTTTAAAACCTTTTAAATAGGTGATCTAGAACTCACTTGTACTGAATGAGTAGCTTCTCAATCAAGCTTTCAAAGCAAGGGTTGCACTACACAGCCTGCAGATAAGTTAACACTCCAATGAGTTATTCTGCCTAATTTCACTAATATTTTCGCTGCCAGACCAGCAGTTTGGCTGCTAGTTTCGCTGGCATCTTTGCTGGCAGTTTCGCCGGCATCTTCGCTGCCAGTTTCGCCCAACTTTTGTTGGATAACCATGTCTGCGAAACTACCTGCGAAACTATAGTTTCGCAGGAAGACCCATACTTTCGCTGGACGAATACATAAATTCGCGGGATGAACACCCAGTTTCGCAGAACAGGCTGAAAATTACGAACCACCCCATTTTTGACCCAAAACTTCAATCTTCTACACCCAAAACCTTGGTTTATCATCCAATAAGCTATATCTAAGCTTCTTACATGTTTTCTTACATAAAAACGTGAGTTTTGGGCAAATCTTTACCACTTTCAATAACCCAAATCCTAGTATCCGAGTTTACATCAAAAGGGATGATTAAATGATGTTTCTTACCTGGATTCTTGGTGTTTTCTTGTTGTCTGAATGTCCACAAACACCGATCTTCAATCCCGCGATCAACCGAGCCTTAAATCTTCACCTCCTCTCCACTTTCTCTCTTTACTCTCTCTCTCTAGAAATTTGGGTGTTGAGTTGCAAATGAGAGCTGGTCAAGCTAACCCGCACATATATACCGGGTGTTCCCGGGACCTTAAACTCGCCAAACACATATCCCGTGAGGTTTACTCGGTCCATACTCCATTACCCGCTCATTTTTTTTAAATAGTCATGGATAGGCCTATTATTACTAATTGGCTCGCTTAGACTTTATTCGGGGCATAACATTCTAGTTTTAAAATAAAATATACTTTACTTTCATTTAAAACTATTCTTTTCTTTCGTACATGATCACACATCATACATACACATAGATAATAACATTATTATCTTCATCATCCGTTTGTTAACTTTCGTTTATTCATCGTATGTCATTATCATTCGCTTTCGTAAATAACTTTCTTACTTTCATTCATACGTTCATTACTTCCCGATGACATGTACATTACCCCGAACATTAAGCACGAAGCTGGTTACTAGGCCTGAGGTCTTTCATAGACCTCGAACATTGTGCATGAAGCTGACTCAAGTACCTAGGGCAAGTATATTCACCACTTATCTTTTCTCTGTTCATTCCACATCAACGCCATATGCTATACCCCGAACATTGTGCACGAAGCTGGTTACTGGGCCTGAGGTCTTTCATAGACCTCGGACATTGTGCACGAAGTTGACTCTGGTACCTGGGGCAAGCGGCAAGGATCCCATACGTATGGTCAATCACAAAGATTAGACCCTAGCGTGCATCCTTCCGGGGTAGCAAACCCACACATAGTTGAGCTAACACCCTTCATTGGGTGTGAACCTCCATACATTGCTTGCAAGACTTTCTTACTTTCATTCAGTCATTAATGCATGCATTCTTTCATTTCATTCCTCTTTTCATTATCTTTCGCTTTATGTTACATAATACTTTTCATTTTTCATAAACATTCAACGTAAAGCCACGGGAAAATAATCATACATAATAAGGAACATCAATGATGATCATACAAACATCACCATACAAGGCACCATCATATATACATAACATTCATCATACATCACCCAATACATCATCTATGACTTCAAAAAGTCAACTTACATAACCCCCGGGAACCTCCCAAGTCAAAGCCTACATTACATATTTTCACCAAAAATTAGAAAAATAATCTAAGTCTTTAGGCGCATGGGCACTATGCAGGTGCATGAGCACTATGCAGGCGCATGGCCTTTCGGGCACATGGGGAACACTTAGGCGCATAGGAACTATTGGGGCCCATGGGCAATACTTCGTCATTTCTGGGCAATTCTAGGCGCATGGGCACTATGCAGGTGCATGAGTTGTCTGGGCGTTTGGACCCTTAGAAACTTTTAGCCTATTTCTAGGCGCATGAACACTATTTGGGCGCATAGAACACTGTTTAGGCGCATGAGCAGTCTATAACACACTTAAACATCATAATTCAGTCCCCAATCATCATATAACATGTTCTAAGCTTAAATCTTACATTTTAAGCCTTAAAAACATAATCATAACATCATCAAACACATATAGCCCAAAATCAAACCCCACCTATAAACACATACACATAACTATACGGGTAAGAAACCCATTTTGTAAAAACATACATACATGCATTTTCAGCCCTAAAACAGTTTAAAACAAGTAAAAAGGGGTTCTAGAACTCACCTTAACAGCCTTTGGTTATGACTTCTTCAAAACCCGTTTGCAATTGAGTTCAACCGCCTAGAAACCCACCAAAAACACACCCGAACACATATAAACATACATGAGCATACAACCGAGACTAAGACTAGTTAAGAACACTCAAAAACTATGAATTCTTACCTTGAATTCGATCTTTCTTTCTTGTTTTTTTAAAAACCCGAGAGTTTTCAGCTCTTTTTGTCACACCCCCAAACCACAGCGGTTTCCCGCGGGGTGCGAACATCATGATTTCATAGTCACTGATCGACCACTACATGGTTTTGTGAAACATACATCTCAAATAAGTTTAAAATACATCATTGTTCAGAGTTAAATTTGCGGAAGCAATAGTAATAAGGTAAATTGTTTCAAAACATGACAATTACGAAAATGATGTCCCAAACAGCATGAATGGCCCTAAACATGAGATGTTCCATGCTAGCTTAACTTGGTGCATCTATCATTACCTGAGAAAACATGCATGAAAAATATCAACATAAAGTTGGTGTGTTCACAGGTTTGAAAGTAATAGTAAACAGTGTAATGGACCACAAGTCTTTCCATGATTTGATTGTTGATCATACAATACTATAATATTATATAAGCACCACAACCGAAGCTAGACTGTAACTGTAACAAATTGCCCCTACCCATGCCTACCGTAAGCATGAGTGTGAACAGGCTAATAATGCACCCGTTTAGACCTCCAGTCAAGAATAGGGTAATTAATCCGGGTGGGGGTAGTCAAACCCAATAGTACTATCCATGATTACCTCGCTTTGGGAAATAAACTAACGGTTTGATAACAGGAGACTTTATACGGTAAGTAAACAACTTATATAGCATGTGAAATCATTGACAAGTAAATGTGTCCAAGAAAATAGTAATTTGCATGTAATCTCCCCCAAAAAAGTAAAAATGGGGCTGTGAAACTCACCTGTAATGCACACATGAATTCTAGCAATAGTCTGTATGTATGATTGGTCTAGGAATCTCCTAAAAAATCACAATATATTCATGAGGTCATGATTACTAACCCTAGATGGCCATGCATAACTCATCCACAAAGTTAGTTTTGAAAATGTCACTTGACTAATTAGACACGTCGAGTCGTAAATGTTTTATTTAGATTCTTGTCTTCATATCTATCTTCCTAAAAGTACATAATGTATTAAATGTGTTTTATATAAAGTATAATGGTATTATACATTCCATGTATATGAGTTTCCCTTTTTTTATCAAATATCTTCAAAAGTTTACTTTATATAAATATGGGCATTTGACAGAATCAAAGGGATTTTTGGGTTTGGTTGTCATCCTCTTTTCATGATACAAACATTTTTTATAAAATCTTATATTTTTACCATATTTAGATCTATGACTTAGGATTCCAAAAAGGTATAGCTTGCAATATGTATCTAGGTTTAAGTCCCTCGAAATGGGTCATGAAGCAACAGATGTCAGTGCAGCATTTTTCTGTACATGTCCAGGGATTTCACCTTTTTGAGGGGTCAAACCTTACATTCACAAATAGAGACTATAGTACTTTTAAACCTAACACTTTAAGCTAAGTTACCACAGAAGTAAAATCTCTATTTGGTTACTTTAAGCATAACTTATACCTCAATCTTTCAGCCCTATCTAATCTGCCAAAAATTCAGGTTCAACACCTTAATCATGTTTGCACGTTTTGGATAGATTATAGTCATCTAAAAATTTCAAGGTTGGATGGGTTATAAACTAGACATCCTAAGGTTAATGTTAGGCTCAAGAAAATGTTCATTTGACCATGATTAGGTCGAGTTATGGTCTTGAAAACACAGAACATGAATCTGCCAGAAGATGTCTTACATGTTTTGTTACTTTTTAAACTTTGTTAGAGCACTTTTGGATGAGTTAGTGAATATGAACACATCATGATGGTGTATAGAAGATTAGAAACAAGTGCTAACCTTAAACAAGCAAGGAGAAAGAGATGGTAGTCTTGAAATGCAAGGAAAAGGAGGTTTGATCCTTTGAACTAAGAAAACCCACAAGAAAAGGTGAAGAAGATGTTGTAGGATGCTTGAAAGCTTCAAAAATCACTTGATCTTCAACCAAAGGTACTTGAACACACAAGATTTGTAGAAAGTGAGTTGGAAATCAAATGAAGTGATGGTGATGGTTTCTTGGACGAAATTTGAAGGGAGGAGAGAAGAGAAAGAAAGTTGGTGAAATGTGTAGGTAAATTGTGAATGAGTTTTGCTTTTAACATCCACCAATTCTTGTCATGTGCTTGTAAGACTTATTGAGATTTGACAACTCCTACTTTTTGGTCAAATTTGAGGAGGGAAAAGAGTGTCCAAAAGTAGAATGGAAGACATAATTCTTTAATCACTTGGAAAGTAGTTGCATCAAAATGGAAACTCTTGGATTTACAAGTTAAGCAAGAATCTCTTCTTGAAAAGGAGAAAAGAAGAAAAGATGAAGTGATGGGTGGGTGGACGGTTTCAAGGGGGAAAATGGAGGTTTGGTTTTTAGTTTTTGTGTAGTATTGGGTATTTGGGTGGTATTTGTTACACTATTGGTATTTTTACATATTTTTATATTTTTACTTTTTACTTTTTAAAATGCATTAGGATATTGTAACAACTTGTATAATATCATATATATATATATATAAATATATATAAATATTGATGGTATGTTAATGATGCATCATGTAGTTAGTAGGTCCGTTAAAAGGATTCGTTCCGGGTAAAATATTAATTTACGCGATTAGGTTATTTATAAATTTAAGATTTTCCAGTGTATTTAATTTGGAATCTAAAATACTTTAAAACAATTTAAAGTATTTATTAGTACACATATAGTAATTATCACCAATGTTCGTGTGTGCCGGTTGTATCGCATGTATAAATGGTAATTACGCCGAATCACCGGTGCATGAAATGTAATGCTTAAAATATTGCAATATATGAAATTTTTCAATGCATGAAACGACTTCAATAATTAGAATTTAATTGAAAATCAAGTATTAATGATGTAATTATAAACAAGTCAAGGTCGGGTATTGACCTGAAATTGCCGGTTGTCACACTTTTCTTGGCGGTCATACCACTTTTATTCACCAACTTTGAAAGTTTTTGTCCTTTTGGCACATTTAACCCCTCAACTTGGGTTTTATTGTGTTTTTTTTCCTTCACTTTTATTCCTTCTTTTCTTTCATATCTTTAAAAAAATAACCGGGTGTTACAACATACAAGGATTTATGGCTCCATATCGTAATGTTAGGTATTGGCTTGGAGATTTTCATAGAAGCCGAGCATTGACCATTAAAGAAAAATTTAACCATGCACATGCAAAACTACGAAGCGTTATTGAGTGTTCGTTTGGAGTCTTCAAAGCACATTTCCCTATATTAAAGAGGATGGCACCATTTTCGTTGGTTACACAAAGGATCATTACCATTGCATGTTTCGCACTACATAATTTTATAAGGAAAGAAGGTTTCAACGATGACTTTTTACACAATACGATCAACCCAACGTGTCCTTTGAAAATCATCATGTGCATGTTGATGTTGATGAAAATGATGTTGAAGAATATGGTACCGCATCAGATCGGGAATATATTACTCAGTTACGAGATGAAATTGCTGAGCAGTTAGTGCAAAATGTCGAATAAACGATTTGAAATATATTTGTATGGTTTTATGAATATTATTGCAGTGTTGTATGAATTTTATTTATATTCTAATGTATTTGTATGATTTTTATTTATATATTAATGTTAAATTACTTTTTAAAGTATAAAAAGTAAGTTTATTTTAATTATAGAATATTTTAATATTCTGCAGATGTTAAAAAAACAAATAGTGTTTTTCTTGCACACCGTAGACGTCTGGTCCACATTTTCCGCTGAAGATGTCTGCATATCTGGTCTGTTTGCAAATCTGGTTCGTAGACTGCTGACGTTTTTATGCAGGAAATAACAAACACCACCTCAAATTATGTCAAAATATATCTAAGACGGGGGATTGTTAATGTGTTGCAAGTGATTGACAAAAGTGATTGTCCACTAACACCTGCTGCAACTAATTCTTTAAGTTAATTAAAAAGGATGCTACAAAGTTTATTGTGGTTGCTAGCCCATTTGGTGATTAATATGTGGTGAATGTCAACCAAAGAACTTACACTTATTGGAGATGGGAAACTATAGACAAGCCATGCAAGCATGCGGTGGAAACTATTTGGAACATGAATTTATGACCAACAAGATTAATTACCTAAAACTTAGATACTGTATGTTTAAAAGTTGGAGTAGAATTCATAATGGGAGAGGACATGTGTTACTTGGATGGTGGTGTTTCTTCTGATCTAGGAACAGTCAATGTTTAGTTATATTTTTTGTAATTTGGATGATGGTGCGTAAATTGTATTTTGGAACAATTATGCTTTTAGATGATGATGCATAATTTGGATTTTATTATGTGTAATTTGGATGTGTATTATGGTTTGTGCAACTATGCGTTGGGCTTATGTTGTATGGCACAGCCTGCAAATTAGAGAATTTGATATGCAAATTGGTGCTTTTGATCTATTTTCATATGGGATACAAAATCTGTAGATATTTTAAAGAACGAGTGTGTTGTTTTCTATGAAATTTTGTATATATGAAAACATGTTACAAACAATTACAACTTTCCATGAAAAGTTGTTTGTGATAGTTGACTATAGTAACTTTTATCAATTAAAATACCACAAGTCCAATGGGATGAATACAAGCTGATAATACACTCGTAAGAGACGCATAACATGTTTCACCTACATTTTAATCAAATATCAATTAGGTTAATGTATGCACCTCAAGCTTTGTTTGAAATTTAACCTAAACTTTTTACCCATTCTAACAAATCATGGTTAATCCGACCCAAATTACAAAAACATCAAAATCTTCTAACCTACATCTGTGATTTTGACCATACAAAGTCTTGGTCAAGTATTATTTAGTGATAAATAATCCAAATCAAAAGGCTTAAACACCCTAAAAGAACACACTTTACTCTTAAGTGCTTCTAAAGTTAAAGAGAGCTTTTGATTGAGTGACTATAATTGCTTGTTACCATACTTCAAAATATAGTTGACAAACATGAATTTTGAAACGTATATATTGATCATCAACAAAACGACCAACTATGGGTATAAATATTCGGATACAATGAAACCTTATCCATAAACAACTCCTACACATATATAATATAATACAATGTAACAATAGTACTATTTATAAGTAAAATCTCCACACACTTGGAACTACCAAAATACACAAGGAAAAGACAAAGTGGTGCTTTTTATATTTGTTGTGTATATACCATACCAAAGCAAAGCAAACAAGAGAAGCTAGCAATCGATCCCGCACTGTCCTCGTATAGAATCAAGCTTGTCGTCAGTCGTAAAAGGATCGATTCTGACCCACAGCAGCGAGAAAATGGAAGCAAGCAGAATCGACCACACAATAACGATGGTGGGCGTGCGGTTTTGCCGACCCAACAGACCTTTGAGGAAAGGGTATAAATGGACAATGACCCAGATGGCGAAAAACAGTTTCCCAAACAATGGGCCCCATGACTGGTATCCGCTGTTGATGGCTGAGGAGACCCCAGAGACGATTCCCACCAAGTTCACGATGAGTACGGTGGTCGGAGGGATCAGGAGAGCCGTCCATTTGAAAATGTACAGTTCTGCAAACTCCCCGTCTTCATCACTTGCTTTAGATGTCACAGTGAAGTTGGTATCGATTCCTGCAAGAACTTTGAGGAGACCTTGGAACACTGCAAAAAGATGTGCTGAGGTCCCACCGATGACCCAAAACTGTTCATTTCTCCACCAATCCTCTATGCTTACACCGCTCCACCGTAGCTCCAAGATTCCAGTAGCAGCAATGGAGATGAAAAGAAGAATAAACCACATACTAGCATAGTTGCTAATCTGCAACAAACAAGATGACAGCAAGACTTTTTTAACTTTCAAGGTCAAATTGATATTTCCACATTTGAGATTAGCATGAATATTATCACGATTTCAATACCAACCAACTCTGTTTACTGCCAAGACTCTGTTACAAGGTTTAACATATATATTTTGAATGAATTTTGATGCTAAAAAAGTATAATGTTTGACGTCAATAGTCATTAAAGGGTCTGAACTATATTCCGGATGAATCAAACTACATGACATACTGCAGCCTGTAACAAACCTGGTGTCCAGAATACACCACCACAAAAGGTTAACTGTGATAAGGTCAAAGCTATCACCATCATTTTTCAGAATTATATGGATATCATTTCAAAATTATAGCCAAGATCTCTATACCGATAATGTTAAGTAACAAAGTTTAACCGACTGATAAAACTTCTCTAAAAAATCTACAGATTTTACACACATTTTGAAGTTGAAAAACCAAAATGTTTGACCTCAAAATATCAAAAGGAGGTCCGATTTAGCATACTATTTGATGAAAATAGTCCATGTATCACATCGAGCTTAAACTTAGAACAGTAATTTCAATTTTCATTATGTGAGTCATGTCTATTCTCACAACACATCCCTGAACTTGTATTCATTATTTATTGGACAACAAAAGCATTAATCCACTCAAAAATAATCTAACGCTGACCTTTCCTTTGTGATTGTGACACAACTAAGATGCTGAAGAAATGAAACATAAAAGCAAGGGCAACATACCTCGGGAATGATGAACTTCCCGGTGAGAAGGCACACTGCTGGGAGAACACAATAGGCAAGTAGTGGGATTGAGGTGAGAGGATACACAATGGTATTGATGTAGGCGAGCCGCTCCAAGAGTTTCAGTTTACCATTATACCCGTACCAAATGGGGCAATGTCTGCTGAGTAAGATCTCAATTGAACCTAAAGCCCACCGAAGAACCTGGTTCAAACGATCAGAAAGATTGATAGGAGCAGACCCTTTGAACGCCGGGCGTGGAGGCATGCAGTAGATTGAGATCCATCCTCTTGCATGCATCTTAAATCCCGTCAAAATATCTTCTGTCACCGACCCATAAATCCATCCAATCTGAATGCCAGCAAACAAAGATTGTGTCATCATTTCCATCCAAGTTAATAATGTCCAATTGGCAGAACAACGTTTCACAATCAATAAATAATGGTGTCTCCAAAATGCATGAAATGATATGATAAGAAGGCCAAAATGGTCATTTTGGTACTAAAAAGAAAGTAAAAGTAAAGGTTTTTCTGCAGGCTTGCATTTCCCAGAGAAATTAAGTCAAACTCATAAGCAAACATCCAGAGGAGCAAAGATTATATTACCTCTTTACCCCATTCGGTCTTGTCCTCATAACCACAGCTAATAACATGGATAGCCTCTTTCAAAAGGGTAGCAGAATTTGTGGTGGGTGGAATACCTCCCATCTCCATAAAAGTAGCAGAAATGAATACCGAAGATTGACCAAATCGCTTTTCTAAGCTCTTTTGAGACATGAGTAGAGACTTTTCCTCGTCATATCCTGCTAGATAAGAACTTAGGTAGTGCACCAAGTACATATATACAAAAAAAATGCAATCAACTGATATAACAATACTGAAGACACTTTTTTATTAAAATATACACTCAATGTAAAACACCCAACCAATTTTGTAAACTCTTTTATATTCTATGAAAACCAAAGGCTTGCCTAGAGGTGGCAATGTCATCCCATTTACTTGTGTTGATTCTCAAACATGTGAAATCAAATTTAGCTACAAGTGAGATGGACCAAACTTGTTGAAACTCACCAAATCCTATTTTAAATGAATATAATTTCCCTAGATCATTGTACTCAAAGATTAAGATTATTATTTTATTAATATTGCCTTTGTAATCATAGTTGTATAAAAACATATCACGGAAAACAGGGTGTATGTATCAACTGGCCCTGCCCATTTTGATTTAACCTATACATGACTCATTGCTTGAACCGCCTGTCTAGCCACCTCTACACTTTAAACACTGTTTCATCTAATTGTATTTCATTAAAATGCAAAAACAGAAATGTAGATGCTGAATGAAGAGAAAAGGGGATACCTTCAACACCCTCATCCATGTCCTCCATATTGAAAATGGGAACAGTTGATTCAGTTCTTTTGACTGCTCTCTTTTTATCTATATACTTCTTGTTACTATGTCTTCCTTTCTTTCGTGAACCACAACAGGACTTGACAATAATGTTTGGTTCCAAATCGGCCTCCGTCAATACTGGATCATAACCATAAAGAGCTTGCCTGTTGAAACAACAACCCGTCCCCACATAAACAGGCCCCTGAATGCCATCTAGTCCTTTCAAGTTGATCTACAAAATATAATTTTCAAGATGGAAATGAAATGATTATAAATCCTGATCATGATTAGAGTGTATAGTGTGTTCTGAAAGTGAGAAAGTGAACAACTAATACTGAATAGTATTCAGATGAGATTATTCTGTAAAAAGTTTACTAGATCTTGGGGTCTTTGGCAAATTTTTATCATTTAAGGAATCAAAAGACAACATGACCAAAGAGGACACCATTTGATAAAGTGACCAAATATAACATCAGAGATATTTTGTATATCTTGATTAAAAGTTGTTCCAATCAGCTTACAAGAAGGAAAACCAGGAAACTTTATTGACCCTGGATAATTTTGTTGTTGCAGCTTGGATCGAACTGCTAATCTAAAATTTGTTAACTTAACTTTTTAATAATCAAATAATCAGAAGCAGTATTGATTTATTCAAACAGAATCAGTTAACTCTTCAGTTGCAATTCGAAATCGCATTATTCTGATAATGTTCGAAAGCTCAAATCCAAATGCCCACTTGTAATTGATATTAAAAGACTAAGAAGCAAACATACATCAAAGAAGACAATGTTGCGGTTAGCATATCGATCGTGCAAATCAATCCCATCAAATCTTTGTGGGAATTGAACATAACAAGTCTTCTTTCCATATGCAGGATCCATCATGAAACACATCGCTTCTTTAAGAGCTTTGCTGTTGTTGAAGTAGTGATCACAATCAACATTCAAAAGATATGCACCATTTGTCAACACGGCGGATACTCGTATCTGTCAATAACAAGGCTGCATAACTAAACAACCATTTGGAAAAAGAAGTAGCCTTGCTCCTAATTATAGAGGTGGCAATTTCAACCCATGTACTGATGAATTGGTTTATCTAAGTGTCATTTTAATCCAAACCATACCCGATACATCCTTATAGCAAAGCTATAGAGGGGTGGTGTTTTAATCAAAAAGGTCAAAAAAATTAGGTGAAAGGGAATGGGTCGAATAAAATTGTTTTAGAAATTAAAATTAATGCAATAACTATTTATAGAAAACATAAGAAACTTACAAAAACGAAGTTTAGGGGTCATTTTGCCATCTCTACTCGTAAAGATATATAGAAACATTTAAGAAAGGTGATCAAGGAAAGGATATATTAACAAACCAAAGCATTCATAGCACCAGCTTTCTTGTGATGTTGGAAACCTGGACGTTTCTCACGAGAAACATAAACCAGGCGCGGTAGCTCATTACCATCGGTATCAAGACCTCCATTGTGTCCTAAAAACACCTACACAACCAAATCACATATACATCATTATCACATGAAAATTAAGTTTGATCTAAACCAGTGTTTTTCACAGCAAGTGCTTAACTCTTAGCTAATGCCTCAAGTATCCTTGCCATAATAAAATGCATCAATAATTTCAGAATAATCAAGTAGATAATTATTGCTTGAAATAAAAAATACTATGATTTTATGAAGAATATTATTCACCTGGATCATTCCCGGATGATCCCTAGGGTTATTTCCGGCCAAGGAGTTCCATCTTGCATCGTCCAACCTTCTTCAGGCATCTTTTGTGCTTTGGCTACAAGAGCATTTATCCGCACCTTAAATTCTTCATACTCTCTCTGTCATCAATATATTATAAGTCAATTTTGCAGCAGCATGAATAAATATAGCACCTAGGCTTTAGTAATTGAGCCACAAAACCAACAAAAGGCGCATGTGCAAAATTTACACCAATCATTAGTGAGGGATGGGAATAAAAATTTGATTTATACGTGAACTTTTTAACATCTCTCAATGACTAAGGGAATCACCTGCTAGCATGAATCCATCAGTCAAAGTTTTGTTGGAGTCATCGTTTTGGTACTAAAAGAAGTGTCAAAAGGTAAAATAGCTTTGAACACTTTACTTAGTTAAAACACTATAAATGTTTTCAAATTTCACATAACTCTTTGCATAGTTTAATATATAGTCAATTCTTATTACAATAGAACATGCCAATTCTTATGTATAAAAAAGTGTAGCATACTAGCATAGTTGCCAATTCATATTGAAAACTGAAAACAAAATCATATCAATTCTGATGTTAAAAATCATCCGTAACAGTGAGTCTGCGACGATAAAGATTCAAAGTGTATGCAAATGGGATAGCTCACCTTCATTGCTCTGCGTTCCTTGACAAAAGAAGGCTGGATCTTGTCCTTTAAGTAATCTATCTTCTGAGCGAAATAAAACTCGGGTGCTCTAGGTTCAATGCTATGTTTCTTGCAGAATGGAACCCACTTCCTCGCAAACTCTGCAGTCTCAGAGAGGGCCTCAAATGTGAGCATAGCAGAACCATCATCAGACACATAGCAAGAGACTTTGTCAACAGGGTACTCCACAGCTAGAATTGATAACACCGTGTTTGCTGTGATGAGAGGAGGTTCTTTTAGTGGATCCACTGTACTCACAAAAACATCAATAGGAGCCAGCTGTGAAGGCTCTCCGTCTCTGTCATATCTGCAAAAGCACTTTGCACTTCAGGGTTCATTGACCCATTTGATATATGATTGTCTTGTTGTGGGCTATGTTATATCTTTAACTCATCAAATGGGTGAAATTAACAAGTTCAGTTATAAACGAAACAAGTGGGTAAAATTAAAATTTTGCATTGAAAACTATGTTTACCTCATTGCAAGCCTGTCAAGGTAGGTCTCACGCTCAACAGGAAACCATTTTGGGAATTGATCAAGAAGCCATGATAATGCAAACCAGACCTCACAAATAACAGATACCAACCACAATGGATAGGCATCATTCACTGGATGACTGCAACGGTATTGCAAGAAGAAACCCAAAATAATCAACCGTAGAATGATTACAATACGGTATGGTGTCAGATGAGCTGATGAAATAGGCACCACTCGACTCATTGGTTGACGAGCATCATCAGCCCTGTCACATTTAAGTTCAGGCAGCATGAGAAACAAGAACCTGTTTAAATATTCTGTGGGTAAAAATGAGTAACCTTTGTTAATATATAGGTGGCCATTTCGACTCACTTACTTATGAATGAGTCAATTTGGGTTATGGTCTACCTTTAACAAGTTTAATGAGTCAACCAAATGATCGGTCAGTCACCCAGATTGTATTTATACTGCTTACAGCCTTACAGCCTCCTAAATCATTTTATCTTTTAATAACATTAATTTCACTTTTGTAATCATACTCAACTCATCCAATATTAGTAAAAGAGTGAACAAAAACACATCTACACAACTAAAAACAGCCTAGTTTGATCCATCTGACCCACCCTTTTCACCACTTCAAAAGAATAGAATGCCATTCACAACCCAAACAAATGACCAGACTAATCATTGACAAAGGGTATGATTAGTCAAACTTGTGTTGTAAAAGTAACATAATTTGACCCCAACAATCATCTTTGTTTTTTTAACTTGAACTTTCATTTATGGAACTTTTGTTTCTTAATCTAGCTGTCAATGCCCCTCTCTCCAAAAGAGTTAAATATAGTACCAATTTAAATCACCACAATACCATAGAAACAGAATCAATACTGAAAGATGCCTACATTTGCAATTCTTCACCATTGGATCCAGTGCGTTCAATCTCACTACCTCCTTTTCCTTCACTACCATATCGGTTGGTCATTTGCATAATATTTTTCTCCTGTTTTAGCTTCCACCCTTCCACTCTCTCCTTCCAGTCAACATTACCAAGGCCATAAGCATTCAAGTCTTTTGAGGGGTCCACGATTCTTACAGGAACTACAAGAAAATATATATGTATCAAATCACATGCATGCAAAGATATAAACTAACTACCACTTAAGATAGAAGTGTTTTCTGAGTTGTAGTAGTATTAGTAGTCAAGATTGCACCTGGTTGTCTAGGGTCGATGTATGGAAGTGAGTGCTTGTCACCAGGACCTAATGGACCTGAGGTACTTCTCACAGACAAATTGTCTGTAACACTTGGAATTTCACCAGAGACCTGAAAATAGGAGTGTAAGCCCACATTTAATATCGTAAAGAAGAATGGACAACAGAATATATGTTGGACCTCGAGTCACCCCATTATATTTTTACAATATTAGAAACTGATGGATCGCTAGGTTCAAGCCTGAAGCAACTAAACGTGGGTTGGATCAGTTGAGTAATGGGTCAAAAAAGGTAATCTTAGTGTAGTGGGTGGGTGGGTAGCACAACATTTACGTTCAAATATCATTTGATGTTATATATAATCAGGGTGCTTAAAAATATGATTAGAGAAATTATATCTTTTCAGTCTTTCAGTAGTTATTTAATTGTTTGAATGGAAAATTTCAGGAGGTTTTTAGGCTTTAAAATACACTTTTGGCATCTTTTGGCCCGTTCCCTTTTTGGCTAAACTTTTTTTCTTTTTTCATTTCACCCGTTAGTGATAAAGCATATACCGAATCGGCCCATTCATAAGTAAAGGCCTTAATAGAATTGATTAAAAAAACAACAAAGATTTTTTAAGGTTAGTGAAACTATATTCATATATCATCACTCACTTGCTGGCCATTAGTGAGAAGGGGAACTGGTTGTTGAGACTCATGTCTAGCAGATGAAGAAAGATCATTATCATCTCCTTGCCAATGGTGTCTAGCCTTGTTGTTTCCTTGAGGATAATTGAACTCGTTCTCCAAGTCATCAACATCATCCTCATCCTCATCACCATCAACCCGTGGGCTCCCTGAAAGAAGCATTTCCATAATTTAGAACTTAAAAAGTTAATCATCTATCGTTGATCAAATGTAAACATAAAAACATGTTCTTGATGAGCATAAACTAAGCTAAGCGAACCTTTGTGTCTTCTGTATCTAGTCTTGCATTGAGGGCAGGACTGATTTCCATCTCTCCTTTCATATTCATAGCATGGCCTGCATACCGGAAAGGCACACTCATTGCAAGCAACAAAGATATCACCACTTTCGGTTAGGCCTACGGTGTCACCACAAATCTGGCATATCTGTCCATTCAAATTCTTCAATGGCTTGGGCTGCTGCATGATCAATTTATCAAATATATAGTTATAAACAAAAATAGATCCAAATTTGAAAGTAATTGTTAATACATTTGACTAATCAGAACCATATGATGTAGTTGATTAAAGCTTTGAATAAGTAGGTAATTCACATCCATCTCTTAGTCTGAACTGATACCCCCAATCATCATAAAATCAGAATCAATTTCATTTAAATTGCACATCAAAATACCTCCTAAACAGAATTAGCACATCAATTATCAAAAAGGGAAGAACTTGCAGATTCCGATTCAATTATAAATTAATTGATTATAAAAATCCACATCTATTGAAGATGCACAACTTGCCAGATCAAAACCCAATTTTTACCACATTCAACTGATATTAAACGAACACAAGTTTAAGTTATTAAACAAATTCCCCAGAAATCAAACACCCCAAAAACCAAATCTGAGCAGAATTATAGAGTCTGAATTACGCAATCCTTGAGGAGTTGAGGAAGAACAAAAAATGAGAAATCAGCTCCCACACAATCAAAATTACAAACAGAAAATTCGGACTAATTAGTCAAACATCAGTCACAAGGTCACTGATCTGATTACACTCAGATCTAAACAAAAACCAAATTTAGATCACACAAGATCCACACTATCACACACATCTGTTTTACTTAGCAATTAGATCTACACGAAATCAAGAATCCACATCAGAATCCAATAAGAACGAATCAAAGAAGAAGAAAAAAGAGACATACCCCTCCATCAGAATCATGTCGAATTCTGACCAATTCATTCCGCTTATGCGATCCAGCTACCAACCCAGCATTTGCCTGCATCTCTTCCTATTAAAGCAGAAACGGAGAAGGAATCCGCAATAAAAGAAAATTGAGATTTAGGGTTAACTGTGTGATCCGTTGTATATGAACAAAGGATCAATTTGAGATGGTTTTCTGGAAATCACATGGGCATCGTCTCTGAAACAGTGAAACATCAACCGACGAATGATGACTTCAGCAGTATGCCTTTTCTTTGTCACTTCATATATCATGTGCCACTGCCTTTTGGATTAATTTAATTGCAATTGCATTTGTTTTGTAATAAAATGAAATAATTTACCGGGTTAAATGGTCATTGGTTCGACTTGAACATGCATCAGCCAAGCCAAGCCAAACCAACCACACAATTTGGATTGTAGTTGTTCATATTTACAACTTCAATGTTTTTCCATGCCTTTGTTACTTTTTGTTATTTAGCAAGTATAATAGCATTCACACGTTTTTGGTATTTCAATGTGACTACGTGTCATATATTATACAGCATAGTTGTGAGTGAATGAGAGTAAAAATTTATGAGGATTGTACCGTAGTTTCACATATTTGAAGAAACACCATACAACTTGCATAAATTTTTAATATTTTAAAAAGTGTTTGTGAGTAAAGGAGATAGAAAATATAATAATAAAGATATAAAAAAATATTATATAATAAAAAGAGTGAGTAAAATATATTGTTTTTAGTATAAATATAGGGATAAGAAAATGTATTCTTAAGAGCATTCACAATAGGGTCTCCATTTTTAAGTGAGTGTATTTTTATTATATTATGGGAATGGTTGTGAGTGAGTGTGAGTAAAAATTATAAGGGTTGTACCGTGTTTTCTAATATTTGAGGAAGAAAACGGTACAACTCCCGTAATTTTACTAGTATTTTTGAAAATTATGAGAAGAGAAAAGAAAAAAATATAAGATTATATTAGAAAGGCTGATACAACCAAAACAACCAAATAGCTTCTGGCATGCATGCACTTATGTACAAGGCATGCAAAAATATAAGGTTACTTCGAAAGTTTTACACACTTTATAGAAAATTATTCTAAGTGTAAAATATTCCAAAGCCAAAGATAAAGTCTTCTGAAGCCAATGAAGTGAAGACTGATTTCTTCCGAAAACAGAGAAAACGTATTTTCTCTGATCAATTTTTGCATAATGTTGACTTATTTCTCGCTACAACTCTAAAGACTCACCAACTTATATAAGTTGGTGAAAAGGTTCATGTTTTTGCAACTGTAGATTAAGGTTGAGAGTCTGTAACTTTCTACTTTATACTTTATATCTTTTTTGTAATATACAAAGATGTGAGCTATGTCATGTCATAATCACAAGCCAATAGGCAATATGTTTTGTGACTGTACATTAATCTTTTTGTCTAGATTAGTGTGTTCTAGTTAGTTTTTACATTATAGCCAGTTGTAGGATGTAGTATAAAGTATCTCATGTTCTTGTATTTCTTTTGATGTTTTGAACCACTTGTAAAAGAACTTGAAAGCAATATACATCATTTTTGAAAACTATATTTATTTGTTCTTGTTCTTTTGTTCTGTCTTATTACTTGTTTGTTTCTTAATACATAAACACGATCCCCTATTTGATATGTTAAGTGTCTAACACTCTCCTCATTATGAAACTGATTGTATTGATCACCCTTAACCGGTCCTGCAAAAAGTAATGATAAAAATATTAAAAAGTATTATTTCATTGAAAGAGAAAAAGAAAAAAAAATAGTGTTTTAGTGTAAATATAGAGATGAGGATGGACAAGCTAGTATGAATGCTTTAAGAACTAGTAACAATACATGTGCGTTGTGATCGCTTCGTACATGACGTGATAATATACAGATTACAATTGTCTCGACTCCTTTCCGAACTTAACTTTTGTCGAAACATAGAGTTATCCAAATTTATATCGGCGAATGAAAACATTATATTTGACTTCGCTCTTTTCAAACAAAATCTACGTTCGAGACATAGATCAACTTAAATCATACATAAAATTTCCATCATAGATGAACTCGAATATAGTGACACATACATAAAAATAAGAATGTAAGAAAATAAATTTTTTAAAGTAAATATATATAGCGGGTAAACATGAAATTTTAGAAACTCCAATGGATCAAAGTGACATTTTCTAAATTTTTATGAAAAGCATAGGGGTTCAAAGTTACAATCGAAGAAACTTGAAGGGGGATAAGTATATATAAAACTCTAGACTAACATATAGATAAAAAAGGCTCATGTCGTCATGTTGACGTGCATTAAGTACTTCCATTATGGTTTTTAAGGTATTAATAATTGGTTTTAGTTATTCTAAGAAAGCAGAAATTAATAAGAAAGAGGTTAAACATTATTAATCATCAAATCTTATAACGAATGACTAAAAAATTCAATGACATAATCATAAATAGTTGAATCTTTTCAATGGAGGTAATTTCTTCACTTCAAACAAGACTTGTTAATTTATTCTTCACTCCCAAAAAAACAATAAGGAATGACCAAACCTGACCCAATAACTTTAAGTGATAGACTAATGGTATTTTTGTCATAAAACAAACGTTTTATTATCTTAAATCTTGAGTGGGTCATCATGTAAACATCATCATGCAGCTCATTATATCTAGTGTTGATCATGGAATTCAGTGCTGGTCCTTGTGTTATTCATTGGGTTCCAAAAGGATAGACTTAGGATAAAAGTATAGTTACCAACTTAGACATTCCATAGCTTACATCCTAATATATTACAAAAAAATAAAAGTACATAAAGTAGAAAGCAACAAACACAAGATCTCAATGTATAGTTACCAAAAGCATGGACCTTTTCACCAACTTGTATAAGCTGGTGAGTCTTCAAAGTTGCAGCGGAAAATGGTCCAGCTTTATTGAAAAGTACATCAGATAAAACATGTGTTAAAAGTCTTTAAAAGAAATCAGTCTTCACTTCTTGGCTTCGGAAGACTTTGTCTTTGAAGCTTCGGAAGACTTCACTTTTGGCTTCAGAAGATGTTGGTCTTGTCTTTGGAAGATTTTACACTTGAAATAATTCTGATGCATGATGTAAAACTTCCGAAGCATTTCTACTCTGCACTTAAGTGCATGCATGTAGGAGAGACTTAGGATGTTTTAGGTGCATCAGCGTTTCATTAAACCTTACAAACTTCTACTTAGTACCAAGTGTCTGCATGCAGGAAGCGCTTGGGTTGTTTTAGGTGCATCAACCTTTCTATAAGCCTTACAAACTCCCCTTAGGTTGATGCTACCAAAACAGAGAAGTTTTTTTTCAGATATTAATAGTCCTCATCATGATCATGACCATTCCTTTCTTCATAAATTGGTTAGGATCATTATACTTTCAAAATACATTCTCATGTCAAAGAGATTATGCAGAGTAAGTTAAAGCATGTCTTGCTAGAAGTAGACATCTTGACCACCTTGATCTCTATTTGCATACCATTTATCTGGATTTGTAGTAAAAGTCCAAGACAAGATGGGTCTTCCTGATGCAAGAGGCTCTACTTGAGTTGGAGTGGGTTGAGCAGCCTCTTCTTGCACATCCTCAGGATGCTTTGACTCGTCCCGAGGTCTGGAAATAAATGCCTTTGGTTTCTTCTTTGATACAGATTTAGAGGCCATCCTTTTCTTCATTTTTAATTAAGTAGACTAGCCTTCAGTACCAGATTATTCTGTTTTTTCTTTCTCAATTGGGTCCTCATCCCTCACAGGTTCAGAAGGAGAGGGAGTTGGGCGGGAGAGGGAGAGTGAAAGGAGCACACTTCTCGACTAAGGCAATCTCATCTGAAAGCTCAAGCTCAACTTGTCGGTCTAAAAAGAGGCTGGGCAAGTAAGCGAGGTAACTATGCATCGGAAAGAAAGCCTTCGACGTCACTATAGGCCAATGCCCTGGGCGACACACATGCTACAATGGCCAGAACAAAGGGTCGCAATCCCGCGAGGGTGAGTGTTGGATCAAGAAGAAGCTGATGCAACCAAAACCAAATCACTTAGACTATTTTGGTGCACCTAATAAAAGACTTCTAAAGCCAAGTATGGAACTTCCGAAGGAAATAGAGTTCTTCCAAAGACAAAGTACAAGATCAACTTCCAAATACAAACTCTACTTCCGAAGACAAAGTGTTCACTTCCGAAGATCAAGTCTTAGAAGAAAAGATCAGAAGTGAACTTCCAAAGTATGAAGAATAGAAGAAGTCCATCAAGCCTCGGAAGAACTAGCCTCTTCCGAAGTATAAGTGGCTTCAGAAGAACTTGTTCTTCCAAAGCCAACTATCCTTCGGAAGACACTGCTATGAACTAGTGGACATAAGTATGGTGTCTCTGACACTCCGCTGTAGAGCTCCGAGATACTGCATGGCGTTTTCTCAAAAGCCATGTAGTTGACCATAATTTATTCCACTGTTCACCTTTATTAGTTAGTACAGTTGCCAACTTTAGTTGGTGACAAAATGTAAGTCATGGACATGTCATGACTACCATATCTTAGATAAGACATTATCTAAGATACCTTAAACTATAGCTTTGTAGTATTTGCTTTAGTTAGAGGATTCCAGCTGGTATCAAAGTATATCCGGTTGTAGGTAGTATTATATATAGTTTCTCATTGTAACTCATGCAACATGCTTGTAAGAGTCTTTTAATACTTTGAGTTGAGAAGCAATATATGCAAGTACCTTGAAAATTATCGCTTTGTGTTCTTTGCTACTTATTATATTATTATCAACTCTTAGAAGAGACTCTGCTTCATCTGATCTGAGTGTAGTATAAGTGAGTTTGAGAGAAAAACCAAGTGTTAAGTGACAAAACCGATCCTGCAATTGGTATCATAGCATCTTAGGCTCATAATTGTGAGATCTTACCATCCAAATCAACCTGTTTTCACTCCTCCTTATACCACACTCAAAATGGCCCTCAAAAAATCTGAAGTAGAGATGGGAACGATGACTAAAGTTCCCATCATTACCCCTGAAAACTTCAAGTCATAGAGCAGACACATGGAAGGCTTCATCAGGTATCAAGACAACAAGATGTGGTATACTATTGTCAATGGCCCGTATTAACCCAAGGTGGCAGCACCCGTGAAAACGATGCAATGATAGAGAAGGTCGTTGAAGATTACTCTGATGAGGACCGGAAGAAAATAGACATTGACAGCAATGCAATGACTATTCTTATGACTGCAATACCCAACTCCATCATGGTGGGGTTTGAGCATTGCAAGTCAGCCAAATAACTGTTTGATGCACTTGCTCAAATGTACTCTAGTTCTAATGACTCCAAGAAGGACTCACTGAAGCAACAGTTTGAGAACTTCACCTACATTCCTTCTCAGTCAACAATATTTCAGGTACATGGACCTCATTTCTTCCCTTCAGTCTATGGGAATTACTCCTGAACTTAGAGACCTCACAAGAAAGTTCATGAGTGCACTCCCTAATGAGTGGACGTTCTACCATGTCTCTATCAAGAGGACAGAAAATCTGAACACCCTCACCATGCCCGAACTCTATGGGATCCTTGATGGATATCGTTTGGAGATGGAAAGCAAGAGAGGCCATCAGAAAAGCAGACCCCTAAATCTTCCTGCTAGCAACGCTTTGATGGTTGCTGAAGGCTTGGGACCCACACATCCTCAACAGTACCTGACTTACACCCAACAACCATCCTACTTGTCACACCCCGACCGACGACGGAATCATCGGGGCGGACGAATGTGAAACGATTGTTCATAGCACATGGAACTAAATTAGTTGGTATAAATTAACTAATATTATTCATTGAACAATACAAGTCAATTAAGTCATTACAATACACAAAAATATAAACAACAATATAAGATGTTTAATTTATCTAAGTCCAAGTCCTATATGAGCAAGAAGAGTTCCTCAAGTAACAAACTTGAAACATGTTAAAAAATAAAGGGTCAACTTTGAAAGTTGGTGAGTTCTCATGGGTTAAAGAATACATATATATATATATATATATATATATATAAATATTTACAAGTAGCAATTCATGTCAATGGTTATGAGTTAGCAAGTTTATAGAACACATATAGCTACAACCAAACCTCGACTTGATTACAAGTTTATATGATTGACTAAGTGTACTTGGTTCCCATGATGAAGAAGTCATACGTCATCAGGAGCCGACAATACATCAACTTTAGCACCAAATAGGCGTGTCAGGCCCAAAGATCTAAGACATCGCCAGGCTAGCAATAGTTAATGATTGTAAGCAAAATATGTATCTCATATAAGACTTATAATAACACAAATACCCACGAAAAATAAAGGTAAAGATGAATTGCATGTGCATTACAAGTATCAAGATGTTTACAAGTGTAAGTTTATAAAGTAAACATGTTTCACCCCAAAAGGTGTGAAATAAAGTAAAAAGGGGCATGGAGAACTCACTTGGAAAACTCACAATAAGAGTGATAGTTGTAGAGTACATAAGAAAGCTTGGATATCAAGAGTCAAAGGTGATGTCCTAAATGTTAAAAAACAATAACTTGTGGTTGGAATTCATTACCAGAAGTTAGGATGTTTAGAGAATGCTAAAAAGCGAAAGGTAGATTGAAAAATGATTATTGCATCTTTTTTAGATTATGGACAGAATGTTTGGTACGTGTTTGAACACGTTTTTAAAATAGAAAACGGTTTCATAAAATTATAAAAATTTACATTTGACTAGTTCAAAGTCTTCTAGAAAACTTTCATTCAGATACATTTTTATGAAAAGATCCTTAAATAGGTTAAACAAGCAGCACAAAACAGAAGGTGTTGAAATGCGCACTTATCTTGTGAAGACTATTGTTGAGTCGTGCGATTGATTTTGAAGACGTATACACTGTCGTTGAAAAGGTAATTCAATGAACTTAACATTGTAGTCTGAGTTTACTCAAATGTAGTTTGTTATGATCAAGTTATGGTCGGTTGAAGTAAGATTATATTCTGTCAGAATTGTACTAAGGCACTATGTGCACTTTTAAAATCGTTAAAGCATGAAACGAGTTAGAAAAATTTATTATGTCAATATATGGTATATTAGTCTTCATTTGAGTTATAAAAATATTCTAAGAGTTTGGCATAGCCATCATTTAGAAAAATAATCGTGTGGAATAACCGAATGCGGTGACATAGCCGCCCATGTGCAAATGGGATATTTGTTTACGTTAGTGTGTTGTTAGCTTGATTATGTTAGTGATTGTTATAAGGTTAGTGATTATTAAAATGTTAATGATCAAATGATAATGATTAAAATAAAAAGAGATTTGGTAGAAGAAAGAATAATAGTAAGAACATAAAGTCATAAGAATATTTGGATGTTAGGATGATTGAAATGTATAATATAAAAGCAATAAAAGATTACCTTAGTATTAAGAATTCTTGAAATTTCTTGTAAAATAAAATTCTTCAAATTGATCATAACCAATGGATGAAAGAAAGATATGAGAGTGAGCAAATAAAAAGTGAGGCCTAAATCTTGTTTTTATACTTGAAGTTAGGAGTAGGTTATGAATAGTGTTAATGGTGAGTTATAAGTCTTTTAAAAGGGGGTTATGATTGAAATTTGAAATAAATATAAAATTAAATAATCTAAATAAATAAAAGAATAATTACAATTTAAACTTTAAATTTAATTTAACAACTTATTTTTTATTAAATCTTTGTAGACTTAATAAATCTAATAAGAACTTGTAATTTGATTATTTATTTTAATTGAATATTTAAAATATTATAAATATTAATAACCTTTTATAGACCTTTCATATTTGTAAAAATAATGATCTTTGTATTTTAATCCTTTATTTTAATTTTACAACTAAAAATCATAAATGACAATAAACTTTATGAATTTATAAAATTTTATTCTATAAATCATGATGAATTGATTTAATAAATGGAAGTTAAATAAATAGTATTATTATTGTTTCTGAAGGATTAAAATAAATTAAATTTCTAACTAATGTATTTGATTTTCCAAAATTGACCCAAACGGATTCGGGTTTGGGTTTCTATTTTCCAAACTGGGCAGATGTTACAATGCTCATTAGGACCATACATTACATTTCTTGAGACTCCAAGGTCTCAACAGGCTTAGCATAGTTCCTTTCAAGACAGCTATGCCTTTGTCTCAGGAAGTGAACACTCTAGTGATTATCAATACTACTTTGATGATCTAGAGTGCTTCAGTCCAGATGTGTGGAGTACGTGGACATAGTCCAACAAATGCTCTCTTAACCTACAGAGCAAAGAAGTTCTTCAAGAGAACTGGAAGACAATTTCCCCATAACCCAACCAACAGCAAATTTGGTTTGACAAAACTAAGGCCAAATGTTACAACTATAACCAGCTTGGCCATTTTGCAAGGGAATGCAAGGCTCTCAAGTCAAATCCGGGAACCCCACAGGCCTCCACACATCCCTCTACATCAAAACCCATTGGAAAGTCAATAATGACAGTTGCAATGGCTCAAGAAGTTGACCAAAGCTTTATGGTACAGGATGTGACTCCTGCTCAAGCACTCATAGCAGGAACAGATGATAATAAGGTATATGAATATCTTTGTACTCCTGCATATATTGTTAAGGTTAAACTATATCAGGACTATAATATGGAGATTAAATATGATATTGAGTCTCTAGATGTTTTTAAATCTGATTTTAAAAGGGTTGAATCTGACTATTAAAGAAAAATTATAGAGTTGGAGAAAACTGTGTCCTTGTTAAGACACGAACATACAAACTATAAGACTCAAGTAAAGGATTTAATATCCAAATTGTCTGAGGCTCAAGCCTAGCTTGTCACTACTGAGGTTCAAGCCAGGAAGTATGCCATTTCTGAGCAAAACTTCCAAGCTTTTATTGCATCATCCTCCCACTCCAAAATTTGTTATCAAAACAAAAGAGAGTTGGGGACCAATGAAATTACTCTGCCACACTCTTATGAGTCCATAAGATAACCAAAGTGTGGTACTGAAGAGCAAGAGTTCCATCTGCTGACCCATCTACACTTGAGTTAAAGAATGATGCAATAATAGAGGCTACCACAGGGGAGGAATAGGTAATTCAACCCACTTCTCCCAGTGATGATCAAATCCTAACCACTAAGGCCAGAAGAAGCAGAGCTAAAGTAACAAGAAAAACTATAAAGAAAGTGGTTAAGTCTAAGCTGATGATTGACCCAAAACAAAAGGGTGTATTCATCTCAACTGGATTCCAGATGGTATGTAAGTCTGATTCAAGAAAGGGGTGTAGTACTAACACTCCTGTCCTACCAAAGGGTCAAAAGTTAAAGGGAAAGGTTGCTGATGAAGAGAAAAAGCACAAGAAACAGCAATCCTCATGTTCCCAAAAGACTAACATTGCATGCATAATGTATGGTCTACAAAACCATATGGCCAAAGATTGTTATTACAATCCTGCTAGCACACATTATGCAAATAATGTTAAAAGTGAAGGAGTTAGGGAAGGTTTCTCATTTGGACCCTATCAAATGGTCCAAGTCATGAAAAAAAGAAAGCTGGTTTTCGAAGCAAGGTTGCTTTTAGAAGAAAGTCCTTCTTCCAAAGGGAAAATGGCTTCAGAAGCTAAAGTTGTCAAGAATCATAAGAACAAAAGAGTTCCCTTGAAAGCATCCCAGAAGAAGACTACTTCAGAAGAAAGGGTGGTAAAGGCTTCTTCCGAAAAGAAAGAAGCTTCGGAAGAATGCCATGCTACAAAAGCTTCAACAAGCTCATCCTCCATGATCAACCAAAAGATGGATTGGAAGATCAAAAAAGATGCTGCAGCCCAAACCTCTTCTTCAAAGACAACCATTGAACCCCCATGTTTAAAATTTGGTTCAATTATGTCACTATCATTAGAAGAATTCTAACCCAAGACCAACAAGGCTTGGGTTTCCAATCAAAAGTAATCATCTCATCTTATGTGTAGGGACATCCATATGACAAGAATAACAATGTTTGGATTATGGACAGTGAATGCTCCAGGCACATGACACGGAATAGATCTCTCCTTTAACAATTTCAACATTATGATGGAGGTCCTGTCCAGTTTGGAGGTGAGGTCGGAAGATATATTTCTGGCAGAGGAAGTATATCCTACGGAAAATTAAAAGTTGACAAAGTTAACTTTGTCAAACAGCTTGAACACATTATGTTAAGTGTTTCTCAGTTTTGTGATCAAAAGCGTCAAATGCTCTTCACAAAACATGAGTGCATTATCCTCAAACCCAGGATGACAATTCCTCCGGAATTGGTGCTTCTTAAATCTCCCAGAAAAGGGGATATGTACAAGCTTGATATGAACAATGCTTCCTTAATAGGTGAAGTGTCATGCTTTCTTTCCAAAGCTTATGGTGATGAGTCAACACTATGGCATAAACGAATGTGTCATGTAAATTTTAAGACAATGAATAAATTGGCTAAAAATAACTTGGTACATGGTTTGCCTAAAAAGGATTTTTCTGTAAAGATAACTATGTTGCATGCTTGAAAAGGAAGCAACACAGGACATCTCATAAATCCAAAGTTGTTAACTCTATCACCACTCCATTACACTTATTTCACATGGATGTATTTGGTCCTAAAAGTATAATGAGCATTGGAAGGAAATCATTCTGCCTTGTGATAGTTGATGATTTACAAGATTTACATGGGTATTCTTTTTAAGATCAAATGATAAAACTATTGAAACATTAAAAACTTCTATTCTTAAGATAGAAAATCAAACTGATCATAAGGTTAAAATAATAGAAGTGATCAAGGGATTGAGTTTAAGAACCTCGTTCTTGACTCATTTGTAACTCAAAAGGATTTCCAGACAATAGAGTGCTCCCAAAACTCCTGAACAAAATGGTGTTGCTGAGAGGAGGAACAAGACACTTATTGAGTCTGCTTGAACTATGTTAGTTGATTCAAAGCTGCCTCTAATGTTCTGGCAGAGGCAATTAGCACTGCATGCTATGTGCAGAATAGGGTTCTTGTAGTTAAGCCACATGGAAAAACCCCTTATGAGTTATGGAACAAGAGGCCACCGTTCATTGGCTTTCTAAGGTCCTTTGGTAGCAGGTGCACCATGCTTAACACAAAAGATAATTCGACAAAGTTTGCTGAAAAGTCGGATGATGCTATCTTTGTTGGATACTCCTCTAGCTCTAAAGCTTATAGAGTATACAACATCAAAAATCAACAATTTGAGGAATAATCCAATATTGTTGTCAATGAGCACACTCCTTGTGTTAGGGGGAATGGCCCTGATCATATTTTTGACTTAGAATTGTTTCCAAACTATTCTAAACCATCTTGTGAGAATGTTTCAGCTGGAATAGCACTCAAAGCAATTCTGAAGATAACCAACTATTTGAGTTACTCAGACCTATTCCAAGTTCTTCAAGAGTTACAATAAATCAAGCTTCCACTATTAACAGAATTGGCAATATAACTATCTCAAGGGATAGTGGAGCTTCAACCAGTGATTCACTTATTGACCCTCAAACTTCATCAAGTGACACTGCACAACACCAAGTTGATAAAAGTAGCATCTTGAAGGAACATGCAACTGTTAATACTGCTTCACAGCCAACAAATGATGATGTCTCTTATTCATTCAATCAGTTCTCATTGAATGAGTTTGAAACAGCAGCTGGACAAAGTCTTCAAGCTCCTGAGCAATATATGTCCAATCTGGATCTATCTTTGCAACTGGAAGTGATAGCTTGACTAAGGATTCACAACACTCATCCAGTTGAAAACATCATAGGGATGTCTCTAAAGGTGAGAACAAGAGGATAGACTCATCATGGGAATGTTTGCTTGTACTCATGCTTCTTGTCTCAGATGGAACCCAAAAAGGTAAAAGATGCCTTGAAAGATAGTAGTTAGGTTGAATCGATACAAGAGGAGTTGCTTCAATTCAAGAGACAAAAGGTTTGGAACTATGTCTGCTACCATCTAGTCGAGTACCTATAGGCACAAAATGGGTTTTTAGGAACAAGAGAGATGACGGAGGCTTGATTTCGAGAACAAGGCAAGACTAGTGGTTCGAGGATACACTCAAGAGGAGGGAATTGGTTATACTGATGTCTTTGCACCTGTTGCAAGACTTGAGGCAGTTAGAATCTTCCTTGCTTATGCTGCATCCAAGAATTTCACTTTCTACCAACTTGATGTCAAATGTGCCTTTCTATATGGGGAAATAGATAGGGAAGTCTATGTGTGCCAGCCTCCAGGATTTAAAGGCCCATAACACCCCAACTATGTGTGCAAATGGATAAAGCTCTATATGGGCTGCACCAAGCACTAGGCTGTGGTATGAGACTTTGTCTTAGTTTCTCCTGAAAAATGGTTACACTAGAGGTACCATTAATAAGACTCTTTTAAGAAAGTCTAGAAAGGACATCTTGCTCATTCAAGTCTATGTTGATAACATCATATTTGTTTCTTCAAATGACCAGATGTGTAAAGACTTGAAAGTATCATGAAAAAGAAGTTTGCGATGAGTTCCAAGGAACAACAATTTCAATCTCTTTGGCTACTCTGATAGTGTCTATGGTGGCTGCAACATTGACAAGACATCAACATCAGGTGGATGTCAATTTCTTGGTGGAAGGATCATCTCATGGCAATGCAAGAAGCAATCTTGTGTCTTTACATCAACTGCTGAAGCTGAATACATTACTGCTGCAAGTTGTTGTGCTCAGATGCTATGGATTTAAAACCAGATGTTAGACAATGGATTCAACTTTATGAGCACTCCTATCTACATTGACAACAACAATGCTATCTCTATCACTGGAAATCCTTTGAAGCACTCCAAGACAAAGAATTAATATCAGGTATCATTTCATTAGAGATATTCATGAGAAAAATCTAATTAAGCTAATCAAAGTTGATTCAAATGAACAATATGCTGACTTGTTCACCAAAGCTTTTGATGAACAAAGATTTAAGTATCTCATTACAGCTATTGGGATGATAAGCATTGATTAGTCTACCTCTTTTGAAAAACCTTTTATATATGTAATGTCTTATGTCAATGCAATCTTAACCCTATTACAAAATGTCTCTCTCTGAAATTTTCACTAAGTAGAAATTTTTCCGAAGAGGAATTAACTCTCGGAAGATGTTTTACATATCTTCCGAAGCAAATTTCCCAGGATAATTTCCTCCCGGAGAGTTTTAGTCTCTGAAGAAGCAATGTTTAAATATCAGATCTATTTCTAAAGCTTATAAAACTCTCCATTCGGAAAGCAATCTTTACTCTCAGAAATAGAACTTTACCTTCGGAAGTAATGATTGCCTTCGGAAGACAAAATTACTTTCGGAAATACTTACTCGGAAGAGAGATTTTACTGTGTAACAGAAATCTTTTGGGCCCCACTCTGTAAAAAGTAAAGATTTTGTTAATGATGTCAGATTATTTAACTGAACTAAACCTTACCGCCCCTGTCATATCATCCACTAAAACATCACATCACCTTATCCTAAACCCAAAACCGTCATTTCAACCTTTTTAAATAATCCTGATTACTCACTTCATCTTCTTACCATATTTTACTACCCTAAAAGCTTTCTTCATCTTCAATTTACCCAAGTCCAAACTCATCTACTTTCACCTTCTCAAATGGCACTTAACCCTCAACACAATCAAATCGCACTCTTGATTCTTCAAGAGATGTTGACTTCTCTGATATAATTTCCGTTCTTACCCAATCATCTTATTACACTACAGATTGTTAACCCTATTAGTTTATTCAAATAATATGTTTGAATTATGGAAAATGGTCAAATTAAAACCTTAAATGGGGCTCGAGTAATAAGATCGAGCATTTTTGGCTAGGAGTTGGTCATTACTGAACAACTCATCAGGGAGCATCTCGAGCTTCATGATGAGGGTGCACCTCCATCGGGAAACATTCTTCATGTATCCTAGGTTTCTCCAGCATATAATCAACTGTGAGCTGGAACATAGTCAACTTGTCTGTGCAACTACTCTGACTGTCCCTCAAATGAGGCTGAACATCTTCAAGAGTTTGAAGAAAGTATCCACAAATTTCACTGGAAGATACACTGCTCTATGCTTCTAGGTATGACTGAGCAAATAGCTCCTAGTGACATCCCGTTAACCCCACAAGTGATGAAACCCACACCAGCAACTACCTTCATATTGCCAAATCTACCTTCTCACCTCATGACCATCATATATTAAGACGCCCCAAACGAACCCTTGTTCAATCTTCTCTGATTAAACAAGCTCTTCTTGTTCAATCCAGAAAGACTAGAGTGGAACAATGGGCTCCCACTCAGTCTGAGGTCTCACCATCCTTCACCATTGACCTCAATATGGGTTTTGAGTATCCTTAGTCTAAAGCCCATGAGCCTGAAACCCAAGCTAAAAACCCCCAGTGTGAGTATCTATACTCCTCTGAGCAGCCACAAAGGGACAACCCCACCATAGGCTCAATGCCTGTAGACATTGACAAAGTCCCGGGTCATTAGGCTTAACCTCTCTATCCTTACTGACCTTCTTTTCAAAACTAATAAAGAGATTACGTCTCTTCATGGCAATGAAGTTGATCTACAACACTCTCTCAAAGATCAACAAAGCCTAGAGAGACCTCTTATCTCTAGCCTCCATTAGCAAGCCTTTATTGAGGTGAGTCCCACTAATGTGGAGGGGACTCATGCAGATTCAGCTGCCACTACAGAAGGTGCCTCAATGAACCTTGCGGACAATGGTAACATTTCTAAGACTGAATGATCTATGGCAAGCATGCCTTTTGATGACTTTGAAAGAGACAACACTAAGCAAGGGAAACTAGAGTGCTAATAAACCATATGTGGTGGTGAGGATGAACATACTAGGTATGGTACCTCATTATCCTATGATTTTTCAAAATAAGATGAGGGAAGACTACAACTCACCATTCAAGACTGCTTTCTAAAGTCTCAAACCTCGAACCATCAAGGTTTAGGTCTTTAGAGGATAGGTCCGCCACTTAGCAACTTGAGATTGATAGTCTCAAGATCAACTAGCTGAGAAACAGATTGGGAGATCTGTTAGGCATGCCCCATTCAGGTCTCCTTGACCTCTTCCTCTAGCTCATCTTGCTCTCAAGATGATGCTACCAAAAAGGGGGAGAATTTTCAGAGACAAACAACTGAGGAATCACTAAGCCAAACTTCAACTTCCAAATATTCGGCTCCCATTACAACTATCTTTCCTGAGCCATCCCAAGTTGTACTACAAATAGACCCAAGGATGCTCAGAGATCTCTATAGGCTCTTTTCCAAGTTTCTATTGAGATCTTCTCTAGATCAGCCTAGCCCTGATGCGACTATGATGTACTTTGGAGCTAAAGTGCTTCAGAGGTTAAGTGCACCTTCTATCACTATGGAAGAAGTTGGTCAACCTAAGGTCCAAATGGAACCTGAGATTCACTTCGAAGGGGAAATGAGGACCGATGGCCCAACAACCGAAACAGTTGGGACAAAACTGCACTCCCTCAAACTTCCGAAGCTAAAGTCAAAGCCTTGGAAGAACAATCTGAGTCTTCCGAAGCTGAAATGGAAGCTGCGGAAGGATTGTTCTCCTTGTCCGAGGATCTAATCATCACAGACGTAATTCTAGAGCTAGCATCTGAGGTGAATAGTGAGGACTTTCTTAACCAACCCCTAGCTCAGACTCCTTACTACCTCTATTCAATCTGAACCCTCTATCCAAGAACCACCAAAGTCAAGCACTTCCAAAGATGATAAAGGAAAGAAGAAAATGACATCGGAAGAGCTTCAAGAGGAGGAGAGGATTGAAAAGCTTAAAAGAAAAGGTAGACTTCAAATTGAGAAGCTATTAGCTGCCAGTTCCAAATTAGCTGCAACCAACTAGGAAGAAGTCAATAACAAAAAGAGGGTAGACATTATTGACAGGCTCATCAAGCTTGGAGCTGCCAATGAAGACATACTCCTGCTACCATTAAAGGAGTTAGTAGAGCTTGAAAAAGGCAACCAGGCTACAGAATGAACGAAAGGAGGAAGCAGAATGGTTGGCCTTGGAGGAGGAAAGAGAAAGAGAAAAGAGGGAAGCTGATCTGTAGCTCCCGAGGGAAAGGATATCTTTCCTAACCTCTAGAGGTTTCTCTCCTCAAGAACTATATCCACATGATGATGATACGATCCTATGGCTCTTCAACAAAGAGTAGGATCAACCAGAGAAAGAAAGAAAGTGTTGATACATTATGTCCCTAGTTTATGTTCTTAACGTAAAAGTCTTTCATTTCTTACACATGTGTAATGTAATGACTTAATGAAATATGTGATGCTTTTGATGTTTGTTTGTCTTTGAATATTTCATATTGTTATTGTATTTGATATAATTCATATATATAAACATCTTATATAGGTTTGAGGTTGTTATACATGGTTCTAAGTCAATAATGATTGAGAAATATGTTCAACCTAGTCGGTGATTATTCATGCTAATGAATCATACTTATGGACCATATGCATGAATGAATCATACTCGATGCGTAGAGGGAACGGAAGATCCAATAGAAACATCCCGTAAAGAGTGAGCACAAGGGCTCCCTCACAGGGTGAAAAGATCACGAAACAGATAGATAAACGAACAAGCAATGAGGAACACGTATGAGATATAAAATGCACACAACCCTGGCATGCAAATCTACATGAAGGTTCCTAGGTTATAGTCTAGGTCAAGTGTATTGCCTAATTCTCTATAACCAATGGCTCTGATACCTGTCTGTCACACCCCCGCTAAGAGCGGAAACACGGGGATGTAACGAGAGGGGAATCGTCATAACACATGGTAAGCAATAGAGATGCAATATAATAAATGATAACAAGCGTGTCATGACGACACCCGAAAACAAAGGGACTTGTGTCATGTTTAGTCAATTTTCACGACAACATAGCCATAAGCATACGCAACCAAATGATCACACAAATACAGATATCAACATTGTAATGTATTTTTCCCACAACCCGGGAACAAGTAACAAAAGAGTGATTGTTGATTAAAACAGACTACATCAAATGTTTTCAAAATGACAAGTTAGCCACAAAATGCATCCTAGGGTCTCCACTAAGGCAGCACACCTAGATCTTCAGCTAGCATGATCACCTGAAAAGATATGCTCAAAAAGGTCAACAAAATTGTTGGTGAGCTCACAGGTTTAAAAGTAAATACGTAATTGATGATGTATATATGTGTTGCAGAATTTCATGCATACAGTTATAAGTATGCAAAATCACATGACATGAGCTTTACAACCAAACCTAACGACGTACACAAATAATCTTGTCGAAATATATTCACCCAAGGCCCGTTCCTGTCATCTGTTGGTACTAACTAGTATACCAACATGAGGGTGGGGGTGTCAAACCAAGTAGTACTACCAAACCTATCCGTCGGTTCCCACACTGGAATTAAATGGTTGTAAGAAAGAACCACAAAGCAGACCCAAGCATGTATCAGATAAGTACTCACAAAACAGCAGCATGTTGATTCTAATTATGTAAATTGTATGTATGTTGTACAACATGAAAAATGGGTGAGCATACTTTTCCCCCAAGTTTGTAAATGATTGAAAAGTAGTATAAGCATAAAAAGGGGCCTCGAAACTCACATGTTAAGTGGTGAGTATGAATGATCAAGGTCCCAACAGTTGTATGCAATGAACAGTCAAACACCTATTGACAGTTATTGTTAAGCATTAATGACGTGTATAAAGCATATAATAATGTTTGGTTGGTTCGGGTTGTATCGGTTTGGTCGTGGGTAACACACACACAAGCGGACACACGTATCAGACCTTATGTAGATCCAAGTACTAAGAGTAGTCGTCATTGCTAATGACATCCGTATAAAGATCCCATTGTTATAAAAGATAGTACTCGTTAAATATTTGTAGTCCTCATAGGTTGTCGATAATTGTAAAATGTTAGGTTGATTTAAATTGAAATAGTATGTGCATGTTGATAGCATTGACTTTAATCTTTGTGGTCAAGCAATGACACTTTTACTGATGTTACCTTATCATCACAAGACATTCAGGAAAGGAATTCACACACACACACATGATCAGTCACACAACAAGACCAGACGCTCGACTTAACACTCCATTCGTACGAATCAACCTTCAATCGTACGAATCAGCTTCATTCGCACGATTGAACCTTCATTCGCACGACTGGCATTCAGTCGTACCACACAACACCCAATCACACAACTTAACCTCCATTCGCACGAATCAAGCTTCATTCGTACGAATCAGCTTCATTCGTACGACTGAATCTTCATTCGTGTGATTGGCCTTCAGTCGTGCGGTATACGCACAGTTGCATACATTCATTAATCCGCATTGACTCAATCGCACACATTCATCCACATGACTCAACCGCAGACAACATTCATCCGCACAACTCACTCGCATGACATCCCTAGTCGCACGACTCAGTCGCCCAAAAGACACAGTTGCATGACTCAGTCGCACGACTCACCTAGTCGCACGGCTCAGTCGCACGAGACCCAGTCGCCTGAACTGCAGGTTCGCGATTGCTGAAGTGCAAAGCAGTCTTCAACTGCCTCGAGCTCGGGTTCTACACAACAAGGACTTCCAGAATCATACAACAAACACACATGAACAAGAAGCACACACAGAAAGACACCACACGCACCCACACGACCTCTTGTGTTCGAGTTGACCCGAACACTCGAAACCCTAGAAATGGACAGTAGTAAAATGAGCAAGAAATGGACAACCAAGGTCGTCTACCTGCAAGGATGGAGTAGACTAGGTTGTAGATGAAGTCTAGACGACGAAAACGAGACCAAATGGAGCGTTTTTGGTGCAAAAGTGAAGAAGATAGGTGATGAAGAAGAAGTGAAGAAGAAGTGAAGAAGATGAAGAAAATGGCTGGGAATGGGGTTTTTATACCCATCCCAAGTTTGTAAAATGACATATTTAGTCCCTGCACTTAGCCCCCGAGTTCCCCAAAGTTTGTTTCGATTGAAAACGACTTTAAGCGTGTTTGTTATATCAATGTTAAAAGTGTGTTTAATGGTAATTGATGATTTAAAATGGTTTTATTAATGACAATGGTTATAAATAAAAATGATATATTTGGTGATAATGGTGAGGAAATTTATAAAAGATTTAGCTTAGCACACGTTCACGAAGGAAGTACAGGCACAAGGGTAGTAAAGCAAACATGATTTCTATAACAGGAGTTCATGAAGAAGAGGAAGAACAATTAAGAAAGAATTGATGGTTAATTATGTTGTTTGACAGACCTTAAGGTGACGGATGTCATAGTTTGATACTTAGAACACCAGCAAATATGAGACAAAACAAGAACAAATAACACAAGGATATTGGTTTTTAAGAATGTTGTATATTGCTCTGAAGTTCTTTACAAATGTTACAAAGCATAAAGGAAAAATACAAAGACATGATATACTTTATACTATATCCTACAGCCTGCCATACTTGGAAAACCAGTTGGAAACATTTGATCTAGACAACAACAAAATCAAATGTAGAGTTAAAAGGTAGATTGCCTTTTGACTAGTGACTATGACATGCCATAGCTCACATCCTAATATATTACAAAAAGGATAAAAGTACATAAAGTAGAAAGCAACAAACTCAATACCTAAATGTACAGTTACCAAAAGCATGAACTTTTTCATAAACTTGTATAAGTTGGTGAGTCTTCAGAGTTGCAGCGGAAAGTGGTCCATCTTTATTGAAAAGTACATCAGATAAAGCATGTGTAAAAGTCTTAGGAAGAAATCAGTCTTCACTTCTTGGCTTCAGAAGACTTTGTATTTGAAGCTTTGGAAGACTTCACTTTTAGCTTCGGAAGATATTGGTCTTGGCTTTGAAAGATTTTACACTTGAAATAATTCTGATGTAGGATGCAAAACTTCTGAAGCATTTTTACTTTTCACTTAAGTGCATACATGATGTAAATCCAAGATAATCACACTTGAATCAAGTCATGAAGATTATAGATCAAAATATGATAATCACAATCAAAAACCCCTTTGATCTTCAATTAGATTGCTAATAATGTGTTTACAAGTAATCCCTCAATCTATTGGTCATACAACCATTAACCTAATTCTCATTACAATTACGCTATTTATAGTCTAGTATAAGTTTCCATATTTACACATAACCCCCTAGACTATATAACTAGACTAAAACATGACTCAAACAAAGTAAAATACATTTTGTTCACACAAAATATATTTATTACAATGAAACTCCTAGTCATCTAAATATTCAACGTCTTATCTCGGTTCTTCGTCTCGAACATGTTGGGTTTGACTTTTGCGTTGACTATGACTGTGACGTTGACTATCGTTGACTTTGACTATGTTGATAATATAGACTATCTTGTACAGCTCCAACAATACTCCCCCTTAGTCTATCATTATCAACGTCTTCATACGAATTCAGCCCCGAGAAGTCAACAGTAGAAAGATCTTCAAATTCAAGCTTTCTGAATCTGATGAGAAAGATTATTCAGCTCATAAGCTCCCCCTATTTATATGCTCCTCTTTTTCCAGTGCATCCTTTGTGAAGACATTGGAAAAGTTTCCCAAATCACTAATCTCAAGTGCTTTAGAAGATGTAGGAGGAGGATTCCTAGCTCCGTATCTTCTGCAAACTTGAGGAACATGTTTTCTGATTAAATACACTAATCAACTGATGATCAGCCATCACTTGCAACAAAAATCTGAAACACATTCACAACACAATCTCAACATTTCTAATTAGATCATTTCATTTTAACAAACTAAACCCGTGTTTACTTGTGTATGAAACCAAGTGAACTAGTGTTTGTTTGTGCGTAATTACTTTGAAATGCATGAAAAATATAACAACATAATATGAAAGACCTAAAAAAATTTTGAAATGAAAATTTATTGTAATATTTTTTTATCTATTAATTTTTTTATAACCGAGAACTGAATCGATCATGAGATCACATCCTCAAGATATACTTTAGCACAAAGGTGAAATTAATCTTCGACAAGCAATAAGATCACACTAATAACTGAATCTAATTACAGTCTTTGAATGATTTTAAAATTCTCAAACAGATCAATAATGATTGCTCATATGTTTGTCCACTTAGAGCCATGCCCTATCTTTTTCAACAAGCAGCAAATGATTCGTTAAGATTAAATTAAATACTTTAGAATGCTAGGACCCCACAATCATTTGGCAAAAACCCTCACCCAACCTAAGAATTTATTGAATTTTTTTACAATCTTTATAGAGCAAGGCGTGTGCATTAGTGTACAAGTGATTATCAACAGAATATTGCATTTTGTGATGAATTCATCATATAGATGATTTGACACTACTTAGACCAAAATGGTGAGAGCTCCAAGTCTATACTCATGTATAACAAAGGAGATGACCATTTAATAATATGCCGATGAGAGCTCCAGGTTAGTACTATTGTACAGCAAAGGGGATCATCACTCCAGGTCAGTACTTCTGTACAGCAGAGGAGATTAGCACAAACATAAGACACATAAATACACCAATCATGGCTCAAAGATATGGCTTATATGATTTGTATCATGGTGGGTGAAAGATCAATTCTCAATCCAATTTTTTTCAGGAATCAATTTTTGTGTAGGTCAAAATGATTGCATAAATCTAGACGTCCTTAAGCATATATTTTAATTTAAATCATTATGCTGCTGTCTACTTTATTCTTCAGGCTGATATCATTAAAGAATATGTTTGTTTTTCTATTATTTGCAATTTAAAATAAGATGTAAATCAGATAACTGCATCAGTTACTATCATTTCTCATTTTAAAAATAGAAGTCATGCAAAAACAAGCATTTCAAGATGATATACAATCATTTCTCAGTCATCTCAATCAAGTTCCCAATTCTTTATTATTTTTTATGTATTACTTATATACTCTTCCCCTATATTTATTTTTGTAAACCTATTTTTTAATTTTTTAAATTGTTTTTATAAAACGCTACAAAAATAGAAATTTACCAAAGAAGGTCTTCCAAACTACACTAATTATCAAGATAAGAAATGAATTATCAAGAAATATGCAGTGATTGTGAAGTGAGAACTGTGATTATGCAGATAAAAATCTAGATGGTGGATAAAATACCATGACCTTAACCTGTTTGTTGAACCTCAAATGTGAACTAGGAACAATCTTTGTCAGTAAACCGGACTACTAACAGTCCTCCTGAATTGTTCTTGCACTCATTAACAAATTAGGTAGAAAGGAGAACCCAATCCATCATAGTCCTGGAAGTTCCTTTTTCATCAATATAAGAAACCTGTTTCGGCACATAACTGTTAAACAATTGGGGATTGTAGTATCCTTCTTTTTAATTTGCCAAATTTGTTTCGGTTCAATTAATTTGGATTTGAATGAATTAAATTTGGAAATCATTTTTTGTTTAAGATCGGAAGGAAAAGAATGTGGTTTTGAACCTTTGGTCATTTTCAACTTTGAATCATGTGAAACCTACTTCACATGAAAAGTTTGGATGGAGGGTTTTTTCATCCAACCATTCAAAGATGTGTGCTTTTTACCTCTTGCTCCAAAGAAGTAACCTGTGTTGCCTTTACCGTCAGGAACAATTCGAAAACAATTCGTTTTGCCTTTACCATTCGAAGCAAGTCTTTGAGGGAACTTCTTTACCACATGACCTTCTTTTCCACACTAAAAACAAGCCTTGAAGGGCTTTTGATTCTTGACTGACCTGTGTGAAGCATTTGGAAATGGAGATTGCTTTGAGGTTGTTGCAGATTCGTGCTTGTTTTGGCATTTTCTATGATGAACAGGGAATGAGATGTTCACTGATTGACTGGTTGCTTTGAAGTTGGAGAAGAGACTCATATGGTCTTGATTCAGCTTTTGGAAGCTTTTAAAACTTAACAATGTCTGAGATATCTTGATTTGTGAGGAACCAACACGCTCCTCTGTGATTGATTCATCATCTGAGCTTATCCAATCTCGTATACATATATCTTTCTCTAACAGATCTTGATTGACATCTCCTATTGTGTCAGCTTCGATTATAGGATTTTGATTGCTTGATGATTCAACAACTGTTCCTTCTTTAACAAACCTGACAGGAACAAACGAAGGAATATTACATGTTTTGAATTTGATGAAGAAGGTTGGAGAAGCAACTAATATTGGTTTTGGAGCATCAGAGGTGGACTCGTCATTAATCTTCTTATCAGACTCCTGCCTGATGAATCCCAAACCTACAGGAGAATCCTACACATCTCTAACCTCTTTAAGATTAACGTTCCTTAAAATTGCATTTAAACTATTAGTTTCAGCAGCTTTAATCAAATCATTAGATGGATGAGGTTGAGGCATAGGATAGTAATAATGAGTGCTAGGAGGAGGATAGATGAATGGATTTTCACCACAACCCACTCCCGTTTTAATCCTAGCTCCCCTTTGTTTACAAAGTAGTTCTTCCAATTTCATTCAGGATATAGTCCATCTATCAAGCTTTGTTCTAAGCTTGCTAGTTTCAAATTCAGCCAAGGTGACTCTTTTGTTTAAAAGATTAATTTCAGCATTTCGTTCAAGAAGAGTTCGTTCTTAAATGATCATTTTCTTTTAAAGCTTCATTTAATTTTATGAAATACTTGGCTTCATTCTTTTTAATTTCTGCATTTATGGTGGTTAATTCCTTTTGGTTATCTAAAAGTAACCTATTAGCTTTGTACACACCAAATAACCTGATTTTGCAAGTAGAAGAACACATATCCTGAATTGTCTCGTATGGAAGATCCAGGATAACTCTTTCAGCAGTAAGAGCCATCTCACAATTGCAAACTCTGGTATCTCGCTTCCATTCCTCTTCCTTCTCAGCATCACAAACTTCATCATTCACTCTGCTCCACCTTTACCTATTGATGTCTGCTTAAGCTCCTCGTGTACCTCTTCAAGTCCAGGTTTCGGTGAACCGTTGGAATTGGTGCCATAATCTGATCTCTTTTCTTGTTTCTCTTTGGAGTTTGAAGTGATCTTTGGAGTTAGATATGTCGCTTCATAGTACTCATGATGTTTGATATCTAACTCAATTTCCTTTAGTTTGTTGATCACCTCCATCAGTTTTTAATCTCGAAAGCCTCTATCTCATTTAATCGACTTGCCGTGCGAGCTCCATTCTAATGGGAGGGAATCAAGCAATCTCAGAACTTGTTCATTATTCCCAATCGGGCATCAAACTTCTTCAAATTGCTTTCCACCAACAGAAAATGATCAACAAAATCGGATATCTTTTCATTCTTCAAAGTTGCAAAATTATCAAACCGACATTGCGCAATTGTGAGATTATCAGATTTGAAGGATTTAAACAATTTTGCAAAAGCCATTTTTTTAATTTTGTTTATTGCAATTAACACCCCCAAAAGTATTTTTCCCAAAAATTGTACAATACTTCTCCCCTGGGAAAATAATCTTTTTTAAATGTCATGCTATGCAATCTTAGCAACTAGGGTCAAGTTGTCAGGTCAACATTTTTTTTGATAAATATTTTAAAATCGGTGAAAATTTCTTTATCAGGTGGAAATCAATTAGTCCAACTAAGGGAAAAAGTCATCTTTGACATTCTAGTTTCGCTGAAAAAATGATAATTTCGCCAAAATTGTAGTTTAGCAGAGCTAGTTTTGCAGTGAAATCTAGTTTCGCTGAGCCGACAGTAGTTTTGCTGGAAATTTCGGCAACAGGTTTGCTAGCCAAATGCTTTAGACTGCCTAGTTTCACCGACAAAATCGCACAAAACAATCTTGAACTTTCGTTCAAAGATACTTTCGACAACAATTCGCTTGTAATATGCACAGAAGCATTGTTGAACTTTCGTTCAAGATCAATACTTTCACTGAGATGCTAAAATTAACTACAAAGTGTAAAACACTTGTAGTTTCGCTGAAAGAATAGTCAGTTTCGCTAGATGAATGGTAATTTTGCTGGATGAAACTAAAAGCTTTTTCAACATGAAATCAATATGAAATCACCCACATCTTAATGGATTTGAGATCCGTTGGTAAACAGAGCTTTCCCAACAAATAACAAGCAAACATCAATCAATTCCCCTATTAATAACACTCAAATTTGATCCGGAATTGATAAAATATTGATGTTGAACAAAAACAACCAAAAACCTTAATTTCTCTCTCTAAAAATCTTCAAATCTTCAATGAATTTGATCCAAATTGGCTCTGATATCAAATTGTAAATCTAGGATAATCACACTTGAATCAAATCATAAAGATTATAGATCAAAATATGATAATCACAATCAAAACCCCTTTGATCTTCAATTAGATTGCTAATAATGGTTTACATGTAATCTCTCAATCTATTGGTCATACAACCATTAACCTAATTCTAATTACAATTAGGCTATTTATAGTCTAGTCTAAGTTTCCATATTTACACATAACCCCCTAAACTATATAACTAGACTAAAACATGACTCAACAAAGTAAATATATTTTTTTTCACACAAAATATATTTATTACAATAAAAATCCTAGTCATCTGAATCTTCAACGCCTTGTCTCGGTTCTTCTTCTCGAACGTGTAGGGTTTGACTTTTGCGTTGACTATGACTGTGACGTTGACTATTGTTGACTTTGACTATGTTGATAATATAGACTATCTTGTACAGCTCCAACACATGCAGGAGAGACTTAGGATGTTTTAGGTGCATCAAGCTTTCATTAAACCTTACAAACTCCCCCTAGGCTGATGCTACCAAAACATTTAAAAACCTTAAATAGTGATAGTCCTGCCATGTGTAGACATCTTGACCACCTTAGGTCAAGCTTTCATGTTAATGACCATACCCTTCTTTATCATATGGTCAGGATTATTTAGACTTTCAGAGTATCTTCTTATCTCAAAGAGATCATGCAGAGGTAACTTAAACATGTCTGATATGTGTAAACATCTTGACGACCTTGATCTATGTTGACATACCATCTTTCTGGATTAGTAGTGAAGGTCCAGGACAAGATGGGTTTTCCTGATGTAAGAGGAGCTACTTGGATTAGAGTTGGTTGAGCTCCCTCTTGTTACACTTCTTTAGGATGTTTAGACTCATCCCGAGGTTTAAAGGCGGATGACTTGGATTTCTTCTTTGACTTTTCCCTTCTAGCCATCCTTTTCTTCATGTTTAAAGTCTTTGACTGAGAGGACTGGCTTTCAACACTAAGTTGTTCTAATTTGTCCTTCTCAGTTAGGTTCTCCTCTCTCACAGGTTCAAAAGGAGAGGGAGTTTGACCCTGTTATGGATCAAAAGATGAGGCTTACTGTTGGACCAAAAGAACCAATGAGCCAGATCAGAAAAACCTTTAAGTCTCACAGACATCAAAACAACTGAAGTGATCTACAACTGCTGAAGACAAAGTCTGAAGAACAAAGTCTGAAGACAAAGTCTGAAGACAACTGCTAAAGACAAATTCTGAAGAACAAAGTCTGAAGACAAAGTCTGAAGACAAATGCTGCAGACAAAGTCTGAAGACAACTGCTGATGACAAAGTCTGAAGATCAAGTTCTCAGTAGTTGTCACAACAGCAGAAGTAGTTCTCTTCAGTAGTTGTGATGGTTTACATTTCAATAGATTGTAATCAGTAGTTTTTAATTATGTATAACATCTGAAGTTCTTATACTTCAGATGTTATAATACTTAGCTTTTAATGAAGATGTCCTTAGTTGTTGTGGACATCTTCAATATTTTAGTTTTATTTCACTTGTTTGTATAAATCAGTTAGATGTCACTATCATGTGACGTCAGCTGATGTCACATTCCTTATAAAAGGAATGTTGACCTAGTTTCACCACACGGGAAGTTTGTGCATGAATGAAAACATTCCTTTTGCAGAAAACTCTCTCCCTATAACCGTTACTGTTTGATTGAATACTCATATTATTCTTGCTAGAATTTAGTCTAATTCGTGTGCTATTCCGCTGCAAATCGTAATCTAATTGATCAAACTAGATCTTGATCCCTTCAAATGGTATCAGAGCAGGTTAATCATTGATCGATTTAACAATTGATCATTGAAACTGTTTGTTAGATATCTCAATTTGATCGAATTGGCAAATGTGCAAGAATTGGTTATAGAGTTTGTTTTTCTATTGCTTCCTGTGAATCAATTTGAGATTCTTCTTATTTCAAATTGTGTTGTTGAGTTTTTGAGTTAGGTTCGTCTAATTCTTATTGAATCTGTTTGAATTGGTGAAAATGGCTACATCAATCAATGATCCTCACAATACTGGCTCCTCAACAAAGCCTCTGATGCTTGTTAGGAGTGAGTACAACATATGGCAACGACGAATGCTCCATCACCTGTCTATTAATAATTCAGGTTGTTGGAAATCTGTGGTTCATTGACCATATAAGCCTATGGTGAGTAATCCGGAAACCAATGAAATGGTTCCGAAGAAGAAAGAGCAATATTCAATGAAGATCTGAAACTGTTTGAAATTGATGCTAAAGCCCATGGAATTCTGGCCATGGCACTGCCTAATGAAATCTATTCTGGACTTATGCATCATGAATATGCTCATGACCTCTGGGTTGCTCTGAAAGAACAATTTGGAGGAACTGATGAGGTCTTAGCAAACAATAGAGAAATTCTTGCCCAGCAATATGAGACACTCTCATAGAAAGGGTGAGTCACTGACTCAACAGTTTGAGCGATTCTCCTGTTTGATATCTGAGTTGAAAATGGTTAAACATGAATATACAAACAGTTAGATGAACAACAGATTTCTCAGATCCCTGCCTGAGAGATGGGACACTTATACCATTGTCCTACGCTCCAGTGCAAATCTAGATAATCTATCTCTCACCCAACTTCATGGGAAACTGCTTACATTTGAAAGGGAGATAGAACAGAAAAGAAAACTGACTTCATCTGGGAAGCTCACTGATGACTTTGTACCAGGGAATACTACTCTGGTTGGTCATGAGTCAGAATATGCTACATCAGAAAGTTCATATGATGAGCATATTGATTTCTCTTCAAACAGTGGAGATCATGCTTTTGCTGGTATTGATGGTAATTCAGGATGTAATAGTAACAATCTGTGCTTTTTGATGGATGATTTGAAAGGTATTGCTGATGATGATTTGGAAGAGATGGATATTTTGAGCCAAATGGCATTAGTTAATATCAGATCTCAAAAAATTTACAAAAGGACAGGTAGAAAATTCCAATGGTCTCTCTAGAAAAACCAAAGTTGGTTTTGACAAGAGCAAGTTGAGGTGTCACAAGTGCCATAGACTTGGACATTTTGCAAGAGAGTGTAGATCATCTGGATCTAACTTTTCTGCACCCTTTGTGACCTTTCCAAACAATAATTCACAAAACAAAGGGCAACATTCTATCAGTTCTGGTCATCATTCACAAAATCAATCATCTCCTGCATATTTTGTTCCTCAAGGTCAAATGCCATATCCTTATCCCTGTTTTTACATGCCACAGTCCAATCAGGTTTCTGTACACATAGCTCAACAATCACATGCCCTACCTAAGCCTCAACCATCTCAATCAAGCCAACAATCTCAATCTCAATCACATCAAAGCTTTTTCACTCCTGGTGTTGTTGACTGGAGTAGTTTACCAGATGATCTTTCTGGTTATTCTGAACAAATGTTTTCTAGTGCTGGTCAACATGGTGGTGAAAATCCTTTTGGAAATCTTGCTCTTATGGCCCTGGAGTTTACTGGTGGTTCAAGCTCAAATGCTTCATCATCACAGGTACCACAAGTATCTTCTGAGGCTAAGGCCAAGTTGTGTTCTGAGTCATGCATAGCTGCTTTTGCCTCATTAGAGAAGCAAATGTAGCTTTAATTAATCAAAATCTTGACCTAGAGAAAGTGATTTCTAAAAGAAAAGCTGAGTTTGAGTTTGTTTTAAAAGAAAAGATGATGAGATTTACAAATTAAAATGTCAAATTACTGATGAAAAGGCTAAGGTAAAGGTCATCTTAGAAAATCACAAGAGTCTCAAAGAAACACTTGCAGCTACTCAAGTGGAGTGTGAACGCTGGGTAACATCTTGCAAGGGGTTTGAAATGCTTCTCAGTAAGCAAACTACTTCAAATGTGAAGTTTGGGATTGGATACAATCACACTGAACCTCCTACAGATTTTACTCCAAAACAGAAGTAAAATCTGAAGGTGAAATCAATTCCCAAACCACATCATCATGTGTCTCATCCTCAAGTGAAAATGTACAATCAGAGGATGAAGTCAGTAATAGTACCTCAGCTAATCTGTTGATGGTCCTACTGCTGATGAACACATGATCAAAGAAAAGCTGAGTCCTTCAGGTGTTGTCTCAAAAGGTACTCAAAGTACTAAAGAGCAAATAACAACACCTGAAGAACATTTCAAGCCAAATGTAACCAGACATGGTTTGACATCTGCTGAAGAATCTATCAGGAAATCCAAAAGTACTGATAGAAAATCTCTGAAGAACAAGTCTTCAGTTGTTACAAATCCTTCAGTACTTCACATAAGTACTGAAAGGAAGAAAGTACTGAAGAACACACCTTCAGTAGTTTCATCTTCTTTAGCAGCTGATCAACAGAAGATGAAGAAAAAGCCATGTGAAATATGTGGTTTATTCAATCATCTCACTGATGAATGTTGGTACAGAAAGGGTTCCAATTTAACAAGGATAAAATCATCAAAAGGAAATTAATAAAATGAAAGATGAATTTGAAACCAGATTTGTGCCACAAACATCTCAACCTGATAACCAAAGTCTTCACAAAAATCTAACCAGACGAAAGAGGTTTATCATAAAAGCTAAAAATACTCCTCAAAGAGTATCAAAACAACAGACTAAGTCTGTGTCTTTCAAAAAGGAGGACATGGTGTCTCACAGGAATCATTCACAAACAAGTTCTGATGTGTCTGCTGAACTGAAAGCTTTAACAACCAATCAGACACAACTTGTTATGATGGTTCAACATCTATTGGGGAGAGTTAACCAAATAGATGTACCTGTGATTAAACCACTAAAAAGGAAACCTAAGCCAAAATCAAAGGAATCCTTTTCAGCACCATCTCCATCTTCAAAGCTGTTAATCATGACAAATCAGTTAGTACAAAAGCTGTTGATAAGAACAGACCCAAAACCAAAAAGGTTTGGGTCTCAAAAGCTAACTAGTTGTTGTGATATATGCAGGGTTCTTCAACATGCCATAGAAGCATCTGGTATGTGGACAGTGGAGGATCTATGCATATGACTGGGAGCAGATCTCTTCTTCATGACTACTCTCAAGGAAAGAAAGGATTTGTATCTTTTGGTAATGATGCTAAGGGTTACATCATGGAAAAGGCTTTGTTTCAAATGGAGAAATAAGGTTTGATGATGTCAACCATGTGGAGAATCTCAAGTATAAATTATTGATGTCAGTCAAAACTGTCGAATTCTATCTTTCAATGTTTTGTATATGATTGACAAGATATTGGATGAACATACTCTCCTGAAAGCCAACAGGATTAGAAGAGTATATGCCTTAGACTTATCAAAGAAATTATCTAAAAGGCTATCCATGTCTGTTCTCTAAGGCCTCTCCTCAGGAATCTGAGCCTTGGCATAGAAGGCTTGGTCATGTGAATCTTAGAAACATGAACCAGCTGATCCTTCATGGGTTAGTGAGAGGTCTGCCATTAAAGGAGTTCAAATGTGATGACAACTGCTCTGCTTGTTTAAAAGGAAAGCAACATAAAGTATCATTCCCTCCAATAGAAGAACCAAAGTCACTGCCTGCTTGCAATTACTGCATATGGATCTTTTTGGTCCAGTAAGAGTGACGAGTATGGCAAAGAAAAAATACTGTCTAGTAATTGTGGATGATTATTCCAGATTTATATGGACCTTCTTCTTACATTCAAAAGATGAGGCTGGTCAAATTATCATCTACTTTGTGTTGCATGTGGAAAAGCAGTATTCTTTTTCTGTCAAGTGTGTGAGGAGTGATAATGGCACATAGTTTAGAAATCACACACTTGATGAATTTTATTTCTCTAAGGGAATCAAGAGGCAGTTTAGCATTCCTAGAACTCCTGAACAAAATAGAGTGGTGGAGAGAAAGAACAGGACCCTTATTGAAGCCGCAACGTCAATGTTGGCTGATTCTGGTTTGCCACTAACCTTTTGGGCTGAAGCTGTTAACACAGCTTGTTATGTGCAAAATAGAGTATTGGTAAATCAAAGGTTGATGAAGACTCCTTATGAAGTGTTACATCATTGGCTCCTCTGATTTCCTTCTTTAGAGCATTTGGGTGTCCTTGTTATATTCTCAACACAAAAGATCCACTTCAGAAGTTTGAATCAAAGGTGGATGCAGGGTACTTTGTGGGTATTCCTCTACTTGCAAGGCATACAGAGTTTTTAATTGCAGATCAAAGATTGTAGAAGAAACCTTGCATGTAAAGTTTAATGAATCTCCAAAGGAGAAAATCCCACAAAATCCTGTGGAGTTATTTGATCTGGACATACTGCAATATGTTCCTTATCAGTCTCCAAATGTTGTAGATTCTGTGATTCATCATCTTATGCAACATGTTATCCATCTGTTGGTATCAATGCAAGTTTTAGTGATCAACTGCCTGAGTCTACTAAACTTGATATTCCTGTAGCTTCAGCAGTTCCATCCACAACAAATGCTGATGAGATCTCTAGATCCTCTACTTCATTTGAATTGTCATCTCAATCTAGGTTTCCAGAATCTGATCACCATCTGTTACTGCTGAATCACCTACAAACACTTGCACAGATCTTATTGAGTATCAAGAACTGAAGAATCATCCATGTCTCAGATCATTGGTGACATCAATGCTGGGGTTTCAACCAGAAGTCAGTTGTCCAACTTTTGCTTCTATGCTCTTTTCATCAGTCAGCAAGAGCCAAAGAATTATCATATTGCATTAAGAGACAATGGATGGGTTGAAGCTATGCAACTTGAGCTTCTTCAGTTTCAAAAGCAGCAAGTGTGGGAACTGGTTCCTCTTCCCCAAGGTAAGTGTGCAATAGGCACTAAATGGGTGTTTAGGAATAAAACTGATGAAAAAGGCCAAATTGTCAAGAACAAGGCCAGACTGGTTGTACAGGGGTTTTCACAAGAAGAAGGTATTGATTATGATGAAACCTTTGCCCCTGTAGCCAGACTAGAAGCAATTAGATTGTTTTTAGCTTATGCTGCTTTTCATAATCTCAAAGTTTTTCAAATGGATGTAAAAAGTGCATTTTTATATGGTAAAATAAAAGAAGAAGTTTATGTGTGCCAACCAATAGGTTTTGAAGATCATAAACATCAAGATTGGGTGTATAAGCTTGATAAGGCTCTTTATGGACTAAAACAAGCACCCAGAGCCTGGTATGAAACACTGTCAAATTTTCTTCTTCAAAATAATTTCACTAGAGGCTCTATAGATAAAACCTTGTTCATTAAGAAAGTAGGCATGCACAAGCTCCTTGTTCAAATTTATGTTGATGTTATAATTTTTGCATCCTCTGATCCACATTTGTTTGATGCCTTTACTAAGTTGATGCAACAAAAGTTTGAAATGAGTGCCCTGGGAGAATTACAGTTCTTTCTGGGGTTGCAAATCAAACAAAAGGCTGATGGAACTTTCATTCATCAGTCAAAATATACAAAGGATTTGTTGCAAAAGTTTGATTTACAAATCTGTAAGCCCTGTTCTACTCCCATGTGTAGCACCACACAACTGGATGCTGATCAAAAAGGTAAAGCAGTTGATGAAACTCTTTACAGATGTATGATTGGGTCCTTGATGTACCTTACAGCTTCTAGACGAGACATTATGTTTGCAACTTATGTCTGTGCTAGATTTCAGGCTGCACCTAAAGATTCCCATATGATTGCAGTCAAAAGGATCTTTAGATATTTGCAAGGAACTCAATCTCTAGGCCTTTGGTATTCCACTGGGCACTCTTGCAAATTAGTTGCTTTCTCTGATAGTGACTATGCAGGGTGTAAATTAACTAGAAAATCAACCTCTGGTGGATGCCAATTTCTAGGCAACTATTTGGTTTCTTGGCAGAGTAAGAAACAAACCTCTGTTGCTACATCCACTGCTGAAGCAGAGTACATTGCTACAGCAAGTTGTACATCTCAGGTACTCTGGCTTCAGAATCAATTACTGGATTATGACATTACAGAGACTAAGACTCCTTTACTAATGGACAGTGCTTCAGCTCTTTGTATTGTTAAGAATCCTGTCCAACATTCTAGGACCAAAAATATTGAGATCAGACATCACTTTATCAGGGATTGTTATGAAAAGGTCTGATTGATCCAAAGTTTGTTCCTAGTGCTGATGAGCTTGCAGATATATTTACTAAGCCTTTGGACAATGGAACTTTTCAAAATCTTGTGTTAAGGCTTGTATGCTGCAGCTTGAATAAATTGACAACTACTGATGATCTCAGCTCACAAGTACTGATGAGCATCAGTATACAGCTGTCACAATAAGTACTGAAGCTATTTTATCTTCAGCAGTTTTCATAACTACTAAAGACTAAATTCCTCAAAGTGTGAAGTACTTTATCTGTTAAAAAGTACTGAAGTGTTACAACTACTGACCTCTGTTATAACAGATAAGTACTGATGACCAATGAAACATCTGAAAATCAGATACTCTGCTGAGTAAGTGTTGAGGTCAAATGAAACAACTGCGATATGTGAATTGACGACAACAACTGATGAGTAAGTTTATTCTTCAATTGTTTCTAACAACAGCTATTTCATTTCAAAACAATTGAAGCCAAACCAAGTCTTCAGTAGTTTTTTTTAACTACTGATGACAAACACCAAGTCTTCAGTTGTTTACAACACCTGAAAGTTAAAACCATGTCTTCAGTCGTTTTCTAACAACTGATGACTACAACCAAAACTTTCAGCTGTTTTCTTTCAGCTGTTTTCTTTCGGCCGTTCATAACCTATAACCTAACCCTAACTTCAAACTTTTCATAAATCGATTTCCGAACGTTCATCTTCCATTAATGGCGACCATGCAAATCAAACCTTGACACAACTGTGTGCTTACTTCACAAAATCGACCTTTTGGACTAAGTTTGATGATGCTATTGATCTCATGGCTGATTCCCAGTATCGAACTGCTTTTCTTTTAAATCCAACCATCTATCCCGACTCTCTTCGACAATTCTGGACAAACGTCACCATCCATACCGGTGAGAATGATGTCGCAATCACTCTCCAGTCATATGTAAACCAGAAGAAGGTGGTAGTCACTCTGGCTATCATTCGCCAAACGCTAGATCTGAATGATGCTACATTTGTCACCAAATACCGAAGGTCACCCTTGATCTCTCATTCATTAATCATGGCTATGAGGGCAACCTAAGTGCTACTACCATTCTGAAGAAGCACTTTCATGATGCTGAATGCCTAATTTTCACATGATCAATGTGTGCCTTGCCCCCAAAACCTCTTCATGGGATCAAATGTCATCCAGGTGGCAGCAGGTATTGTATTCTATTCTTGAACGCCAAAGCTTAAATTATTCTGAAATTTATTTTTAGAATTAAAAGATCTGGCAATGAAACCTGTAGCTAACAGATGGCTATTATATCCAAGGTTTCTTATGGCCATAATCATGAATCAGTTACAATCTGATGGCCCTGTTGGCCTTGGAGTCCCTGCTGTGGTAGTTCTGCTAGAGGTATACTCTAGGCACAACTCTGACCCACACCTCAAAGAGGCTGCCAAACTGCTAAAACCCAAGCAGAAGGTACCCACAGCCTCATCCTCCAGATCTAATGTCCCCTCCAAGCCTCACTCCAAACAAACCAAAAAGGCTACTCAGGGAGTTGAGTCCCCTGATGATGTCCCTGCAACACAAAGGCAGGATGAAACTATGGGTAGTAATCCCCCTGTAGTTTCCATGACTCTACCAGTGAAACCGCTAAGGTATCCTCTCAACAGGTGCCTGATGCAACCAAACATGGGGAAACCACATTACTGGAATCTCTCTCACTTGAGAGGATTGCCATTGAAGAGCACCATTCACCCCAGGTGCAATCCTTTTCACACATCTCCTACTAACGCCACCCTTACAAGCCCAACTGTGGTTATTGCACAAGTGTTGACTCAGTACATTCCTCTACCCCTCCCTAGAATCCTATTACTACTGGGAAAACCTCAACCATTGAGGGAGAGGATTATAATGTAGCTGATAACCCACAACACAAGGATTACAGAGTTTAATCTCCCAGTGTAGAGAAGGAGATTAGAACATCTGGTGAGGCTGCCTCTTCTCCTTGTTCAGCAAATGATCAGGATGAAGCTGGTATCATTTCTAAGTCCTCACCAGAGGCAACTGCCAATGAAGGACATTCTCCTGAGGCAGGACGTCCCCAGTTCCAAGAATAGGGGCACATGTGACTACTGATCTACACTCAGCACATGTTCATCCTGATTTCATCAGGAGGTCAGCTGATTCAGCACAGACTGATGATGACCTGGGCTTTTTCTTTGATGTTCTAGCCCACAATACAATTCTTGAGACTGAGGTTGCATACTACAAGAACTGCTTGCCAAAATGTCACAAGAAACAAGTCCATCTGTGCACATTCACCCACAGATGGCAGTTTCTCCTGAAACTATCCCAAACACTAAGCCACTCTCAACAACATTGCCACCAGCCTCTGCTTCAGGTACCATTTCTCAAGGACAGAACCCCTTCTGAGCAAATGGTTGCTGCCTTTCACACATCCTTACCTCTCATCACTTCAATAATCACAAATACAGTACATCAAGCCATTGATGAGAGGCTTTCCTCCACTCTTCAATCTTTAGTTGATGCTGCAGTCTCTAAGAACTTTGACATTCACACACCTGCACCCAATGCAACCAAAAAGGGGAGTCTAAGTCAGTGAAAGTAGACAAAGAAAGAGCTAAAGAGGAAACAAAAAAAGAGCAGATAGAAAAGGAGATGATCACCTACAAAAGGAAGAAATCCTCTAAAAAGACTAAAGGTGAGAAAAACTTCGAAGAATTGATCAAAGAAGCTAATGAGCAACATAGCAGATCTATGGACAAGATTATTGATCAACTCTTCAAATAAGGATTTGACACTGCCAAACTTGACTCTGAGATCAGAAGGTTAGAGATTCAAGAAATTGAGCAAAGATGGGCAAGTTGGAGTGAAAAAGAAAGAGAAAGGATGAAAACTATGGCAAGATTTATATCCAAACATCTGGGAAGGTCGATCATTGAAGTAAAGTCATGGTCCAGAGACAGTATTTTGGAAATAACCACCAGAATCTGTACATCTGAGGTATTTAACAAAGGATTGATCATTGAAGCTCTTGATGAAGCTGGTGCTGAGAAAAGAACTGATATGGCCAAACTATCCAAAGCTTCACTCAAATCCAAGATGCTTGAGCAGCCTGCACTCTCACCCAAACCAAAACAACCACTTCTACAACCCTCAAAACCAATCCCTTTACCTAAGAAACTTACTGAACCCATTACTAATAATGCACCTAAGAAGAGGAGAAGGGTGTTGAGGATGGAAGAAGAAGAAGAAGATGATAATGAAGATAGTCTGCCATTCTCTCCTGTTCTCAAAATAAAAATGCCTGAGCCTAGGAGTCAACCAACAACAATCACACCTGACTTTCAAAGGCAAATGGTAAAAGTCAAACTTGAAGAAGAAGAACAACACAAAAACAACATGATGAGCAACTGTTGAGGATGATAGATAAAGAGTTCCCAAGTCTTCATCCATACAAGCTATGAAGAAACATGCTCAGAGGTTGTATGATCTCAGATTTACATTCCAATATCAGAAAGAGAGAGTGAGAATTTGGCTTGACCCCAGAGTAAGTGACAGAATTCACAAATTGAAGATTCCAAGCAAATACAATGGCCAAGTAAAGAAGATAGTAGATGCTGTGATAATGCTGGCCTTTGTAGTGTCACCCTGGGAAATTCTTGATGACTTCAAGAGAGCTTACAAGTCTAAAATGACTCCACAGACTCTATTAGAGAACAAAATGGTAAAGAAGGGGTTAATCTACAAGAAGCTTGAAGACATAAGAAGAAATGAGCTCCAGTTACTGCTCGAAGGAACTCATCCTGATGAGTTTGCATATAGAGAGATAACAACTGCGGAGCTGAAAAATGGAAAACATATTAAGTATTTATCTGAGTACTATGGGCCTGAGTTCTTCTTTGAAAGTGGAGCTGAAGAACTCACAATGGAAGAACAAGTTGTTTTCCTTGAGGCCTATGTCAGAGAGTCTTACAGACTCATCATTGGGAAGTAGGTTACATGGATGGGGTAACAGCTCTATGTCCAATTCCCTAAAACAGAGTTCCCATTCATCCTTTGCCAATCAACCTTCTGAAATCTCTTCCCTGGCTTGAGCTTATATTGAAGAATTCTGAGCTGATCCAGATTTTGTTTCTGCCAATAAGTGGGACCTCAATAATGTTGGGTTTGTTGTGCCAAAACAATGTTGTTTAACCATTTAAACAGGAAAAACGCAGCGGATAAATATTTAACAAATAAAATTTGTAATCTGAAAATAGATGTTCATAACTTAATTTCAACAAACCAAAGACATAGGATCATATGTATGTGAATAAACTAGTTATCAACAAGCTAAAACAACCAAAACAACATCAACAAACTACCTTTATGGGCGATTTGAAGAATCGACATTAGAGCTGCTGGAAATTACGTTTTGTTGAAGAAGTGGCTGTCCTTGGATGGCCAAAACACCAAGGATAGGTGTCCTCAAGTGCTCATACCCACAAGCCTTCAAGAAACACCATATTTGCTAGGATTTGACACCAAAATCGCATCAAAAAACCCTGCTGAAAACCTTTTTCAGCCGTGAAACATCAAGAGATGTCAAAGGCTTTGTTCCAGCCGTATGACTTCTCTTCAATAAGAGAAACTCGAGTTCTTGTGCGATTTCATGTGAGAAAGAGGAGTAGATCAGATGTGTGTATGTTCATCGAGAGTTTCTTGTTTTCAAAACAAGAAAAAAGGAGGGGAGAGGCCTTTGCGGCCGAAATCATGATACCCTTATTAGGGTTTCCCCTTTTTCAAGACTCTTTTAATTTGACTAATCTTATAAATTACATAATTAACCTTTAATTATATAAAATATGCACACACACACTTTTATTATTTGATGTTGCTTGATTAATTTAAACAACATAACAAATAATATCCATGAACAAAATATCCTCATAATTTGTTCATTCTCACATATAATTTATTTAGAAAACCCATTTTCTAAATTGGTGTAATTATTTAATTGCATGATCATATCATCAATTAAATATTAATTGGTGTTTGCTAAGCTTGTTATTGGGTATGACCCGACTTGGATCACAACGTACTAACCACATCAATGTTCTATGTGTCTTGGGCATACAGAATCCAACAATCTCCCACTTGCACAAGATACATAGAAGATTGATGCAAGCAGTAAATACCGCCTAACAACGGTTTACTACCCTTAATACGCGTGACTTAAAGCCATTCAATAACATCATCCCCTTCAAGTATCCAACTTGAAATGATTTAGGTGAATCAATCATCTATCCTTTTGTTACAGATGTCATGTTAAATCCAAGGACACAGAATGATCATTCCTTGTTGATTTAACTTAATCAGGCCTTAGACATCATGCTCTCAACGAATAAGAGGAACAAATTCCATCTTGACTACATACGTTTCTCACAATCACCTTATGTTGTACCCAAACATAGCCTTATGTACTGACCATTATTTCAGAGCAGTGAAGAACTAGCTCAAGGTATAACACTTGGTGAATATCAAAACCCAATATGTATCTCAGGTCAGAGGATACCAAATGATATTCGCCTTTACTCAAATTTACTTATGATCAATCTAGAAGATCCCATGTAGTAAAATTGAGATGCGGGTCAGTACAATATTTGCATCCCACAAATATCTATGAACCTTGGTAGCAACCAATTGCTCTATATTCATACCTTATGAATATCTACCAATCCATGTTCATAATAGTCTCATATTCATATTTGTTCCCACAAATATGACCGACTACGGACATTTAGAATAATAAACATATTCATGGATGTAAACATGCTAAAAGGGAACATGACTCAAAAGGTCAAAATTACAATTGTTCCATACATTAAATACTAAATAGATCAATTCCAACACTAGAATATCGAAGTCCTAAGGCACAAGTATGACCCTCATACTTTGCCTTCGCAAGGAGCTTCGTGAGTGGATTCGTAACGTTTTGATCTTAATGAACTTTACGAATACATATCTTTACCCTTTTCAACTTCATCCCTTATGATGTTGAATCTCCGCTCAAGGTGCTTAGTCTTTGATGAGTACGGGGTTCCTTGATTTGAGCAATCCCACCCACGTAATTACCAAAGATCTCTAGGGAGTCTTGAATGGTAGAGACCACCCCTAGATAAGCAATGGACAAGCTTATCCATGCAGCTTCCAAAGCTGCTAATGAAGCGGCTATGTATTCGGATTTTAGAGTGAATAATGCTACCGTGTCCTGCTTTGAACACTTCAAGGATACCACACCTCCATTCATAATGGAAGTACACCTGATTGATGGTCGAGAACCATATGGATCAGTTTTGAGAGCCCGCACCAGTGTAACCCTTTACATGGACTTCCTTTTAAACAGATCCGTATATTAGAAATATATCCTTTGTCCTACTAAGGTATTTCAATATACTTTAACAGCCACCCGATGGTTATTTCTATTGTTATCTACTTTGTCATACCTGATAAGCATGACACGTCCGTGTTAGTGCATATCATTAGACAAATGACGGATCCTATAGCAGATGCGTATGGGATATCCTTCATTTGATTTTGCTCATCCTATGAGCTTCGACATTGAGACATAGTCTATCATTGTCTCTCTTTGAATAGGTACCGTACCTTTCCAAGAGTTTTCCATCTTGAACCTTTTCAAGATTTTATTAATATATGCACTTTGGTTTAGCCCTATCAACCACCTCGATCTATCCTTATAGATCCTTATTCCAAATATAGGTGGTTTAAACGAGATTCTTTTATGAAAAATATCTTCCAAGCAAGGTTTTAACACCTTCCATGGTTGGAATACAATGTTGAAAGTACAATTATGCTCCCACTAGCTTTCATATATATACATGACCTTTTGATGCTTGTTTCAATCCATAGATCTATCACTTTAACTTGTATACTTTATTGGGATGTCGCGGATCGACAAAACCTTCATGCTGAACTATGTGGACAGTCTCTACGAGATGTCCATTAAGGAAAGCGGTTTTGACATCCATTAGCCAAAACTCATATTCAAAATATGCAGTTATGGCACTTAACATCCTAATCGACCTTAGCATTGCCACGGGCGTAAGACTTTCATCATAATCAACCAATTGAGTTTGATGAAAACCTTATGCTATAAGTCTTGACTTATAAGTATTCAAGTGTCCATGTATATTTGTTCTCATCCTGAGAACCCACTTGTATCCAACCGGTTTGGAGTTAAGTGGAGGTTCAACCAATTGCCAAACTTGGTTGTTATACATGAATTGCATCCTTACGTTCATGGCCTCTAGCCATTTGTCCCAATCCAAATTGGACATAACATCTTGGTGTATGGTTAGCCTACAGGGTATAACCACATAGCATCCATTCATGAAATATCCTTATCTTTCAGATGGAACACTAACTCTACCAGATGTTTGTGAACGTTTGTGTGTGTGTTGATCAACCTCTTGATCTTCATCAAAAACCTCCTGCTGATTGCTAGTGTCAATCAAATGTGTATCGCCTTGTGGATTTTGATCCTTATCAAGTTCCACAGTTCTATACGTCATTCCTTCCATAAAGGACTTGGTTTCAAGAACCATAGACTTTGGAGCAATAAATACTTTTGATTCGTTGAGTCAAAGAAACGGTATTTATACAGTCTCTGTGGATTCTTAATGAATACACACTTTCTTTGTCCGGGTCATATTCATAATATGAGCCTTAGGAGCGATGCGAAAACCCAAAATGATAAAGGTGGTAAGTTCATAGCCATAATAAATTGAACCATATCCAAATAGGGTTCAGTTTCTCCTTTATCAGAATGAAGAGCATAGATAACTATACGGAGCTGATTTTCTACTTCATTATTGAAGATTTTGAACATTTCAAAAGCTTCATACTTATGTGCCATCAAGTGCATACAATAATAGCAACTGTAATCGTCGTCGGTAACAATAATGAAGTATCTTTCACCAGTCTTAGACATTGTCTTAAAAGGATCATATACATCCAAATGTATCATTCCTAATTAGTCTTTGGTTCATACTTATCAAATGAAACATTTTCATTTGTTTCCAAAAGACCATTCTTTTGAAGTGTTTGAATCCATTCTGGTTAATGTGACCAAGACGACAATGTCAAAGATAGTAATAACTTAAACCCATTTTAAGTTTCTTTATGCTGAAGGTGTACCAATGAGTTATAATTGGATGATTTATCATGAACCAATTCATGGATATCATTAAAAGCATATCTTTAAAATGATATACATCATTCAAAACTCAATACTATTATTTACAAACTTTGAATCATGATCATATTGTTTTAATAGGAAACATTAATTATGTTTCTAGTCAAACTAGGTGCATACAAAATGTTTTGACAACAACTTCCAAACCATTTGAAGGTCTCAAAATAGAGTTTCCCTTCTTGAAGCGGACATTTCTTTTGAACCCTTTTTGCAACAATTGCAAGTATAAATCTCACATCCGGTATCCAATACCCATGTGATTGAAGAAATGGCTTTTAAAACAGCGTATGAATCATGGAATTGTATTTGAGGTTTGCCCAAAACCCTTCTTGTGTTTCAACTCCTTGAGATAGAAGGGACAATTCCCTTTTATAGTCCTATCTCTTCATACTCAAAACATGGATCGTCTCTCCTTAACTTAGGCTTCATAAGCTTAGTTTTTGAGGTTTCGCTTTAACCTTTGCTTTGATGTATTCCTTTCCTTTAGCAATATTTCTTTAGGATCGGGATGGGCCACTTCTTATAGCCTCCTTTATTGATTGAGAATAGGTAGAACCTCTCTACTTATCCCCGCCTCGGTTGCTTTGAGCATTGTATGAGGTTCACCGATGCTCTTGTCCCATCCGTTCATATACAGTTTATTATGAATGTCTCAAACCTTTAGTTAGGTAATCAAGGATCAAATCCTTGGCCAAATATTTGAGACAGGACAGTAAAGCATCTTGAGGCTATCAATATGGCTTTTCATCTTAAGAATATATAAGATGATATCGATTGGGTCTTTTTGTGACATGTATAAAGTGCTTGAACCATTTCAAAGCAATCTTACTAAAGTTTGTGGAAGGAACATTTCCCTTTTAGATCAACATGTCATGTGCCCCATGAGGCTCCAAACCCTTTTGGAGTCTGGGAATCATATTCCCAACATGAGATGGATGCTTGCACAGAATCCTAAGTGTGCTTAACTCAATCGTCAAAAGGCCATAACATCAACAGCGTGGGTTGGTGGTGAGGTATGGGATCGTCAAGGACATAGACCTTTACTCATTCTTGAGAACGATTCTCAAGTTTCAAAATGAGTCCATAAGATAATTATGGTTAGGACTATCCCTCTCGAGAATAGATCTCAGTGATAGGGAAGGACGATCGGTCGGGGTGGTAGCATTATAGTTAGAGGTCATCATTACAATATTGACAAAGTTCATATTAGTATTTCTCATGAATTTATTTTAATCGTTAATACCCTTAAATGTCTCATAGACAATTAACAATTAAAAACTAGAATCCAACGTTACATTTAAATGATGGTTAGGTGACCTTTATCCCATTATTTAAATTAACAAGGTAGTCAACAGTTGACAATTGGAACCTATTGCAACTTCTAGTCTTATGGGATCGGTTAAACATCATATGTTTAGTCGGCATGTTTAATCCCATCAACACCATTGTACGCCATGCTTCGGTGACCCTAAGCACATGGTTTCCAATTCAAGTCGTCCTACTTACACACACGTGTGAGTTTTTACATATAAGCGGTTAGGTGACCTTTATCCCACAAGTATGTTAGACTCACCTCAAGGACACAAGTTCCCTACAAGTGGTTAGGTGACCTTTATCCCACAAGTAGTTCCCAAGTGATTCGAGTGTCGTGTAAAAGGATGGTGTTAGACTTGTTACCAAAGGGTTTTAAGTTTCCATTAATTTTAGACTTTGAAAACACTATGTACCTTGTAATTGCATGCTTTCAAATACATGGTACCCTATGGTTCTCTTTTAATAAAACCTCTTTTATTTTGAAATCATTAATCCTTTTATAACCTTTTATTAATTACTTAATGATTTGGAACCATAAAATTCAGCTTGTTATGATAATTTATTTAGATTGTTAAGCATATCCATATATCCAAACAATCAACATAAAGCAAACAAGCATAATCATACAAACATATGTGCATAACATAGCCACTAAGTTGACAACACTTGTTTGCCATCACAAGTGTTGTCAAAAGGTCCTTTCCTAAGGGTTCAACACAACACAATTGATGAGATCTCCAAAGACCCCCACTTGAACTTGCATCCAAATGCTTCAAGTCCATCCTTTGTGTCTCCCTTTTGCTTCCTTCCCGAGCATCTTCTTTTACAAAATATATATATCCTAATACATATTTTCTAGTAAAAGAAAAATACTCCTAATCTATTTATTACATTGCCAAATGAATAAACAAATTACAAACCAAAAGGAAACACAAAAGATTATTATTACAACCCATAAAGAAAGAACACTATCAACATGACAATGCCATAATCAACCAAACCCAAAATAACCAAGGTCAAGGCTATGTTATGCACTAAAATTATATATCCATATACATCATACTAAGAACCAAAATGAACCCCATTGACCCTAAGTTTTCAGCCAACATAAACCAAAATCTAGGGTCTTTTGTCCAAACAAAACACAATCAACCAAATTGATATTTCCTTTCAAGGTTTAATCACTAGCATGTTTGATATAACCTTGAAAGGTTGGGGTATCATCAAATCAATACAAAACAGCCCTAAAATTGGTTGTTAAACCTTATATAACCAATTATAGAAGAACACGTGAAACTAATCATCCACATAACCGGCTCTTGATGCCAATGTTGGGTTTGTTGTGCCAAAACAATGTTGTTTAACCATTTAAACAGGAAAACGCAGCGGATAAAATTTAACAAATACCATTTGTAATCTGAAAATAGATGTTCATAACTTAATTTCAACAAACCCAAAGACATAGGATCATATGTATGTGAATAAACTAGTTATCAACAAGCTAAAACAACCAAAACAACATCAACAAACTACCTTTATGGGCGATTTGAAGAATCGACATTAGAGCTGGGAAATTACGTTTTGTTGAAGAAGTGGCTGTCCTTGGATGGCCAAAACACCAAGGATAGGTGTCCTCAAGTGCTCATACCCACAAGCCTTCAAGAAACACCATATTTGCTAGGATTTGACACCAAAAATCGCATCAAAACCCTGCTGAAAACCTTTTTCAGCCGTGAAACATCAAGAGGATGTCAAAGGCTTTGTTCCAGCCGTATATGACTTTCTCCATAAGAGAAACTCGAGTTCTTGTGCGATTTCATGTGAGAAAGAGGAGTAGATCAGATGTGTGTATGTTCATCGAGAGTTTCTTGTTTTCAAAACAAGAAAAAAAGGGAGGGGAGAGGCCTTTGCGGCCGAAAATCATGATACCCTTATTAGGGTTTTCCCTTTTTCAAGACTCTTTAATTTGACTAATCTTATAAATTACATAATTAACCTTTAATTATATAAAATATGCACACACACACTTTTATTATGATGATGTTGCTTGATTATTTAAACAACATAACAAATAATATCCATGAACAAAAATCCTCATAATTTGTTCATTCTCACATATAATTTATTTAGAAAACCCATTTTCTAAATTGGTGTAATTATTTAATTGCATGATCATATCATCAATTAAATATTAATTAGTGTTTGCTAAGCTTGTTATCGGGTATGACCCGACTTGGATCACAACGTACTAACCACATCAATGTTCTATGTGTCTTGGGCATACAGAATCCAACAAATAATTTTAAAGGTTTTGGCTGCATTGGTTTAGGGGGAGTTTGTTGAACCAAAAGAACCAATGAGCCAGATCAGAAAAACCTTGAAGTCCCACAGACATCAAAACAACTGAAGTGATCTACAACTGCCGAAGACAAAGTCTGAAGAACAAAGTCTGAAGACAACTGCTGAAGACAAAGTCTGAAGAACAAAGTCTGAAGACAAAGTCTGAAGACAAATGCTGAAGACAAGTCTAAAGACAAAGTCTGAAGACAATGCTGAAGACAAAGTCTGAAGATCAAGTTCTCAGTAGTTGTCACAACAGCTGAAGTAGTTCTCTTCAGTAGTTATGTTGGTTTACATTTCAGTAGATTGTAATCAGTAGTTTTATATTATGTAAAACATCTGAAGTTCTTAGTTGTTGTGGACATCTTCAGTAGTTTAGTTTTATTTCAGTTGTTTGTATAAATCAGTTAGATGTCACTATCATGTGACGTCAGCTGATGTCACATTCTTTATAAGAGGAATGTTGACCTAGTTTCACCACACGGGAAGTTTGTGCATGAATGAAAACATTCCTTTTGCAGAAAACTCTCTCTCTATAACCGTTACTGTTTTGATTGAATACTCATATTATTCTTGCTAGAATTTAGTCTAATTCTTGTGCTATTTCGTTGCAAATTGTAATTTAATTGATCAAACTAGATCTCGATCCCTTCACTTACTGAGGTCCAGCAGGAGGTCCAGGTTGTGTTATCTCAAATTGTTTAACCTTAACCTCCATTTTCAAAGGGGCTTGACTTGGTGGGGAGTGTAAGTAAAAAAGATCTCCTCTCTTGATCTTCTGCTTGATCACCCTTATGTGTTCATCCATGGTGGATAGAGTTATTGAGCCAAGTCTCCTTTTGGAGAAACCATACAGCTTCAAGAAGCTCATCATCCTCTGCCTATCAATAGACTTCTTTTGACTCTTTTGGATGATAGCTCTTGTCTTGGCTACTTCTTCTTTCATATTTCTCTTTGAAGGCTTTTGTTCTCCAAGTACTTGCAGTTCAAGTTTTTTGAGATACTCAAACTCAGTATACTCAAAGGACAAGGGAAGAAGTGCACCTGCCTTGTAGAGTCCTATGGCAATCAGGTAGCTCATCATGTTTTGCCTATCAGCTTCTTTATCTACCTGAGGTTGTGGAGTTACCACAGTATCTTGCACATGGTTTTCTTGAACTGGGGAGAGGGTAGGAACATGTTTCTATAGTCTTTTCTATCTTCTTTCTTCTTTGATTTTGAGGAGCAATCTTGCATCCTCTGCTTCCTTCCTCTCTCTTGACATTTCCATGTCTGCCAGTTCATTTAGTTCTTCTAAGGGGAGAGAAATGATCTCATTTATGTCATAGCTCCTGGTCTGTAGGTAAGTAATCCTAACTGCTCTTAACTCATCATTCTGAGTGTTTGGTATGGGAGCATCCCTGATTGCAGCTTCCATGAAGCCCAAAGACCCAATGGAACTTTCTCCCCTTAACTTCATTTTCCTCTCTCTCTACTCCTCCCTTAATCTCCTCTGGAGTCATTATCCTTTCCCTTTGTGACCCACAGACCTTTTTAACTCAGGGTGGAGAGAGCTTTGGCCTTTATTGCTTAGAGTAGCATCCAGGCTCTAGCCAGAGAGAGGTTGTGACACACCTTTACTAGCTGGTGTTTCACTAAGGGGATGGATTATTTAAGTTGTTAATTCTATGACAGTGCTCACAGGTTCTGTCACTAGGCCTTCAGTTAAGGTTTTCCCTTTAAATCTAATCTTAGGTTCCACCTCAACATCCGGTTGACCAATGACATTGTCAGCTCACATTTGTCTTCTTGTTTCAAACACTTCAGCAATCCAGTCTTGAGTCCTTTGAGCCATTCTACTAGCTTGCTTGAGTTGACTTGGGTTGGCAAGTGGCATGCTGACTAGATCAAGACCTTTATAGTAGTTCAAGATATGAAAATTGAAGATTTCTTGCTGTCCTTGAACTCTTTGAAGTATAAGGGCTCTTCTATCAACATCATACCTCCACCCATTATGTAATTAGAAGCTCCTTGTGGTGGAGTTGACATAGCCCTTGGAATTCCCTCCTTAAAAAGACTATGAATAAGTGAGTCCACATCAATGTGAACTTTATAAGGATTCTAAGTATGGACAACTGCAAGTGAGGATGGTGAGTCCTCAATGTCCATACTCTGTGAAGAACTCTTAGGTTCTGTGATTACTATGAATTTCTCCCCTTTTTGGTAGCATCACCCACTTACACAGGTAAACTAGGTGTTTGGTCAATCAAATCCATAGGTTCTTGTGTTCTTGGGTGAGCTCCTCTTAAAAGCCTCTCAGCTAGTTTTCCCTTAAGATAAGATATCTCAAGTTATTGATCATTGACCCTGTTTTGTGAGTTAGTCACCTGAGATTCCAGGTGACTAACCTTAAAGACTAAATAAGAGCATATTTTTGACAATTTTTGCACCTTTAGTCTCATGTTACTCTCATCTTCATCAGAAGAATCATTAGGGAATCAGAGAATTGGACCAAAGTCTTCTCTTTTACCACCAACATGGTGTTCTTGGCTGCTGGATTTCCCTTGCTCACCGACAACTTCAAATGAAGTGTCAATGGGCTGAGTTGCCATGGTTGAGGTCCTAATGATGTAATCACTTGAAGAAGTGAGAGCCATTTCCATATGGACCTCCTGAACAAGTTCAGGGAGATCCACCTCAGTGATGGGTGAATGATGTGGGCTAGACATGGAAGAGGCAGGAGCACACATCTTTCTTTGAGTAGGTTAAGAGTAGAGAGACTCATGGTACTCACTGAATCCCATGTCTTCATTATCATAGAATACTAGGTTAGGAATGGGTTGGTTTAAATCAAGAGGCTAGGGATGGTAACTTTCCTTTGAAGGTTGTTCACTAGAGTTTTGAGAGTTTGAGTGAAGGCTTAAGGCTGCTTGGGTAATGAGTTCATCAGGCTGAGCATGAGGAACCTCAGGTCTATTTTTATATTGTAGTTAAGATAGGAGTGGTTTGCTTCTTAGAAAAAGTGGGAGCTCCAATGCCCACTTCGTCCTGTATAGGTGATGATATGAGGGCTTGCACAAGCTCAATATCTTAAGCAAGGATTTGTTTGGATTTTCTTTGGTAGGAGAGGAGGATGTGTGGCTTTTTAAAAGGTTGAGAAGTAAAAGGTGTGGGTTTTACCCTAGCTTGTGTTGCTAGCTTGTCACCTTGAACAATAAGCTCTAACATTTTTTTAGGACAAGGGATGTTTCTACCCCAAAGAAGCCAACACTTGGCTTGTTCATAGTCTTATAGATGTCGGGCTTCATCAGTCCTAATTTAATTTTCCCCTCAACTGTGAGCCTAGTTCACAGTTGAGAATGTATTGAACATATCTAGGTGTAACCCCCTGAAAATTTAAAGAAAAGAAAGAGAGAGTAAAAAGGAAGAATAAAGAATGAAGGAAAAGAAAGAAAAGAAATAACCCAAGTTGAGGGGTTAAAGTTATGCAAAAGACAAAGTTAAATATAATTTTGTTGAAAAAGGTAGGCATGACCACCCACACTTTCTGCACACCAACTTCATTAACTTTCTAAAAAGAGAAAGAACCTGAATTTTGGGTTTTTAGAAAGAAGAACAAGAAGAAGTCAAATTCAAGGTATGTTTTCGATGTTTTGAAGTGTTCTTGACGGATTCTCACCTCATGTATATGCTTATATGTGTTTTATGTGTTCGGTTGTGTGTTTTGGTGGGGTTTTAGATGTTTGAACTCATTTGCGTTTGGGTTTGAAGAAGTCATACACGAAAGTTGCAAAAGGTGAGTTCTAGAACCCCACTTTTACTTGTTTGAACTGATTATGGGGATGGAAATGCATGTTTAACCATTTTCATGATGTTGGGTATGTATACCCATATGTATATGTGTGTTAATGTGAGTGGGTGAATGTTTGGGGGGTATGATTATGTTTTATATGTGTTCGTGATGCTTAGAATGTTAGAACTAAGTTTAGAACACGTTTTGATGTGAATTTGGGGACTAAAATGAGGTTCTTAGTTAAAGTTAGTTGCTCATGCACCTAAGTCCCCATGCGCCAAAAATTCATGCGCCCAAATAGTTCTCATGTGCCTAGGATTATGCCTGAACTGACTAAGTGTTCCCATATGCCTAACTGCCCATACGCGTAAGTGCTCATGTGCCTATGCCAGGTTCATGCACCTGCATGGTGCTCATGCGCCTAGAAAGTTTCCTAAAATAACTAAGTGTTGGTCATGTACCCATATAGTGCTCATGCACCTAAAATTTTCCCATGTGCTTAAGTGTTCCCATGCACCTGGAAGGCCATGCACCCGCATAGTGGCCATGCGCTTGCATAATGCCTATGCACCTAAAGACTTAGATTTATTTTTGAATATTAGGAAGAAAGGAAGTTTTTAGGTGATGACTTCGGATGTTCCCAGGGATGATGTATGATGATTATATGATGTTGCATGATGATGTTAGTGGGTTGAGTTGCCATGGTTGAGGTCTTAATGATGTAATCACTTTCAAAAGTGAGAGCCTTTTCCATATTGACATCCTAAACAGGTTCAGGAGTGTCCACCTCAGTAGATAGTGACTGATATGGGCTAGAAATAGGAGCCTCAGAAGGACTCATCTCTTTTTGAGTAGGGGAAAAGAAGAGAGAATAATGGTACTCACTAAAGCCTAGATCTTCATCTGTGTAGAAGTCAAGGTTGGGGATTGGTTGGTTAAGATCTAAAGGATGGGGATGGTAACTGTCCCCTGAAGGTTGATCACTTGAGTATTGAGACTCAGAGCGATGGCTTAAGGCAGTTTGGCTTATGAGCTCATCAGGCTAAGCATGAGGAACCTCAACACTCATCCTTGAAGAGTGATGGCTTAATGCAGGACCGTTGAAGGGTGGTCACTTACAACACAACAACACAAAGAGGAGAGTAACTTAACTTAATCAAATAGTGAACTGGATTAACCACAAGTAAAGACACTAAGAACACAAGTAATTAAAAGACAGAACATAAGAGCACGATACACAAGTATATGGTTTTGGATGCAATATATTGCGTTCTCTATGTTCTATTACAAGTGTTACAAAGCATGAAAATAAAGTTACAAGAACATGAGATACTTATGATGGCTTTTGTAACATGTAAATCAAAGTTAGTTTAACCATTTAAACTATAAAAATGCAGCAGATATAAGGATTAAACATATGGTTACCAATATGAAATTTTCACCATCTTAAAGCATAAACAAAACCCAAGAATAAGGATCAATAATATATATGAAATAGTGTACTATCAAACCATAAAACAACCATAGGGAGTTCATATAAACAACCTTTCTTGAACAAGATGTTGTAGATGGATAAGATGAAGGAGATGATGTTCTTGAATGTGTAGCCTCCAAAAGAGAAGACCTCAAGCTTGTATACCCACAAGCCCTTCCAAACACCGAGCTTGTTAGGAGAGCAACACCAAAGAACTCTCTTCCTTGGCTCCTCAAGAATCCAAAATTTCAGCCTTGTTCTTCCTTGAACCTGAAATTTCAGCCTTGTTCTTCCTTGAATCTGAAAATTTCAGCCTTGTGGAGAGAGTTCTTGCTTGAGTGTGTGTGAGAGAAAAGTGTGTTTGATGGAAGAGTGCAAGAGTAACTAATGACTTGCAAAGACCAAGACTAAAAAATGGAATCCTAATACCCACAAGGGGCGGCCGAATTTCATGTTCAAAATGGGTTCCCCCCATTTTGAAACTTTTATAAAATTTTACTCTTTCAACCCTTATTTTATAAAATTAAAACCTATTTTAATTTTATAACATTAAAAAACTTTTATTTGTTATTATTTAACCAACTAAATAATGAAACAAATTATTCTCATGGACAAATTATCCATATAATGTTGTTCTATCACAAAAGCAATGTTTTAGAAAACCCATTTTCTAAATAGGTGTCATTATTTATTTGTATGATCTCATCAAGAAATAAATATTTATCGGTGTTTGTATTGCTTGTTATTGGGTATGACCCAACTTGGATCATAACATACGAACCACATCAATCTTGTATGTGTCTTGGGCATATAAGATCCAACAATCTCCTACTTGCACAAGATTCATAGAAGATTGATGCAAGCAGTAAATACCGCCTAACAACGGTTTACTACCCTTAATACGTATGACTAAGTGCCATTCAATAACATCATCCTCTTCAAGTACCATACTCGAAATGTTTTTGGTGAATCAATCATCTATCCTTTTGTCATAGATGTCATGTTAAATCCCAGAGACATAGAGTGATCATTCTCCATCGATTTAACTTTATCAGGCCTTAGACATCTTACTCTCAACGAATAAGAGGGACAAATCCCATCTTGACTACATACGTCTCTCACAATTACCTTATATCATACTTGAACTCAGACTTATGTACTGCCATGTTTCAGAACAGCGAAGAACTAAGTCAAAGTATAATATTCGGTAAATATTAAGACCCAATATGTATCTCAGGTCAGAGGATACTAAATGATATTCACCTTTACTCAAAATTACTTATGATCAATCAGGAAGATTCCATGTAGTAATATTTGAGATGCAGGTCAGTCTAATATTTGCATCCCATAAATATCTATGAACTTTGGCAGCAACCTTTTGCTCTATATTCATCCATATGAATATCTACCAATCCAAGTTCATACTGGCTTTACCTTCATACTTGTTCCCACAAGTATGAACAACTACGGATGTTCTGAGTAAATAATTTACTCATGGATTTTAAACATGCAAAATAGGAATATTAGTTGAATCATTATAACCAAATAATTCATTCAAGTAATAAAGGGTTACAATATCTCAATACAAAAATTAAAGATCATATCCAATCACTAGAATATTTAAGTCCCATGGCATAAGTATGACTTTCATGCTTTGCCTTTTCAAGAAGCTTCGTGAGTGGATCAGCAATGTTTTGATCCGTCTGAACTTTGCGAATACATATCATTCCCTTTTCAACTTCATCCCTTATGTAGTTGAATCTTCGTTCAATGTGCCTAGTCTTTTAATGTGCACGGGGTTCCTTGATTTGAGCAATTGCACCCTTGTTATCACGAAGAATTTCTAGGGGGTCCTAAATGGAAGGGACCACCTCTAGATCGGCAATGAACTTCTTTAACCATGCAGCTTCCTGAGCTGCTAATGAAGCATCGATGTATTCTGACTCTGTAGTTGATAATGCCACCACATCTTGCTTAGAGCTCTTCCAAGAGATAGCTCCTCCATTCAAGATGAAAATGTACCCCGATTATGATCGTGAATCATCCCGATCAGTTTGGAAACTCGTATCCGTGTAACCTTTTACAAGGAGTTCCTCTACACCTGATCCATAGATTAGGAAATATATTTAGTCCTCCTTAGGTACTTAAGTATGTTCTTAACAACCATCCAATGACTGCTTCTAGGATTTTGTTGGTATCGGCTTGTCATGCTCAAAGTGCATGACACGTCCAGTCTAGTGCATATCATTGCATACATGATGGATCCTATAGCAGATGCATACGGGATTCCCTTCATTTTTTCTTGCTCATCCTTTGAGCTTGGACATTGAGTCTTACTCAATATTGTTCCTCTTTGAATAGGTACGGTACCTTTCTTAGAGTTTTCCATCTTGAACCTTTTCAAGATCTTGTCAATGTATGCACTTTGATTCAAATGTATCAACCGCCTTGATCTATCCCTATAGATCTTTATTCCCAAAATATAGGCGGCTTCACCAGGATCCTTAATGGATAAACAACTTCCAAGCCAGGATTTTACACCTTCCATGGTTGGAATGTCATTTCCAAATAGTAGAATGTCATCGACATACAATATTAGGAAAGTGGTGATGCTCCCACTAGCTTTCTTATATACATATGCTTCATCAGCTTTTGATGAACCCAAATTTGATTATTTCTTCATCAAAATGGTGATTCCAACTTCTTGATACTGGCTTCAATCCATAGATTGATTTCTTTAACTTGCATACTTTGTTAGGATGTTTTTGATTGACAAAACCTTCAGGCTGAACCATATAGACATCTTCCTCAAGATATCCATTTAGAAAAGTGGTTTTGACATACATTTGCCAAATCTCATTATCATAATGAGAAGCTATGGCAAATAATATCCTAATAGACTTTAGCATTGCAACCAGTGAGAAGGTCTCATCAAAATCAATCCCTAGATTTTGAGTGAAACCTTTTGCTATAAGTCTAGCTTTATAAGTATCCAAGTTTCCATGCATATTGGTTTTCTTCTTGAAAAGCCACTTACTTCCAACTATCTTGGAGTTAAGAGGTGGTTCAACCAAGTCCCACACATGGTTGTCATACATGGATTGCATCTCAACATTCATGGCTTCAAGCCATTTGTCACAATCCAAATGGACATTGCATCATGATAGTGGTTAGTTCATCGGAATCTACCACATAACATCCATCTATGTAAAATCCATATCTTTTAGGTGGATTACTAATTCTACTAGATCTGCGAACGTTTTGTGTACATTGATCAAGCACTTGATCATTCTCAACATCCTCATGTTGAGTGCTAGTGTTAACCAAACATGTATCAGTTTGTGGTTCTTGATCCTCCTCAAGATCCACAGTTCTACTGCTAGTTCCTTCCGTAAGGAACTTAGCTTCTAAGAACTCTGCCTTCTTGGCAACAAATTCCTTTTGTTCCAATGGATCATAGAAATAATATCCCATAGAATCTCTAGGATATCCAATGAAGATACACTTAGTGGAATGGCTTTCTAGCTTGTTTGAGGTGGGAGTCTTAACATAAGCCTCCTAACCCCATACCTTTAAATATGATAATGATGGAACCCTTCCATGCCATATTTCAAAAGGTTTCGTTTCCATTTTCTTGATTGGGGCCATATTCAAGATACGGGTCGTAGTGAGCAAAGCGAAACCCCAAAATGATAGAGGCAGTGAGCTTCTAGCCATCATAGATCGAACCATATCCAATAGAGTTCATTTCTCCGCTCGGACACACCATTATGTTGCGGTGTTCCAGGTGGAGATAGTTGTGAGACAATACCACAAATTCTTAGATGATCTCTAAAAGCATCACTTAGGTATTCACCTCCTCTATCGGTACGGAGAATTTTTATTTTCTTGTTGAGTTGATTTTCTACTTCATTTTGGAAGATTTTGAACATTTCAAAAGCTTCATCTTTATGTCTTAACAAGTACACATAACCAAATCGACTATAGTCGTTGGTAAAGGTAATGAAGTATCTTTCATGGTACCTAGTCATTGGCTTAAAAGGACCACACACATCTAAATGTATGATGCCTAATAAATCTTTTGCCCTTTCGGATTTGCCACTAAAAGGTGCCTTAGTCATTTTACCTTGTAAAAAAGATTCACATACATCAAATGAATCATATTCATTTACTTTTAAAAGACCGTTCTTTTGAAGTATTTGTATGCGCTTTTTGTTCATATGACCAAGACGGCAATGCCAAAGATAGGTATCACTCAAATCCAATTTGAGTTTCTTAGTGGTTTAGTACAACGAGCTATCATATAATATGTTTTCACGAACCAATTCATAAATACCATTAATAGGAATAGCTTTAAAATAAAATATGCCATTTAAAGAAACATGTGTTTCATTTTCAATAAATGTCAAAACATAATAATATTTTCTAAATTGGGAAACATAAATAATGTTCCTAGTCAAACTAGGAGCATACAAAATATTGATCAAAATTGCTTCCAAACCATTTGGAAGCTTCAAGACTTAGTCCCCTCAGCCTTCAACTTGAACCTTTGCCCCAATCCCCATGTGAGGCTAACATCCCCTTTCTTGAAGTCTTTACTTCTTTTGAACCCGTACAATAAGTTGCAAAATGTGAGTTCCACATCCGGTATCCAATACCCATGTGTTAGAGGATATTAAATTAAGATCAATATGATTCATGAAAATTGTACCTGAGGTTTGCCCGGCATCCCTCTTTGCTTGAAACTCTTTTAGATGGACTTTGCAATTTCTTACCCAATGTCCAATCTCCCCACACTTAAAGCATGGGTCATTCGAAGCAACCTTTGCTTCTTCTCCGCTGGTTTTGGAGGTGGCGCTCTTACCACTCCCTTTCCCTTTCCCTTTCCCTTAACGTGCCCCTTACCCTTGCCAACATTTGCCTTGGGTGCGGGGTGAGGCCTCTTCTTGTCCCACCTTCATGGATGGTGAGAACGGGTAAAACCCTTTTACCCATGGCTGCCTCGGCAGTTTTGAGCATAGAGTGAAGTTCACTTATGCTCTTGTCCCACCCATTCATATTATATTTCATGACAAAGTTGTCAAACCTTTTTGAGAAAGAGTTGAGGATCAAATCCGTAGCCAAATCTTTCGAGATGGGACAATTCGGCCTTTCGAGGCGGTCGATGTGGCTTTTCATCTTAAGTACATAAGATGAAACAGATTGGGTGTCATCCATACGACAGGCATGGTGTACTCGAACTATTTCGAAGCGCTTTACCCTTGCTTGTTGTTGGAACGTTTCCTTTAACTGGGTTATCATGTCGTATGCTCCATGATGTTCATACTCCATTTGGAGATTCAGAGTCATACTTGCCAACATGAGGCAAGACACTTGGATCGAGTCCTCAGTTATTTCACCCAATTATTGTAGGCCTTCTCATCCTCCTCATTAGGTTGATCGGGAATTGGATAGTCTAAGATGTATGATTGTTTCTCTTGCTTGAGAACAATTCTCATGTTTCGAAACCAATCAATAAAGTTGTTATGGTTTAGATGTTCCTTTTGGAGAATGGTCCTTAGTGATAATGAGTAAGCGGATGGGATTTCATTGTTTTCATTGTTGTTGGTGGCCATCTACAAAATATAACAAAGTTCAATTTTAGTATTTTCGATATTGTTCGTATTTTAACAACTAAAACCCCCTTTTAAGTGTCTTACACAATTTTAAAATTCTAGAATCCAACGTTACATTTAAATAATGGTTAGGTGACCTTTATCCCATTATTTAAATTAACAAGGTAGTCAACGTTTTGACAATTGCAACCCTTTGCAACTTCTAGGGTATGGGATCGACTTTAAAACATCATATGTATAGTCGGCATGTTAATCCCATCAACACCTTTGTAAACCATATTGTAGATGATCCATTTAACATGGTTTGCAAATCAAGTTACCCTACTTGCACACACATGTGAGTTTTCCAACATAAGTGATTAGGTGACCTTTATCCCACAAATATGGTATCCCCACCTCAAGTCACAAGTTCACTCAAAATGGTTAGGTGACCTTTATCCCATTAAGAGTTTCCAAATGACTCAAGTGTTATGCAAAAGGACGGTGTTAAACTTGTTTTAAAAAAAATTAAGTTTTCATAATCTTAGTTTAGAAAACTCTATGTACCTTATATTGCATGCTTTCAAATACAAGGTACCCTATGGTTCATTTTTAATAAAACCCCTTTTATTAAAATCATTAATCCTTTTAATAACCTTTTACTAATCACTTAATGATAAAGAACCATCAATTTTCAGCTTGTTAAGTTTGTTAATGAGTTTGTTATGCATATCCAAATATCAACCAACAATCATACAACAAACATCCAAACAAGCATAATCATACAAACATAAGTGCATAACCATAGTCACTAAGTTGACCACACTTGCTTGTCAACACAAGTGTTGTCATAAGGTCTTTCCTAAGGGTTAAAATGACACATCAAAATGTGTCCATGAACTCCCACTTGAATCCACATCCAAATGCTTCAAATGTCCATGTCTTTTGTGTCCATCTTGGGTCTTCATCTTGTGCATATTCTTTTACAAAGTCATATCCTAATACAATTTTTCTAATAAAAGAAATGAATAAATAAATTACAACCCAAAATACAAACACAAATATTACAACCCTTACAAGAATCAAAACCAACATGACAAACCACAATCAATCAAATCCAAAACACAAAATGCCAAGGCTATGTTATGCACCAAAATATGAAACATATTCAACGTCCAAGAACAACAATGAACCCCTTATTATAACCTTAAAGTTCTGGCCAACATGAACTAAAACTTTAGGGTTTTGTCCAAACAACACAATCAACCATTTGATGTTAATCCTTCAAGGTTTATACTAAAACATGTAAGATTAAACCTTGAAACATAAGGGATTCATACATCCACAACAAAACAGCCCCTAATGGGTTGAAAAAGTCCCTGAAAACTGACTTTTCAAGAACTTTTGAAGCACATATTCCACATATCTGGCTCAAGATGCCATTGATGGGTTTTGTAACACGTAAATCAAAGTTCGTATAACCATTTAAACTATAAAAGTGCAGCGGATATAAGGTTTAAACATATGGTTACCAATCTGAAATTTTCACCATCTTAAAACATAAACAAAAACCAAGGATAAGGATCAATAATATATGTGAAATAGTGTGCTATCAAACCATAAAACAACCATAGGGAGTTCATATAAACAACCTTTCTTGAACAAGATGTTGTAGATGGATAAGATGAAGGAGATGATGTTCTTGAATGTGTAGCCTCCAAAAGAGAAGACCTAAAGATTGTATACCCACAAGCCCTTCCAAACACCAAGCTTGTTAGGAGAGCAACACCAAAGAACTCTCTTCCTTGGCTCCTCAAGAATCCGAAATTTTAGCCTTGTTCTTCCTTGAATCCGAAAATTCAGCCTTGTGGAGAGAGTTCTTGCTTAAGTGTGTGTGAGAGAAAAGTGTGTTTGATGGAAGAGTGCAAGAGTAACTAATGTCTTGCAAAGACCAAGACTAAAAAATGGAATCCCAATACCCACAAGGGGCGGCCGAATTTCATGTTCAAAATGGGTTCCCCCCATTTTGAAACTTTTATAAAATTTTACTCTTTCAACCCTTAGTTTATAAAATTAAAACCTATTTTAATTTTATAACATTAACAAACTTTTATTTGTTATTATTTAACCAACTTAAATAATGAAACAAATTATTTCTCATGGACAAATTATCCATATAATGTTGTTCTATCACAAAAGCAATGTTTTAGAAAACCCATTTTCTAAATAGGTGTCATTATTTATTTGTATGATCTCATCAACAAATAAATATTTATCGGTGTTTATATAGCTTGTTATTGGGTATGACCCAACTTGGATCATAACATACTAACCACATCAATCTTGTATGTGTCTTAGGCATATAAGATCCCCCTAGGCTGATGCTACCAAAACACTTGAAGACTTCAGTTATCAACAGTCCTCATCAGGATAATAACCAGCCCTTTCTTCATAAGATGATCAGGATCCTTCAGACTATCAAAGCATCTTCTCATGTGAAAGAGATTATACAGAGGAAACTGAAACATATCTTGCCAAGTGTACACATTATTAATACCATGATCTCTAATGACATGCCATCTTTCTGGAGTTGTAGTGTATGTATAGGACAGGATGGGTTTTCTGATGCTAGAGGAGCTATTGGAATGGGAGATAATGGAGCATCCTCTGGCTGCACATCCTTAAGATGTTCCGACTCATCCTCAGGTTCGGAAAAGGATGCAGTCTTCTTCTTCTTTGGCTTTGGCTTTGAAGCCATCCTTTTCTTTCTCTTTACTACTTTTAACTGAGAAGACTGGCCTACAACACCTGGTTGATCTTCATTGTCTTTCTCAGTTGGGTCTTCCACTCTCACAGGTTCAGAATGAGAGGGAGGTTGACCTTGCTGTGGATCAGAAGATGAAGCTTGCTGAGGTTCAACAGGAGGTCCAAGTTGTGTTGCGTCTGATTGTTCAACCTTAACCTCCACTTCAGGTGGAGCTTGACTTAGAGGGGAATGTAAGTCAACCAGCTCTCCAATCTTTATCTTCTGCTTGATCACCCTAATATGCTCATCCATAGTGGATAGAGACATGGGATGAAGTCTACTTCGGAGAATCCATACAACTTCAAGAAGCTCATCATCCTCTGCCTGTCTGCAGATTTCTTCATGTTTTTCTGGATGATGGCTCTTGATTTAGCAGCTTCTTCCCTTAGCTTATTTTTGGTTGTCTTTCTTTCCTTGACTATCTCAAGTTCAAGTTGTTTGAGGTACTCAAACTCAATATAGTCAAAGGATAAGGGAAGAAGTGCTTCTGCCTGATAGAGGCATATGGCACTCAGGTAGTTGATCATCTTGATCCTTTCTTCTTCTCTATCTACCTGAGGTTCTTGTTGAACCACATCCTCATATGCATGACTTTCTTGAACTAGGGAGAGAGTAGGCACATGCTTGTACAATCTTTTCTTTTTTCTGTCTTCTTTGATTTGTACTAGTAGCTCTGCATCTTCTGTCTCTTTCTTCTCCCTTGACCTTTCCAAGTCAACCGGTTCATTTAGTTCCTCTAAGGGGAGAGAAATGACATTGTCTATGTCATAGTTCCTTGTTTGTAGATAGTTTTTCCCGACTGCCCTTAACTCATCATTCTGAGTATCTGGTCTGGGGGCAACCCTGATGGCAGACTCCATGAGTCTTGCAGACTCTAGAAAGGAACTTTCTCCCCTCATCTTCCTTTTCCTCTCTCTCTTCTCCTCCTCAATCTCCTCAGAAGTCATTTTTCTTTTCCATTTCTCACTCGCAAACCTTTGTGACTTAGGGTGGAGAGAGCTTTGGCCTTCATTGCTTGGTGTAGCTTCCAACCTCCGGCCAGAGAGAGGTTGAGAAGCACCTTCACCAGCAGGTGTCTCAATAAGGGTATTGATCTCTGCAGCAGTTGTTGGTGATAAGATTGGGCTCTCAGGTTATGTTAATGGCCTTCAGTCAAGGTTTCTCCTATGAAACCAATCTTAGGGTCTGCCTCAATATCCTGTTGACTGATAACATTGCTTGATTGCCTTAGTCTTCTTCTAAAGCTGAACTCTGCAGTGATCCTGTCTTGGATTCTTTGAGCCAACTTATCATCTTGTCTTGATTGGCTTGGGTTAACAAGTGGCATGTAGACTAAATCCAGACCTTCATAGAAGTTCAAGGTCTAAAGTTGAAGATCTCCTACTGCCCTTGAACTCTAATGATGATTAGGGCTCTCCTGTTGCTATCATACCTCCACCCAATGATGCGATAGGAAGATGGTGGAGATGACATAGCCCTTGGTATCCCTTCCTCAAACAGACTCTATATGAAGGAGTCTATAGAGTCCACATCAATGTGAACTTGAGGAAGTTACTGAGTATGCACAATTGCAAGTGAGGATGGTGAGTCCTTAATGTCCATACTCTCTGAAGAACTCCCAGATTCTGTGACTGTAATGATTTTCTCCCCTTTTTGGTAGGCATCACCCACTTGCATAAGTGAGCTAGGAGTTAGGTCAATCATATCCATAGGTTCTTTTGTTTCCTAGTTGAGCTCTTCTTAAAGGTCTGCCGGCTAGTTTTTCCATAAGATATGAAATCTCAAGTTGCTCATCATTGACCCTGTTCTGCAAGGTAGTCACTTGATATTCAAGGTGACTAACCTTGGAGACTAAATAGGTGCATTTTGAGACTGTTTTTGCATCTTTAGTCTTAAATTCCCCTCATCTTTATCAGAAGAATCATTAGGGGATGAGTTGATTGGACTAGAGTCCTCTCTCTTACCACCAGCTTTAGGTTCTTGGCTGCTAGTTTTCCACTACTTACTAGCAAACTCAGTTGAGATGTCAGTGGGCTTAGTTGCCATGGTTAAGGTCTTAATGATGTAATCACTTTCAAAAGTGAGAGCCTTTTCCATATGGACATCCTGAACAGGTTCAGGAGTGTCCACCTCAGTAGATGGTGACTGATGTGGGCTAGAAATAGGAGCCTTAGAAGCACTCATTTCTCTTTGAGTTGGGGAAAAGAAGAGAGAATCATGGTACTCACTGAAACCTAGATCTTCATCGGTGTAGAAGTCAAGGTTGGGGATTGGTTGGTTAAAATCTAAAGGCTGGGGATGGTAACTGTCCCTAAAGGTTGATCACTTGGGTGTTGAGTCTTAGAGCGATGGCTTAAGGAAGTTTGGCTTATGAGCTCATTAGGTTGAGCATGAGGAACCTCAGCACCGATCCTTGAAAAGATAGGAGTGCTCTGCTCCTCAGGAGAAGTGGGAGCTCCAGTGTCCACTTCTTCCTGTATGGGTGAGTGTATGGGAGCCTTCACAGACTAAATAGTCTAAGTATGGGTTTGTTTGGACTTTCTTTGGTAGGTGAGGGTGACTTGTGGCTGTTTAGGTGGTTGGGATGTAGAAGGTATGGGTTCAACACTAGCTAGTGCTTCTAGGTTGTCACCTTGAGCAATGAGCTCTAACATTTTTAGGACCAGGGATGTTTCTATCCCAGAGAAGCCAACAGTGGGCTTTCCTAGTATTTTAAAGATACCGGGCTTTATCTATCCCAGTTTAAGAATATTACCTGTTCCCCTTCATTGTGAGCCCAGTTCACAGTTAAGAATGTATTGAACATATCTAGGGAACATGTAATACTCTAAGGAGTCTAAGTTTGCAAGAAAATTTGTATATACAAACTGAGAGTACCTCAGGAATCATCCTATGGACACTCAAGGAGAGATCCTCAGGAATCTGGTCCCATCCACCATGCTTGTTTGATAAGCTATGGACAATCACATGAAGCAGGAATTTTCACTGGGATGAGACCTTCCCTTTCATGAAGGTCTTGATAGAGTAGTCTCCCTCATAACCCATCTGCTCAAAGGAATGATTTACAACTTCATTTGGGAAGAACACCTCACTTTCTTCATCATCCAGCTGAAGATGCATGTTGATGATGGCCGGAGTGATGAAGACTGTGTTGGATCTTGTATGCGCAAGACACATACAAGATTGATGTGGTTAGTACGTTATGATCCAAGTCGGGTCATACCCAATAACAAGCTACACAAACACCAATAAATGTTTATTTGTTGATGAGATCATACAAATAAACATTGGCACCAATTTAGAAAGTGGGTTTTCTAAAACTTTGCTTTGTAATAGAACAATATTATATGGATAGTTCATGAGATATTATTTGTTTCATTATTTAAGTTGGTTTAATAATAACAAATAAAAGTGTCTTAATGATATAAAATTAAAATAGGTTTTAATTTTATAAATTAAGGGGTTGAAAGAGTACAAGTTTATAAAAGTTTCAAAATAGGGGGAACCCATTTTGAAACACATTTTCGGCCACCCCATGTGGGGTCTTTTAGTCTTGGTTCTTTCAAGACTTAATACTTACTTTCACTCTTCCAACTCTCCTCTCTCCAAGACACACTCTCTCTCACATACACAAGCAAAAGAACCTCCCAAAACAAGGCTGAAAATCGGATTTAGAAGCTGGAAAAGGGCTGAAACTTTCGGTTCTTGGAAGACCTAAGGATGAGGTTACTTTGGTGTTGCATCCTAAGAAGCAAGGTGTTTGAAGAGCTTGTGGGTATCACAACTTGAGGCTCTCTCTCTTGAGGGCTGGACATTCAACAACATCTTCATATTCATCTCATACATCTACAACATTTGTACAAGAAAGGTGGTATCTATAAACACCCTATGGTTGTTATGTCTTGTTTCATAGCATACTATTTCACATACATTTTGATCCTTACTCTTGGGTTTTGTTTGTTGTTTAATATGGTAAAAATTTTCAGATTATAAACCATATGTTAAACTCCTTTTTCCGCTGCGTTTTCATAGTTTAAATGGTTAAACTAGATTGTTTTACATGTGACAAAACCCAACAATGGCATCTAGAGCCGGTTATGTGGAATACGTGGTTCAAAAGGTCTTGAAAAGTTAGTTTTCATGGACCTTTTCAACCCATTAGGGGTTGTTTTGTTGTGGGTGTATGAATCCCTTATGTTTCAAGGTTTAATCTTGCATGCTTTAGTATAAACCTTGAAAGATTTACATCAAATGGTTGATTGTGTTGTTTGGACAAACCTTAAAATTTGAGTTCATGTGGCTGAAATTTTAGGGCTGAAATAAGGGATTCATTGTTGTTCTTGAATATTGAATGTGTTTCATATTATGGTGCATAACATAGCCTTGGCCTTATGTGTTTGGTTTTGGTTGATTGTGTTTTGTCATGTTGGTTTTGTTTCTTGAAAGGGTTGTAATTTGTGTTTTGTATCTTGGGTTGTAATTTATTTATTCACTTGGTTATGTAATAAATAGATTAGGTTCATTTCTTTTATTAGAAAAAATTGTATTAGGATATGATTTTTGTAAAAGAAGATGCACAAGATGAAGACTCAAAGAAAGACACAAAAGGACATGGACACTTGAAGCATTTGGATGTGGTTTCAAGTTGGAGTTCATGGACACATCTTGATGTGTCATCTCAACCCTTAGGAAAGACCATATGACAACGCTTGTGATCGCAAACAAGTGTGGTCAACTTAGTGGCTATGGTTATGCACTCATGTTTGTATGTTTATGCTTGTTTGGATGTTATAACAAACTCATTAACAAACTTTACAAGCTGAAAATTTGATGGTTCTTAATCATTAAGTGGTTAATAAAAGGTTATTAGAAGGATTAATAGTTTTAATAAACGAGGTTTTATTAAAAGTGAATCATAGGGTACCTTGTATTTGAAAGCATGCAAATATAAGGTACATAGAGTTTTCTAAACTAAGATTATGAAAACTTAATTTTTTTTTAAAACAAGTTTAATACCGTCCTTTTGCATAACACTTGATTCATTTGGAAAATCTTAATGGGATAAAGGTCACCTAACCGTTTTGAGGGAACTTGTGACTTGAGGTGGGGATACCATATTTGTGGGATAAAGGTCACCTAATCACTTATGTTGGAAAACTCACATGTGTGTGGAAGTAGGGTAACTTGATTTGCAAACCATGTTAAATGGATCACCTACAATATGGGTTACAAAGGTGTTGATGGGATAAACATGCCGACTATACATATGATGTTTTAAAGTCGATCCCATACCCTAGAAGTTGCAAAGGGTTGCAATTGTCAAAACGTTGACTACCTTGTTAATTTAAATAATGGGATAAAGGTCACCTAACCACTATTTAAATGTAACGTTGGATTCTAGATTTAAAATTGTGTAAGACACTTAAAAGGGGTTTTAATTATTAAAATATGAAAAATATCGAAATTCCTAGAATTGAACTTTGTTACATTTTGTAGATGGCCACCAACAATAATGAAAACAATGAAATCCCGTCCGCTCACTCACTATCACTAAGGACCATTCTCCAAAAGGAGCGTCTAAACCATAATAACTTTATTGATTGGTTTTGAAACTTGAGGATTGTTCTCAAGCAAGAGAAACGATCATACATATTAGACAATCCGATTCCCGATCAAGCTAGTGAGGATTATGAGGAGGCTACTATTATTGGGTAGAATACACTGAGGACTCGGTCCAAGTGTCTTGCCTCATGTTGGCAAGTCTGACTCCAGATCTCTAAAAGGAGTATGAATATCATGGAGCGTACAACATGATAACCCAGTTAAAGGAAACATTCCAACAATAAGCACGGGTTGAGCGCTTCGAAACGGTTCGAGCACTCTATGCGTGTTGTATGGATGACACCCAATCTGTTTCATCTTATGTACTTAAGATGAAAAGCCACTTCGACCGCCTCGAAAGACTAAAGCCACATCGACCGTCTCGAAATGTTTGACAACTTTGTCATGAACTACAACATGAACGGGTGGAACAAGAACATAAGTGAGCTTCACTCTATGCTCAAAACTACCGAGGCGGCCATGGGTAAAAGGGTTTTACCCGTTCTCACCATTAATGAAGGTGGGAACAAGAAGAGGCCTCACTCCGCACCCAAGGCAAATGTTGCCAAAGGTAAAGGGTATGTTAGGGGAAAGGGAAAGGGAGTGGTAAGAGCGCCACCACCAAAACCAGTGGAGAAGAAGCAAAAGGTTGCTTCAAATGACCCATGCTTTAGGTGTAGGGAGATTGGACATTGGGCAAGAAATTGCCCAGTCCATCTCAAAGAGTTGCAAGCAAAGAGGAATGCCTGACAAAACTTAGGTACAATTTGCATGATTCATATTGATCTAAGTTTATATCCTCTAACACATGGGTATTGGATACCGGATGTGGAACTCACATTTGCAACTTATTGCAGGGGTTCAAAAGAAGTAAGGACTTCAAAAAAGGGGATGTAAGCCTCTACATAGGTAATGGGGCAAAGATTCAAGTTGAAGGCCGAGGGGACTACATCTTGAAGCTTCCAAATGGTTTGGAAGCAATTTTGAACAATATTTTGTATGCTCCTAGTTTGACTAGGAACATTATTTCTGTTGCCCAATTAAGACAATATGGTTATGTTTTGTCATTTATTGAGAATGAAATTCATGTTTCTTTAAATGGCACGTTTTATTTTAAAGCTATTCCTGTAAATGGTATTTATGAATTGGTTCGTGAAAACACATTATATGATAGCTCATTGTACCAAACCACCACTAAGAAACTCAAATTATATTTGAGTGATACCTATCTTTGGCATTGCCGTCTTGGTCATATAAACAAGAAGTGCATACAAACACTTCAAAAGAACGGTCTTTTAACAACAAATGAATATGATTCATTCGATGTATGTGAATCTTGTTTACAAGGTAAAATGACTAAAGCACCATTTAGTGGCCAGTCCGAATGGGCAAAAGATTTATTAGGCATCATACATTAGGATGTATGTGGTCCTTTTAAGCCAATGACTAGGTACCATGAAAGATACTTCATTACCTCTACTGATGACTATAGTCGATATGGTTATGTGTACTTGTTAAGACACAACGATGAAGCTTTTGAAATGTTCAAAATCTTCCAAAATGAAGTAGAAAATAAACTCAACAAGAATATGGCCCCACCCAGAAAGTGGAAACGACACCTTTTGAAATATGGCATGGAAGGGTTCTATCACTGTCATTTTTAAAGGTATGGGGTTGTGAGGCTTACGTTAAGACTCCCACCTTAAGCAAGCTAGAAAGCCGTTCCACTAAGTGTATCTTCATTGCATATCCTAGAGATTCTATGGGATATTATTTCTATGATCCATTGGAACAAAAGGAGTTTGTTGCCAAGAAGGCTGAGTTCTTAGAAGCTAAGTTCCTTACGGAAGAAAGTAGCAGTAGAACTGTGGATCTTGAGGAGGATCAAGAACCACAAACCGATACACGTTTGGTTGACACTAGCACTCATCATGAGGATGTTGAGAATGATCAAGTGGTTGATCAATATTGTTGGAGCATATATAGTCATATATAGTGTGTCCGTCGCTTGTCGAATAGTCTAGGCTTAATGTAATACACCTGATATGTTGTAAACACATGAAACTAGGTTATTTGCAGGAGCATATGCAAATGAGACTCAGTCGTATGGCTGAGCCATGCTAATGGACCAGTCGTGTGACTGAGAGATACGATTGGGACATTCGTAAGACTGAACCATAACTATGGTCCAATCGTACGATTGAACCATACGCATGGTCCAGTCGTACGATTGAACCATACGCATGGTTCAATTGCACGAATGAGCCCAATCGCATCTAATATTGGCCGAGGCCTATATATACCAGTTTTAATGTGTAGAGAGATTAAGGATTTGAGAGGGAGTCTGCCCGGAGCCTAGGTGCTGCCGGATGAGAGAGTAGATCATGCTCGATCTCCCCTTGCCAAAAGTATTGATTCTTATGTTTTAACGAGCTTGTAATCGTTAGGTTTTTTCAATTAAACCAATCTTTGATAGTTCGTGTTATTGATTTGACTTTTGGTTTTGGTTGTTTATCCTTCCGTCAAGAACATGCTCGGATGTTTACCGATCCACCTGACTTCACAATTGGTATCAGAGCCGGTTACTGCTGGAATGATCTAACAATCATTCTAGCAACCCGAGCTCTTGATTTCTGGATCAAATTTCAGATCTTGACGTTAAATCCACTTCATGTTCTTTGTGATTTGCTCAGATCGGGTTACGTGTGTAGTTTCTATGTTAAAATCGAACTCGAAACCACGTTCCAATCACCCCTGCGAATTTTATGATGTCTATGTTGGTTTGTTTCATGTAAAATTCGTAAGATTAGGGTTTTGGGCAGCCTTGACGGCTGCAGATCTGAAAATCTATGTGCAGACCCATTCATGCAACTGGGCCATGCGAATGGACCATTCGCACGACTGGACCATCCGAATGGACCATTCGTACGACTGGACAAGTCGTATGTTCAATCGTGCGACTGGACCAGTCGTAGGTTCAATTGCACGAATGAGCCATCCGCATTGACTTATCCGCATTTGTTCCAGACCAAAAAAAAGAGTCTGGAACTGCTTCTTGCACAGATTTGAGGATGAGCAAAGTATATTCACCCTGAGGTTCTTTTGTCAATAAGTTCGATGTATACCCCATTATTTGTCAGACTTCCAGAATAGGTGAATGTATTTGGAACACGAAAGAGAGAAGAGAAGATGTCAGCAGTCGGTGCTGATTTTGTGGGGTAGTCAGGAGCATCTGACTACTTATGGGCCAATCAAAGAGAGGATTCTCATTCTTAGGGGGAATCCATGTATAGAGAAATTGAAGACGCAATTAGAAAGTGATGATGTGAGAAGGTTTCTGATGATGAATCTTCATGCATGCTGATTTTTTTGAGATTGTCAGTTGTGGATTGGAACCTTCTACCTTTTGCCCAATACACCGTATGAAGACGCCAAGAAAGCACAATGTTTATATATTGGGATACGCTGAATGTGAGGGGGAATTTCTGCAGGTGTTAATGTTAATCAGGTTAGCTTGTGTGAAGATTGAAGCAATGGAAAACTGTTCATGTCATTATCTAGAAAAATCAGTCATATGGGGAATCTGCTGCTGTGATGGTGTTCAGCAAAGTAAACGAAAGCTGTTATGCCAAAATTCATTTTTAGGCATACTGTAGCAACCTGACGGATTGACAACGTTGGCTAATATGGTTTTTCGTTTGATTATATTGGAAACCAGAGCAAAGATTGACTGAAGATTGTAAGAGGTGTCATCTACTATTCGCAAGCAACGTCCAAGGGGGAATTTGTTGGAGCATATATAGTCATATATAGTGTGTCTGTCGCTTGTCGAATAGTCTAGGCTTAATGTAATACACCTAATATGTTGTAAACACATGAAACTGGGTCATTCGCAGGAGCATATGCGAAAGAGACTCAGTCATATGACTGAGCCATGCTAATGGACCAGTCGTGCGACTGAGAGATGCGATTATAAGTATGGTTCGGTCGTACGATTGAACCATACGCATGGTCCAGTCGTACGATTGAACCATACGCATGGTCCAATCGCACGAATGGTGTATACCGAATCAAATAGTGCGGAAACCTATATGATTGGCAATCCAATCATTGAGAACGCACGTAGAAACAATTATCTATTGAATCTAACGTTAAGAATCGATTAGGAATCGATCTACTACTATAAATGAACTTGGAGTATGATCTTAGTGGTCTCTAGATGGCTAGGGAACGTCTGGAGTCGAAGTGTGTTCAATGCTTATGTTTTTACACGAATTAGGTGGTATTTAAAGGTTGCGGTTGCTCATTCGGGCGACTGAATCATTAGCATGGTTCAGTCTTGCGATTGAGCCATGCGGTTGATCCATTCGCATGACTGAGTGTTCAGTCATGCGACTGAGTCATTGGCATGAAGTTCTTCAGGCGTATGGACCATTTAGGCGTATGGACACTTAGGCACATGGTCCATTCGGACGCATGACCACTGTTGGGGCGCATGGTCCATTCGGACGCATGAGAACTTCATCTTACTAAGTTTGAATGTATTCAATATTATTACATTATTTATACTAGTTAAAACAACCACAAACCTATATAATCAATTCAATATGCGTTAAACAACTCATTAATGAAATATTAAACATTACAATCACAACCAAACATTACATTTCATTAAGTACCCAACTATTACATAAGTGTAAGACATTAAAGACATATTACATTAAGTTCAGAAACTAAGGACACATGTACCTACAAACTCCCCCTTGGACCTAGTTCCATCTAATGTCTTACCATCTTCATAACCTCTTCATACTTCTTGTACTTCTCTTCTCTTGTGACACCTATGTGTATCTCAAAAGCAAAGTAGAGTCGTATCACGTTCTGGAATTGTAGAGCTTGTACAATATATTGAGAGTCATATAACAGTGGTCACTTTTATAGTGTGTATAAATCATATGCAGACAAGTTTGTGAGCCACATTGGGTCAAACACCCTGATGGTTTCGATTACACCATTCTTGTTCAAGACTATGACTGCCTCTTTTGTCCTCCAATCATAGTACCACCATTTGAAGTGTGGAGTGAAGTCCTATGGCATCTCCCATAGAGGGATCTTTGACATTGTTCGCGGTGGACTCCACTTCAGCACTATTTTCGGTTTTCCAGTAATGGGATCAACCTCAGACCGTCTGAGATACCTCATTGGCTGTTGAGGTTTGAAGTTGACCCATCTGGTATGGTACTCTCTTTTAAGAGCTGCTTCAAACCATCCAGACATCTTGCATGGATTAGCGTATAGAAATTTCAGCTTTGCTAACTAGTTCAGCTCAAATCCAGGAAGAGTCTTTAGGTCGTGTGGGAACCTGAAGTACTCGATCCCTTTCTCACGTTTAACTGCATAAATGTTGAGATCTTCAAAATATGCCCATGTGATGATTTTGCCCGACACCTTATGATGTTTCTTCACTTTGTACAGCTTGGTGTAGACAGTTGACTTTGAAGCACTGTGTTGGGTTCTTATCTCTTCAAAACATACAACCCACTCAGCCTTTCTGATATCTTCTTCAGCATTCGAGGCTTGGGCCTTATCTTCATTCTTGTCAGAATCTTCTTTCATTCTATCCAGAGTTTCAAAAGTTTGACTGACAAGGTTATCGCCCAGATTGGGAACAACATTACCTTCAATGTCAGTGTACTCTGGATAGCGTTGATATGTGACATCTTCTATCTTGATCTCGTCAACGTCGTTGAGCTTATCGTCACTTTCAACTTGGACTGTTGGAGCATCCTTGACAATCTCATCAGGATTTAGCTTGAACATTTCAGCAATTTGCTCGTAGTGAGATTGTGAATGATCATCTTCTTCAGGAGTGTATATCACCTATCTCCTTGATGGGTTTGTTAAAACACAAAACATAGTTTAACCTTTTAAACTTTCAGAAAATGCAGCGGATGTTGAGGATTATAACATGTTTATAATCTGAAAATTTCATGTTCTCAATGATGTTTTAAGATGGAGAAACAAACCCAAATCAAAAGGGATCTTTTGTATGTGACTAAACATGCTATGTATACATAAAACAAAATAATATGACAACCACAAAGGGGCTGCCATATCTACCTTTCTGCAGCCCTAAAATCGACCAAAGAAGAGTAGAAAAGATGCTGAAAATTCGGCCAAAACTCCAAGGAAGGAGCCCTCAAGCTTGTATACCCCAAGCCTCCTTGCAAAGCACCTTCTTGTTAGGAAGATTCAACACAAAATCAACACAAAATGGCTCTCAAAACTCCTAATGCTGCTGCTCCTGGCTGTAGCTATTGTGAGAGAGAGAGAGGGATTATTTTGGTTGTTCTTGCATGTATGGAGAGTGGTCAAATGAAGAGTGTAAGACTAATTTAAGTTATGTGTGTTTTCAAGACACCAAAATGGTCCAATCACCATTAAAGGGGCGGCCAAAATGAATTTAAAACCCAAGTTTTCCACTAAAACTTGAACACACACACAATTAAAACTAGTCTTTTGTCACACATCAATAAGTCATCTACTAGACTTATTTAAAATGTGACATATGTCTTCTTTAATTAAACAATTAATTAAAGTACACTCATATGTTATTAATGTTATTTAAACCCTTTTAAATGACAAAAATAACAATAAACTCACTAACAAATATCCTTATAATTTGTTCCATCTCATATGCAACTTATTTAGAAAACCCATTTTCTAAATTTGGTGTAGATATTTAATTGCATGATCATATCATCAATTAAATATTAATTGGTGTTTGCTAAGCTTGTCATTGGGTATAACCCGACTTGGATCATAACGTACTAACCACATCAATATTCTAAGTGTCATGGGCACATAGAATCCTACAATCTCCCACTTGCCCAAGATTTAGAAGATTGATGCAAGCAGTAAATACCGCCTAACAACGGTTTACTACCCTTAATACGCATGACTTATAGCCATTCAATAATATCATCCCTTTCAAGTACCCTACTTGAAATGATTTAGGTGAATCAATCATTTATCCTTTTGTTACAGATGTCATGTTAAATCCAAGAACACAGAATGATCATTCCTTGTTGATTTAACTTATCAGGCCTTAGACATCTAACTCTCAACGAATAAGAGGAACAAATTCCATCTTGACTACATACGTTTCTCACAAACACCTCGTGTCATATCTGAACATACCCTTATGTGCTGTCCACTATTTCAGGACAGTGAAGAATAAGCTCAAGGTATAATACTTGGTGAATATCAAAACCCAATATGTATCTCAGGTCGGAGGATACCAAATGATATTCGCCTTTACACAAATTTACTTATGATCAATCAATAAGATTCCATGTAGTAAAATTTGAGATGCGGGTTAGTCCAATATTTGTATCCCACAAATATCTATGAACCTTGGTAGCAACCCATTGCTCCATATTCATCCTTATGAATATCAACCAATCCAAGTTCAAAATAGCCTTATCCTCAAAGCTTGTTCCCACAAGTCTGAATGACTACGGACATTTAGAGTAAACAATTTACTCATGGATTAAACATGCTAATTTGGAACATTAATTGAAACATTATAACCAAATAATTTTATTCAAATAATAAAGAGTTCCACATATCCAAATACAAAATTTACAGATCAAGTCCAATCACTAGAATATCGAAGTCCCATGGCGCAAGTATGACCTTCATGCTTTGCCTTTTCAAGGAGCTTCGTGAGAGGATCTGCAATGTTTTGATCCGTGTGAACTTTGCGAATACATATCTTTCCTTTTTCAACTTCATCTCGTATGTAGTTGAATCTCCGCTCAATGTGCCTAGTCTTTTGATGAGCACGAGGTTCCTTGATTTGAGCAATCGCACCCTCGTTGTCACAAAAGATCTCTAGGGGTTCCTGAATGGAAGGAACAACCCCTAGATCGGCAATGAATTTCTTCAACCATGCAGCTTCTTGAGCTGCCAATGAGGCGGCGACGTATTCTGATTCTGTAGTTGATAGAGCCACCACATCCTGCTTGGAGCTCTTCCAAGAGACAGCTCCTCCATTCAGAATGAAAATGTATCCCGATTGTGACCGTGAATCGTCACGATCGGTTTGGAAACTCGCATCGTGTAACCTTTTACAACGAGCTCTCGTCACCAGATCCATAGATCAGGAACATATCTCTTGTCCTCCTTAGGTATTTAGTATGTTCTTGACAGCCATCCAATGACTGTTTCCAGGATTCTGCTGGTAACGGCTTGTCATGCTCAAGGCGCATGACACGTCGGTCGAGTGCATATCATTGCATACATGATGGATCCAATAGCAGATGCATATGGGATTGCCTTCATTTTATCTTGCTCATCCTTTGAGCTTGGACATTGAGTCGTACTCAATATCGTTCCTCTTTGAATAGGTACGGTACCTTTCTTAGAGTTTTCCATCTTGAACCTTTTCAAGATTTTATCAATGTATGCACTTTGATTCAAACCAATCAACCGCCTTGATCTATCCCTATAGATCTTTATTCCCAGAATATAGGCGGCTTCACCAAGATCCTTAATGGAAAAACAACTTCCAAGCCAGGTTTTTACACCTTCCAAGGTTGGAATGTCATTTCCAAATAGTAGTATGTCATCAACATACAATACTAGGAAAGTTATTGTGCTCCCACTAGCCTTCTTATACACACAAGCCTCATCAGTTTTTGATGAAGCCAAATCTTTACCTCCTCATCAAAACGATGATTCCAGCTTCTAGATGCTTGTTTCAATCCATAGATTGATTTCTTTAACTTGCATACTTTATTAGGATGTTTTGGATCGACAAAACCTTCAGGCTGAACCATATAAACATCTTCCTCAAGATATCCATTTAGGAAAGCCGTTTTGACATCCATTTGCCAAATCTCATAATCATAATGAGCAGCTATGGCAAACAATATCCTTATAGACTTTAGCATCGCAACAGGTGAGAAGGTTTCATCATAATCAACCCCTTGAGTTTGAGTGAAACCCTTTGCTACAAGTCTAGCTTTATAAGTATCCAAGTTTCCATTCATATCGGTTTTCTTCTTGAAAACCCACTTACTTCCAACTACCTTGGAATTAAGAGGTGGCACAACAAGTTCCCAAACTTGATTGTCATACATGGATTGCATCTCAACGTTCATGGCCTCAAGCCATTTGTCACAATCCAATTGGACACTGCATCATGGTATGTGGTTGGTTCATCTGAATCTACCACATAGCATCCATCCATGAAAAATCCGTATCTTTCAGGTGGATTACTAGTTCTACCACTTCTGCGAACATCTTGTGTGTATTGATCAAACCCTTGATCATACTCAACATACTCATGTTGAGTGCTAGTTTCAACCAACCGTGCATGGGTTGTGGTTCTTGATCCTCTTCAAGATCCACTGTTCTAGTGCCAGCTCCTTCCATAAGGAACTTTGCTTCTAAGAACTCACCCTTTCTAGCAACAAACATTTTGTTCCAATGGATCATAGAAATAATATCCCATAGAATCTCTAGGATATCCAATAAAGATACACTTGGTGGATCGGACATCTAATTTGTTTGGGGTGGGAGTCTTAACATAAGCCTCACAACCCCAGACCCTTAAGTATGATAGGGATGGAACTTTCCATGCCATATCTCAAAAGGTGTCCTTTCCACCTTTTTGGTTGGGGCCATATTTAAGATACGGGCCGCGGAGAGCAAAGCGAAACCCCAAAATGATAGAGGTAATGTGCTTCTAGCCATCATAGATCGAACCATATCCAATAAGGTTCGATTCCTCCTCTCAGACACACCATTGTGTTGTGGTGTTCCAGGTGGAGTGAGTTGTGAGACAATCCCACAACTCCTAAGATGATCTTGAAAAGCATCACTTAGGTATTCACCTCCTCTATCGGTACGGAGAACTTTAATTGACTTGTTGAGTTGATTTTCCACTTCATTCTTGAAGATTTTGAACATTTCAAAAGCTTCATCTTTGTGTCTAATAAGTACACATACCCATAGCGACTATAATCGTCGGTAAAGGTAATGAAGTATCTTTCACCATTCCTAGTCATTGGCTTAAAAGGACCACATACATCCGAATGTATGATTCCTAATAAATCTTTTGCCCTTTCATTAGTACCACTAAAGGGTGCCTTAGTCATCTTTCCTTGTAAACAATTCACATTCAAACATCAAATGAATCACATTCATTTGTTTTTAAAAGACCATTCTTTTGAAGTGTTTGTAAACGTTTCTTGTTTATATGACCAAGACGACAATGCCAAAGATAGGTATCACTCAAGTCCAACTTGAGCTTCTTGGTGTTAGTTTGGTACAGTGAACTATTTAAAGTATTTTCATGAACCAATTCATAAATACCATTAATGGGAATTGCTTTAAAATAGAACATATCATTTAAGAAACATGAATATCATTTTCAACAAAAGAATATATAATCATAATGTCTTAATTGGGATACAGAAATAATGTTCCTAGTCAAACTAGGAGCATACAAAATATTCTTCAAAATAACATCCAAGCCACTTGGAAGTTTTAGGATGTAGTCCCCACGAGCTTCAACTTGGACTTTGGTTCCATTGCCCATGAAGAGGCTAACATCCCCTTGATTGAAGTCCCTACTTCTTTTGAACCCCTGCAACAAATTGCAAATATGAGTTCCACATCCGGTATCTAATACCCATGTGTTTGAAGATGTAACATTAAGATCAATATGAATCATGTATGTTGTACCTGAGGTCTGCCCGGCATCCCTCTTGCTTTCAACTCTTGGAGATGGACGGGACAATTCCTTGCCCAATGTCCTATCTCCCCACACTTGAAGCATGGGTCATTAGTAGCAACCTTTTGCTTCTTCTCTTGTGGTTTGGGTGGCACCCTTGCCACCCCTTTCCTTTTTCCCCATACGGGTCCTTTACCCTTGGCAACCTTTGCCTTGGGTGCGGGATAAGGCCTTTTCTTGTTCCCACCTTCATTGATGGTGAGAACGGGTAAAACCCTTTTACCCATGGCCGCCTCGGCCGTTTTAAGCATTGAGTGAAGCTCACCAATGCTCTTGTCCCAAGCATTCATGTTGTAGTTCAACACAAATGTCTCGAACTTCTTGGTAAGGCCATTAAGGATCAAATCCGTGGCCAATTCCTTCGAGACGGGACAATTAAGCCTCTCGAGGCGGTCAATATGACTTTTCATCTTAAGTACATAAGATGAAACAGATTGGTTGTCGTCCATACGACATGCATGGAGTGCTCGAACCGTTTCGAAGCGCTCAACCCTTGCTTGCTGTTGAAACGTTTCCTTCAGCTGGGTTATCATGTCATAAGCTCCGTGATGTTCATACTCTTTTGGAGATCCGGAGTCATGCTCGCTAGCATGAGACAAGACACTTGGACGGAGTCCTCAGTGTATTTTAGCCAATCGTTATAGGCCTCCTCATCATCTCTCGCTAGGTTGATCGGGGATAGGGTCGTCTAAAATATATGATCGTCTCTCTTGCTTGAGAACGATTCTCAAGTTTCGATACCAATCAATAAAGTTGTTATGATTTAGACGTTCCTTTTGGAGGATCGCTCGTAATGATTGGTTGGACGCGGATGAGTTATCGTGATTTTCATTGTTGGTGGCCATCTACAAAATTTAACAAAGGTCTATTTAGTATTTTTGATATTGCTATTTTTAATAATTAATGCCTTTTAAGGTCATTTTTATATTAAAATATAGAACCCAACATTACATTTAAATTGTGGTTAGGTGACCTTTATCCACGATTTAAATTAATAAGGTGGTCAACGATTGACGGTTGCAACCATTTGCAACTTCTAGAGGTATGGGATCGACTTTAAAAATCATATGTAAAGTCGGCATGTTAATCCCATCAACACCATTTGGAAACCATATTTAGGTGATCCATTTAACATGGTTTGCAAATCAAGTTATCCTACTTGCACACACGTGTAAGTTTACCCACATAAGTGGTTAGGTGACCTTTATCCCACCAATGTGGTATCCCCACCTTAAATCACAAGTTCCCTCTAAATGGTTAGGTGACCTTTATCCCATTTAGAGTTTCCAAATGACTCAAGTGTTGTGCAAAAGGACGGTGTTGAACTTGTTTGTTAAAAGTTTAGAGATTTCATAATTCTAGTTTTAGAAAACTCTATGTACTTGTATTTGCATGCTTTCAAATACAAGGTACCCTATGGTCCTTTGATTAAAACCAATTTTAATCTTTAAAATCATTAAATCAATTTAATAACCTTTTATTACTTTTAATGATTAAGAACTACCAATTTTCAGCTTGTAAAGTTTTGTTAATGAGTTTGTAATGTATGACAAAATATCAACCAAACAATCAAACAAGCATAAACATAAACAACCATAATGTGCATAACCCTAGCTACTATTGTGACCACACTTGTTTGCCATCACAAGTGTGGTCATTTGGTCTTTCCTAAGGGTTGAAATCAACACAAAATTGAGGTCATCATAGACCCCCACTTGAACTTGCATCCATATGCTTCAAGTTCCATGTCTTTGATGTCCATCTTTGGGTCTTGATCTTGTGCATCTTCCTTTTACAAAAATTGTATCCTAATACATTTTCTAATAAAAGAAATGCACCTAATCTATTAATTACATAACCAAATGAATAAATAATTACAACCCAAATAATAAACATAAAAATACAACCCAATTGAATGAATAAAACCAACCATTCCAATCATCCAAATCAAAAGGCCAAAGGCTAGGTTATGCACACTAACATCCAATGATCATATCATCCAAACATATAATGAAACCCCACTTAAAACCACCAAATTTCAGCCAACATAAACTGAAATTTTGGGTTTTAAACATTGTCCAAACAATCAACATTTCATAATATATATCTTTCAAGATCTAATCACTAGCATGTGTGATATGACCTTGAAAGTTTGGGGAATCATTCATACAAAACATAATATAGCAGCCAAACACAGCCTATAACAAGTCTAAAACCATCCTTTAAAACCAATTTCAAAGGATAAAACAAGCAAGTCATCCACATAACCGGCTCTTGATGCCATTGATGGGTTTGTTAAAACACAAAACATAGTTTAACCTTTTAAACTTTCAGAAAACGCAGCGGATGTTGAGGATTATAACATGTTTATAATCTGAAAATTTCATGTTCTCAATGATGTTTTAAGATGGAGAAACAAACCAAATCAAAAGGGATCTTTTGTATGTGAATAAACATGCTATGTATACATAAAACAACATAATATGACAACCACAAAGGGGCTGCCATATCTACCTTTCTGCAGCCCTAAAATCGACCAAAGAAGAGTAGAAAAGATGCGGAAAATTCGGCCAAAACTCCAAGGAAGGAGCCCTCAAGCTTGTATACCCCAAGCCTCCTTGCAAAGCACTTCTGTTAGGAAGATTCAACACCAAAATCAACACAAAATGGCTCTCAAAACTCCTAATGCTGCTGCTCTGGCTGTAGCTATTGTGAGAGAGAGAGAGGGATTATTTTGTTGTTCTTGCATGTATGGAGAGTGGTCAAATGAAGAGTGTAAGACTAATTTAAGTTATGTGTGTTTTCAAGACACCAAAATGGTCCAATCACCATTAAGGGGCGGCCAAAATGAATTTAAAACCCAAGTTTTCCACTAAAACTTGAACACACACACAATTAAAACTAGTCTTGTCACACATCAATAAGTCATCTACTAGACTTATTAAAATGTGACATATGTCTTCTTTAATTAAACATTTAATTAAAGTACACTCATATGTTATTAATGTTATTTAAACCCCTTTTAAATGACAAAAATAACAATAAACTCACTAACAAATTATCCTTATAATGTTCCATCTCATATGCAACTTATTTAGAAAACCCATTTTCTAAATTTGGTGTAGATATTTAATTGCATGATCATATCATCAATTAAATATTAATTGGTGTTTGCTAAGCTTGTCATTGGGTATAACCTGACTTGGATCATAACGTACTAACCACATCAATATTCTAAGTGTCTTGGGCACATAGAATCCTACACTCCTGACTATTCCCTGCGAATCAAGAATCATCGTGAGCTGAGTCTTGATCTGTTGGAGGGGAGCAACTCATCTTTACCCCTTTAAAAAGTTGGATCTGCTTGATTTAGACATGTAACACAACAATCATTAGTTAATAATCAAGACAGAAATATCAACATTAAATATAAACATTCATTACATTAATGTGATACAAGATTCAAATACATATGATTTAAATAACATAAAAACAGCTAAGTATTACTCTTGTCTTGGATCATATGCTCCTCTGCTGATGGGGCCGATGTGGAGGCACCTTGATCTTGTGCTTTCTTCTTCCTCCTTTCACTTCCAGATGTGGCACCCGCAGGAGATGTGTCCTCATCATCATCATCAGAATCATCAGCATCATCACCAGCAACTATATCATCTCCTTGCTCATCACCATCATCATCATCATCATCACTATCATCATCATCACCATCATCTCCATCTCCCTCTTTGATCTTTAGTGGCTCCTTTTTAAATCCTTTGAGCCTTAGCATGATGGTCTTGTTAGTAGTCTCCAACTCGTCTATCCTTTTAGCTGATTGGGCATGTTGTGCTTGGAGTTGGGACATCTCTATGCTCTGTGCAGCCATCTGCTATGCTTGTTGCTCTATCAATTGTGCTTGCTGAGATCTGCATAGATTAGGCAGCAGTAAGGTCTACTAGCTGACGAATCTGAATACTCTTCTCGTCATCAGCAGCCAACAGCTTCAGCACCATTTGGTTAAGTGTCGAGAGCTGTTCCTCTATCCCACTAGGAGGTAGAGAGGACCAGATGGATAGAAGGGGTATGATGATGATCTTGTATGATGGCTAGTGGTGGTGGTGGTGGCAGTGGTGAAGATTGGGGGTGGTATAGATGAAGGTGGTAGTGGGATGGTGAAGATTGGGGGTGGTATAGATGAAGGTGGTGGTGGAGTGGTGAGGATTGGGGGTGGTATAGATGAAGTAGTTGTTATGGTGGATGGGATGGTAGTAGTGCGTGGAGTGGTGGAAGAGGTGGTAGTAGTGGTGGTGGTTATGATGATTCCTCCTCTTCTTCTTCCTCAACTCATGGGGCTGAGCCATCCTTTTCTTCCTCAATCCCTCGAGGTGGATGCTCCCCTTGGAACACTATTTGGCTGATCGAGAGCATAAGTAGGATTAGTGTTAGCCTCTCCCGACTCGCCAGTGTGTTCACCAACCTCGCGGAGCCCTCGCTCAGTGGCAAGAACCTTGCTGCCCATCGTTCGAGTTAGAGGCTCCTCATCTGACTCCTCTTCCTCATTAGGTTGGAAATCCCGATGGAACCCTGCAGCCTCTGTCTCCCCCTGGGTGGGTGCTGGAGATGCTGTATCAGAAGTGGGGGCCTTCGGTTAAGTGGGCCCAACATATCCACCATCACCGCTGTCGTCGTTAGAGTCATCCTCCGGGAGCTCTAACTGCTCAACATCCGAATCACTATCTACCTGACACCATTTACGCCTCCCTGGCGCACGTAGTCCACCTTGTCCAGATGGCCTATAAGTCTCTTTACATGGGGTTGATTTGTTTTCCCCGGTAACCTTCATACGACCCAGCATCGTATCATCCATAATCTCTAATGCCACAGTGTCGTGGCTCTCTTTTGGCAGTGAGGGAAGCTTCTCATCAAAAATATCTGTAGAAACCTAGGGTACATACGGAAACCCTCTTTGCCCTTCGCCTCCAAGTTCTCTATGAGGTAAGAGAAGATCATGCTAGAAAAACTGAATGGGTCGTTCAGAACCAGTGCCATATAGGCGTTCTGAATCTGGTCTGACAGGTCATCGAACCCACCCCTTCGCGATGCCAGGCACTTGAGGATGACGTGTGCCAAGTACTTGTACTGGGGACACAGGTTGCTCTTGTTGATCACCCTTGTGTTGATATCCCCAGTGTACTTCATCCTCATGAAGCACCCTCTCACCCTTAGTGGGTGAAGTCTGGTGGGATGGTCTGTATCATCTCCTAACCTAAGTACACGCTGAATGTCTTCAACCGTGATCTCTATGTCCAAACCAAAGATAGAACTCCTTATGCAGTACGGCTCACGTGATCGGTCAACCAATGCATTCTCCCAGAAGGCCTGTTGTATAGACCTGGAAGGGGTGCATGGTGTAGATATCACCTTGTGGATCCTTGATCGCTTGAGGAAAGCGATGATCCCTGCAAACTCGGCACCATTCCAAGTTGTGGAGTCCAAGTGTGCACAGATGTTGTGCTTGGGGTGATGGACCACTTCTTTGCCATCAATCTGTAACACAAAGAACATAAAGATTAGCTAACCACACGACACAAATCAGTTCTATTTAACTTGCTTGAATTCATTCTGGTTCATTCATGCGATTGAACAATGCGACTGGGTTTAGTCGGTTGTCCTGCCATGTGACTGGATTCAATCGGGTGATTAAGCATGCGATTGAGTTCAATCTGGTGAATGGGCATGTGAATGGTTCAGTCGGCCGACTGAGCTCATTTGCATCACTCATTCGGCCGAATGAGTCATTCGAACCACTCAATCGCATGATTGAAGTTCATCCATGTGTCCATTCGCATGACCCACTGTTTAATCAACAGGAGTACAAATTTAGACCAAAAATCTGAGTTAGACACCGTGTTTTGGTTCATTCGACTCGCAATCACATAACTAATAACCTAATAACATTAATATTAACATATTACATAGTTAAGTTAGGTTATTAGTCCATTAAGTGGTTCGGTTCTTGTTTGGTCCAACATTTTCAAATTAGGGCACCATTCTATCAGATTTCGGTGAGATTCCAACCCAATGTACCTGTATAAGCACTCACAAATGTCAGAATATAAATAGAAACCAGAATTTTTGGTCTAAGGAAATTTGGGCAACGTAACGGTAGTCTGTGCGATATGAAGGCGATTAGGGGGTGATGAGTTGAATGTGATCGACTGTGTCCCTATTTATATTGAATCTGAGTTCAATCAGCCAATTGGACCCATTCGCTCGGTTCTTTCGGGCGAATGGACCTCAGTCGTGTGATTGGCTCAGTCGATCACATTCAGTCGGCCGACTGGATTTCAGTTGGGCGACTGACTCATTAGCACACTCTTATTCGGTCGAATGGCTCATATTGATAAGCCATTCGAGTTAATGGCCATACTCATGTGCCATTTGGTTGTTTAGTGTATGAGTATGGTTCATTCGCACGGTTGGTTCATACTCATGGTCCATTCGTGCGATTGGATCATTCTCATGATTTTGACTTTATGACGAATTTTCACTTAAACCCCTTTTAAACTTTTGATTTAACATTATCAACATTTGATCATCTCAGACATGATCATTTTAACTTGAAAAACTTTTGACCACCTTAGACGTGATCCTTTTAATCAATTTGTCACCTCAGACGTGACTGATTTTACCGTTGAAAAGTACGTGTGGTCACCTCAGACGTGACCCGTTTAGGTGATTAACTCCCTTACTGAAATCCATGACGTAGTCCGATATTAAACAAACTGAATTGACTAAATTGAAATAAAATAAAAGACTTAAACTGAAATACAAAACTGAACTTGTTTTTGACTTTTTGTGTGAGGTGTAAATCCTAAGATAGAAATCTAATGGATTCGGTTCCGAAATAGGCAGCTTCAATTACTTTTGACCATAACTGGACCAATTCAAATTGGAATCATACAGGCAAGTCAAATCATTTGGGACATGTTATCAACACCTTTTGATGCGCAATTCTTGTTTTTCATCTTGAGTCGTTAGCAAGTTTAGGAAATCATACTAGTACTAATAGATCCCACCTTGATTTGGACTTTCAAGAACTGTAGCCATGATGATTGTCAGTATACTGGTCCTCTTAAATCCATACACAGACTTTTGACACAAATTGGTGATAGTTTAGGGTTTGATTATTTCAACAAGCATTTGTGGATTCCACGCTTACATGGCAATCAACCTTCCTCAGGAGATTTTGAGCGGTCTCAGGGTAATTTTCAAGAAGAAACAATTCTTAGAACTTTCAGAGAGAAGCCAAGCCTCAGGTCAGTGCCACCGCACATCAGAGAGGCGGCAAACAACAATGAAGTCTAGAATATATAGGTTATGCTTATCCTCAGGTCTTACACACACATTTGTGGCGTTTAATCTGCTCGTCACCCCTTATTAGAATTTGTTGATTGTGTTAACCAGGGATAAGATGTTAATCTTTTAAAGTCCCAAGTGATTTGTACCTGTGTACTATCATTTTCCAACGTCATTAAATCGGTATCATAGATACAATCTACTTTCTATGAGCCAACCTCTCCTTCTCCCTCGTTTTTTTCTTTTTTTTTTGTTAATGTTACTAACTGACTATTCTCCCCCTAAAATTCTAAAAACGTAACCGATTTACACTTTTTAGGATTTTAATAGGAGACCGAAAAACATTAATGTAATTAAACTGAATAAACAAAAAAATAAAGAAAAAAAGAAATAAAGATTAAAAAGGACAAGACTCATCGGACTACACCTGATCATCATCGGGAATTACATCACTTTTATTTTTAACGTCATTGACCTCTAACATATATAGAAAGCGTGGTTTGTCAAAAGCCTTTGTAATAGAGGTCAGTGCGTTGAAAATCAATATTTATTTTAATCATATCGATTAGATTCTTTTCAAAGCAGTCACGTATAAAGTGATATTTTATACCCATGTGTTTGGTCATAGGATGTTGGGTCGGATTTTTAGTTACTACAATCGCAGCAGAGTTATCAACCAAAATAGGGGTAGAAGAGAATTTCAAACCGTAGTCCTACATTTTCTGTTGAATCCATATGATTTGTGAACAACAACTTGCACCGGCAACGTATTCGGCTTCACAGGTTGACAAGGCAACCGAGGTCTGCTTTTTACATTGCCATGTCACTAATCTCCTCCCAAAGAATTGACATCCCGTTGATGTAGACTTGTAGTTCATCTTGCAGCCATCGTAATCCGAGTCACTATACGCTATCAGCTTGAAGTCATCGTCATGAGGATACCACAACCCAAGTGTTGGAGTACCGTTCGGATAACAAAAGATCCTTTTGACCCCTATCAGATGGTTAACTTTTGGCTTTGCCTGATATCTTGAACATAAGCACGTCATGTACATGATATCAGGTCTCGAGGCAGTGAGGTACATATGAGATCCAATCATACCTCGGTACATAGTGGCATCGACCAGATCACCATTCTTGTCGGGTGCTACATCATGGTTTGTAGCAAGTGGAGTCCCAGCTGCAGATGCATTCTCCATGTCAAACTGACTAAGGATATCTCCTACATACTTGGTCTGATGTAGGAAAATCCCTTTTGGTGTCTGATCCACCTGTAACCCGAGAAAGAATTTCATCTCTCCCATGACACTCATCTCAAACTCAACCTTCAATACTGCTTCAAACTCTTTAGATAGATCTTCATTCTTTGAACCAAAAATGATGTCATCGACATAGATTTGAACAAGCAGTAAATCTCCATCCTTTTCTTTTATGAACAGTGTACAGTCAATGACACCTCCGTGAAAAAGTGTTTCACAAGGTGAGTCGAGAGTTTCTCATACCAGGCTTTGGAAGCTTGATGAAGCCCATATAGAGCCTTATCAAGTTTGTAAACTCTGTCCTGATGATATGGATCCTCAAATCCTCGGGTTGACTGACGTACACTGTCTCTTTGATTTCACCATGAAGGAAAGCACTCTTCACATTAAGTTGATAAACTTTAATCTTCATATAAGATGCATAGGCAAGGAAGATGCAGATTGCTTCCATTCTTGCCACGGGTGCAAACACTTCATTGTAGTCAATGCCCTCGACTTGTCGAAATCCTTGGACAACAAGTCGAGCCTTGTTTCTGATGATCACGCCTTGATCATCTTTCTTGCATTTCAAGACCCATTTAGTGCCAATTACCTTAGCACCTTTAGGTCTATCCACCAGAGTCCGTACACCTAACTTCTTAAACTAAAGAAGTTCTTCTTGCATGGCACTCACCCATGCCTCATCATTTAAGGCTTCACTAACATACTTTGGCTCAAACCAAGACACAAAGCAATGATATGCACCATCGTGAAGGTATCTCTTTTCCATTACTGAGGCATAGTCAGCTGAGTACAACTAATTCTAGTCTGAACTCCTGACCTCACATCTCTAGTGACATTGTTCAAAAGATTATAGACATTTAGGCGTGATCTAGGAGTTGTTCGAACAACTACCTCAGAATCAAGATTATGAACATTTGGTTCAGTATCTGAGGCAGTAGGAGTCTGAGGTTCTGAAGACGCAGAGGCATCACTGTCGGATGCTTGTGGACTTGCAGGAATAGGAATGTTGGACCAAAGAACCAATGAGCCAGATCAGAAAAACTTTTAAGTCCCAATGACATCAAAACAACTAAAGTGATCTACAACTGCTGAAGACAAAGTCTGAAGAACAAAGTCCGAAGACAAAGTCTGAAGACAAAGTCTGAAGACAACTGCTGAAGACAAAGTCCGAAGAACAAAGTCTGAAGACAAAGTCTGAAGACAAAGTCTGAAGACAAAGTCTGAAGACAAAGTCTGAAGACAAAGTCTGAAGACAAAATCTGAAGACAAAGTCTGAAGACAAAGTCTGAAGACAAAGTCTGAAGACAACTGTTGAAGACAAAGTCTGAAGATCAAGTTCTCAGTAGTTGTCACAACAGCTGAAGTAGTTCTCTTCAGTAGTTGTGATGGTTTACATTTCAGTAGATTGTAATCAGTAGTTTTATATTATGTAAAACATCTGAAGTTCTTATACTTCAGATGTTATAACTTAGTAGTTGTAATGTTATTTATACTTAGCTTTTAATGAAGATGTCCTCAGTTGTTGTGGACATCTTCAGTAGTTTAGTTTTATTTCAGTTGTTTGTATAAATCATTTAGATGTCACTATCATGTGACGTCAGCTGATGTCACATTCCTTATAAAAGGAATGTTGACCTAGTTTTACCACACGGGAAGTTTGTGCATGAATGAAAACATTCCTTTTGCAAAAAACTCTCTCTCTATAACCGTTACTGTTTGATTGAATACTCATATTATTCTTGCTAGAATTTAGTCTAATTCGTGTGCTATTCCGCTGCAAATCGTAATCTAATTGATCAAACTAGATCTCGATCCCTTCAAATGGTATCAGAGCAGGTTAATCATTGATCGATTTAACAATTGATCATTGAAACTGTTCGTTAGATATCTCAGTTTGATCGAATTGGAAAATGTGCAAGAATTGGTTATAGAGTTTGTTTTTCTGTTGCTTCCCGTGAATCAATTTGAGATTCTTCTTATTTCAAATTATGTTGTTGAGTTTTTGAGTTAGGTTCATCTAATTCTTATTGAATCTGTTTGAATTGGTGAAAATGGCTACATCAATCAATGATCCTCACAATACTGGCTCCTCAACAAAGCCTTCGATGCTTGTTAGGAGTGAGTACAACATATGGCAACGACGAATGCTCCATCACCTGTCTGTTAATAGTTCAGGTTGTTGGAAATCTGTGGTTCATGGACCATATAAGCCTATGGTGAGTAATCCGGAAACCAATGAAATGGTTCCGAAGAAGAAAGAGCAATATTCAAATGAAGATCTGAAATTGTTTGAAATTGATGCTAAAGCCCATGGAATTCTGGCCATGGCACTGCCTAATGAAATCTATTCTGGACTTATGCATCATGAATCTGCTCATGACCTCTAGGTTGCTCTGAAAGAAAAATTTGGAGGAAATGATGAGGTCTTAGCAAACAATAGAGAAATCCTTGCCCAGAATATGAGACATTCTCCCTTAGAAAGGGTGAGTCACTGACTCAACTGTTTGAGCGATTCTCCTGTTTGATATCTGAGTTGAAAATGGTTAAACATGAATATACAAACAGTTAGATGAACAACAGATTTCTCAAATCCCTGCCTGAGAGATGGGACACTTATACCATTGTCCTACGCTCCAGTGCAAATCTAGATAATCTATCTCTCACCCAACTTCATGGGAAACTGCTTACATTTGAAGGGAGATAGAACAGAAAAAACTGACTTCATCTGGGAAGCTCACTGATGACTTTGTACCAGGGAATACTGCTCTGGTGTCATGAGTCAAAATATGCTACATCAAAAAGTTCATATGATGAGCATATTGATTTCTCTTCAAACAGTGGGGATCATGCTTTTGCTAGTATTGATGGTAATTCAGGATGTAATAGTGACAATCTGTGCTTTTTGATGGATGATTTGAAAGGTATTGCTGATGGTGATTTGGAAGAGATGGATATTTGAGCCAAATGGCATTAGTTAATATCAGATCTCAAAAATTTTACAAAAGGACAGGTAGAAAATTCCCTGGTCTCTTTGGAAAAACCAAAGTTGGTTTTGACAAGAGCAAGTTGAGGTGTCACAAGTGCCATAGACTTGGACATTTTGCAAGAGAGTGTAGATCATCTGGATCTAACTCTTCTGCACCCTTTGTGACCTTTCCAACAATAATCACAAAAACAAAGGGCAACATTCTATCAGTTCTGGTCATCATTCACAAAATCAATCATCTCCTGCATATTTTGTTCCTCAAGGTCAAATGCCATATTATCCATCCCTGTTTTTACATGCCATAGTCCAATCAGGTTCCTGTACCCATATCTCAACAATCACATGCCCTACCTGAGCCTCAACCTCTCAATCAAGCCAACAATCTCAATCTCAATCTCAATCACATCAAAGCTTTTTCACTCTTGGTGTTGTTGACTGGAGTAGTTTACCAGATGATCTTTCTGGTTATTTTGAACAAATGTTTCTGGTGCTGGTCAACATGGTGGTGAAAATCCTTTTGGATATCTTGCTCTTATGGCCCTGGAGTCTACTGGTGGTTCAAGCTCAATTGCTTCATCATCACAGGTACCACAAGTATCTTCTGAGGCTAAGGCCAAGTTGTGTTCTGAGTCATGCATAGCTGCTTTTGCCTCCATTAGAGAAGCAAATGTAGCTTTAATTAATCAAAATCTTGACCTAGAGAAAGTGATTTCTAAAAGAAAAGCTGAGTTTGAGTCTGTTTTAAAAGAAAAAGATGATGAGATTTACAAATTAAAATGTCAAATTACTGATGAAAAGGCTAAGGTAGAGGTCATCTTAGAAAATCACAAGAGTCTCAAAGAAACACTTCCAGCTACTCAAGTGGAGTGTGAACGCTGGGTAACATCTTCCAAGGGGTTTGAAATGCTTCTCAGTAAGCAAACTGCTTCAAATGTGAAGTTTGGGATTGGATACATCATACTGAACCTCCTACAGATTTTACTCCCAAACAGAAGTAAAATTTGAAGGTGAAATCAATTCCCAAACCACATCATCATGTGTCTCATCCTCAAGTGAAAATGTACAATCAGAGGATGAAGTCAGTAATAGTACCTCAGCTAATCAGTCTGTTGATGGTCCTACTGCTATGAACACATGTTCAAAGAAAAGTTGAGTCCTTCAGGTGTTGTCTCAAAAGGTACTCAAAGTACTGAAGAGCATATAACAACACCTGAAGAACATTTCAAGCCAAATGTACCAACATGGTTTGACAACTACTGAAGAATCTATCAGGAAATCCAAAAGTACTATAGAAAATCTCTAAAGAACAAGACTTCAGTTGTTACAAATCCTTCAGTACTTCACATAAGTACTGAAAGGAAGAAAGTACTGAAGAACACACCTTCAGTAGTTTCATCTTCTTCAGCAGCTGATCAACAAAGATGAAGAAAAAGCCATGTGAAATATGTGGTTTATTCAATCATCTCATGATGAATGTTGGTACAGAAAGGGTTCCAAATTTAACAAGGATAATCATTAAAAGGAAAATTATAAAATGAAAGATGAATTTGAAACCAGATTTTGGCTACAAACATCTCAACCTGATACACCAAAGTCTTCACAAAAATCTAAACAGAAAAAAGAGGTTTATCATAAAACAACTAAAATACTCCTCAAAGAGTATCAAAACAACAGACTAAGTCTGTGTCTTTCAAAAAGGAGGACATGGTGTCTCACATGAATCATTCAAAAACAAGTTCTGACGTGTCTGCTGAACTGAAAGCTTTAACAACCAATCAGACACAACTTGTTATGATGGTTCAACATCTATTGGGGAGAGTTAACCAAATAGATGTACCTGTGATTAAACCACTAAAAGGAACCTAAGCCAAAATCAAAGGAATCCTTTTTAGCACCATCTCCATCTTCAAAGGCTGTTAATCATGACAAATCAGTTAGTACAAAAGCTGTTGATGAGAACAGACCCAAAACCAAAAAGGTTTGGGTCTCAAAAGCTAACTAGTTATTGTGATATATGCAGGGTTCTTCAACATGCCATAGAAGCATCTGTTAGTGGAGGATCTATGCGTATGACTGGGAGCAGATCTCTCTTCATGACTACTCTCAAGGAAAGAAGGGATTTGTATCTTTTGGTAATGATGCTAAGGGTTACATCATTGGAAAAGGATTTGTTTCAAATGGAGAAATAAGCTTTGATGATGTCAACCATGTGGAGAATCTCAAGTATAACTTGTTGAGTGTCAGTCAAATGTGTGATAAAGGGCATGTTGCACTTTTCACCAGTAAAAACTGTCGAATTCTGTCTTTCAATGTTTTGATTATGATTGACAAGATATTGGATGAACATACTCTCCTGATAGCCAACAGGATTGGAAGAGTATATGCCTTAGACTTATCAAAGAAAATTGATCTAAAAGGCCATCCATGTCTATTCTCCAAGGCCTCTCCTCAGGAATCTAAGCTTTGGCACAGAAGGCTTGGTTATGTGAATCTTAGAAACATGAACCAACTGATCCTTCATGGGTTAGTAAGAGGTCTGCCATTAAAGGAGTTCAAATGTGATGACAACTGCTCTGCTTGTTTAAAAGGAAAGCAACATAAAGTATCATTCCCTCCAATAGAAGAACCAAAGTCCACTGCTTGCTTGCAATTACTGCATATGGATCTTTTTGGTCCAGTAAGAGTGATGAGTATGGAAAGAAAAAAATACTGTCTGGTAATTATGGATGATTATTCCAGATTTGTATGGACTTCTTCTTACATTCAAAAGATGAGGTTGGTCAAGTTATCATCTACTTTGTGTTGCATGTGGAAAAACAGTATTCTCTTTCTGTCAAGTGTGTAAGGAGTGATAATGGCACAAAGTTTAGAAATCACACACTTGATGAATTTTATTTCTCTAAGGGAATCAAGAGGAAGTTTAGCATTCCTAGAACTTTTGAACAAAATGGAGTGGTGGAGAGAAAGAACAAGACCCTTATTGAAGCTGCAAGGTCAATGTTGGCTGATTCTGGTTTGCCACTAACCTTTTAGGCTGAAGCTATTAACACAGCTTGTTATGTGCAACATAGAGTATTGGTAAATCAAAGGTTGATGAAGACTCCTTATGAAGTGTTACATCATTGGCTCCTCTGATTTCCTTCTTTAGAGCATTTGGGTGTCCTGTTATATTATCAACACAAAAGATCCACTTCAGAAGTTTGAATCAAAGGTGGATGCATGGTACTTTCTTGGGTATTCCTCTACTTGCAAGGCATATAGAGCTTTTAATTACAGATCAAAGATTGTAGAAGAAACCTTGCATGTAAATTTTAATGAATCTCCAAAGAGAAAATCCCACAAAATCTTGTGGAGTTATTTGATATGGACATACTGCAATATGTTCCTTATCAGTCTCCAAATGTTGCAGATTCTGTGAATTCATCATCTTCTATAACATGTTATCCATCTGTTCATATCAATGCAAGTTTTAGTGATCAACTGCCTGAGTCTACTAAACTTGATGTTCCTGTAGCTTCAGCAGTTCCATCCACAACAAATGCTGATGAGATCTCTAGATCCTCTACTTCATTTGCATTTTCATCTCAATCTAGGTTTCCAGAATCTAAATCACCATCTGTTACTGCTGAATCACCTACAAACACTTGCACAAATCTTATTGAGTATCAAGAACTGAAGAATCATCCCATGTCTCAAATCATTGGTGACATCAATGCTGGGGTTTCAACCAAAAGTTAGTTGTCCAACTTTTGCTTCTATGCTCTTTTCATCAGTGAGCAAGAGCCAAAGAATTATCATATTGCATTAAGAGACAATGGATGGGTTGAAGCTATGCAACTTGAGCTTCTTTAGTTTCAAAAGCAGCAAGTGTGGGAACTGGTTCCTCTTCCCCAAGGTAAGTGTGCAATAAGCACTAAATGGGTGTTTAGGAATAAAACTAATGAAAAAGGCCAAATTGTCAAGAACAATGCCAGACTGGTTGTACAGGGGTTTTCACAAGAAGAAGGCATTGATTATGATGAAACCTTTGCCCCTGTAGCCAGACTGGAAGCAATTAGATTGTTTTTAGCTTATGCTGCTTTTCATAATCTCAAAGTTTTTCAAATGGATGTAAAAAGTGCATTTTTATATGGTAAAATAAAAGAAGAAGTTTATGTGTGCCAACCACAGGGTTTGAAGATCATAAACATCCAGATTGGGTGTATAAGCTTGATAAGGCTCTTTATGGACTAAAACAAGCACCCAGAGCCTGGTATGAAACACTATCAAACTTTCTTCTTCAAAAAATTCAACTAGAGGCTCTATAGATAAAACCTTGTTCATTAAGAAAGTAGGCATGCACAAGCTCCTTGTTCAAATTTATGTTGATGATATAATTTTTGCATCCTCTAATCCACAGTTGTGTGATGCCTTTACTAAGTTGATGCAACAAAGGTTTGAAATGAGTGCCCTGGGAGAATTACAGTTCTTTCTGGGGTTGCAAATCAAACAAAAGGCTAATGGAACTTTCATTCATCAGTCAAAATATACAAAGGATTTGTTGCAAAAGTTTGATTTACAAATCTGTAAGCCCTGTTCTACTCCCATGTGTAGCACCACACAACTGGATGTTGATAAAAAAGGTAAAGCAGTTGATGAAACTCTTTACAGATGTATGATTGGGTCCTTGATGTACCTTATAGCTTCTAGACGAGACATTATGTTTGCAACTTGTGTCTGTGCTAGATTTCAGGCTGCACCTAAAGATTCCTATATGATTGCAGTCAAAAGGATCTTTAGATATTTGCAAGGAACTCAATCTCTAGGCCTTTGGTATTCCACTGGGCACTCTTGCAAATTAGTTGCTTTCTCTGATAGTGACTATGCAGGGTGTAAATTAACCAGAAAATCAACCTCTGGTGGATGCCAATTTCTAGGCAACTGTTAGGTTTCTTGGCAGAGTAAGAAACAAACCTCTGTTGCTACATCCACTGCTGAAGCAGAGTACATTGCTGCTGCAAGTTGTACATCTCAGGTACTCTGGCTTCACTGGATTATGACATTATAGAGACTAAGACTCCTTTACTAATGGACAGTGCTTCAGCTGTTTGTATTGTTAAGAATCCTGTCCAGCACTCTAGGACCAAACATATTAAGATCAGACATCATTTTATCAGGGATTGTTATGAAAAGGGTCTGATTGATCCAAAGTTTGTTCCTAGTGCTGATGAGCTTGCAGATATATTTACTAAGCCTTTGGACAGTGGAACTATTCAAAATCTTGTGTTAAGGCTTGGTATGCTGCAGCTTGAATAAATTGACAACTACTGATGATCTCAGCTCACAAGTACTGATGAGCATCAGTAAACACCTGTCATAAATAAGTACTGAAGCTATTTTATCTTCAGCAGTTTTCATAACTACTTGTTGGACCAAAAGAACCAATGAGCCGGATCAGAAAAACCTCTAAGTCCCACAGACATCACAACAACTGCTGAAGACTTATCAGCTGTTTCATAAAGTCTGAAGATCAACAGCTGAAGAACTAAAGTACTAAAGATCAACAGCTGAAGAACTAAAGTACTGAAGAACAACTGCTGAAGTACAAAAACTGAAGACATCAGCTGAAGACAACAGCTGAAGACATCAGCTGATGACAACAGCTGAAGACATCAGCTGATGACAACAGCTGAAGTTCAAGTACAAGTACTGAAGCCTTCAGAGTTTGTTACAACAGCTGAAGAAGCATGCTTCAGTTGTTGTGATGGTTTCCTTTCAGTAGTTTTCTTTTTATTTCAGTATTTGTAAAACGACTGAAGAGCATGTTCTTCAGTCGTTGTAGTTTCAGTAGCTTCTTTTCAGTAGTTGTAGTGATAGTTAACACTTAGTATTTTTGTAAGGAGATGTCAGCTGTTTGACATCTTCAGTAGTTGTGTTAACTATCAGTAGTTTGAATAATTCTGTTAGATGTCACTATCAAGTGACATCAGCAGACGTCACATCTCCTATATAAGAGATGTTGACCTAATTGTATGTGTGACATTCTGTTACCACGAAAGCGAATATTGAATGAAATATATTTTGCAGAATTCTCTTTGTCTATAACCGTTTGTTCTTACTTCGAATATCTTTTGTGTTCTTGTGAATTTGCTAATTCATTGTTTGTTCTCCGCTGCTATACTCTCAAATCAATCAAACGTAGATCACTGATCCTAACAAATGGTATCAGAGCTGGTTAATCAATGATCGATCTAACAGTCGATCATTGAAACTGCTATTTGATGTCTATGTTTGATTGAATTAGCTTATTTGCAAAAACTGGTAATATATTATTGAATTTCTGCCGCTTTCATTTATTCATTTTGAGATCTCTCTTGGTTCAATTTGGTTTGTTGTGTTTTGTTCTAAATCTGTTATAGCTTAATTGAATTTGGTTGAATCTGAGACGACTACTCCTTCTAATGACCCTCACAATACCGATTCTTCAACCAAGCCTCCGATGCTGGTTAGGACTGAGTATAACATATGGCAACAAAGGATGCTTCATCACCTGTCTGTTAACAGTTCAGGTTATTGGACATCTGTGGTACATGGACCACATAAGCCTATCGTGAACAATCCGGAACCAATCAAATGGTTCCGAAGAAGAAGGAACAATACTCAGATGAAGATCGGAAACTATTTGAGATTGATGCTAAAGCCCATGGAATTCTGGCCATGGCACTGCCGAATGAAATCTATTCAGGGCTTATGCATCATGAAACTGCTCATGACCTCTAGAATGCACTGAAGGAACAATTCGGTGGAACTGATGAGGTCTTAGCAAACAACAGAGAAATCCTCACCCAACAATATGAGACATTCTCTCATAGAAAGGGTGAGACGCTGACTCAGCAATTTGAGCGTTTTTCCTGTTTGATCTCTGAGCTAAAAATGGTGAAACAGGAATACACCAACACCCAGATGAATAACAGATTCCTCAGATCACTGCCTGAGAGATGGACTCATACACTATTGTCCTACGCTCTAGTGCAAATCTGGATAGCCTATCTCTCACCCAACTTCATGGGAAATTGCTTACATTCGAAAGAGAGATAGAGCAGAAAAGGAACTGTCATCATCAGGAAAGCTCACTGATGACTTTGTACCAGGGAACACTGCCTTGGTTGGTCATGAGTCAGAATATGCTGCATCTGAAAGCAATTATGATGAGCATATTGATTTCTCTTCAACCAATTCTGATCATGCATTTGTTGGTATTGATAGTCATTCTGGCAGTAATAGTGATAATCTATGCTTCATCATGGATGATCTGAAGGGAATTGATGATGATGATTTAGAAGAGATGGATATTCTAAGCCAAATGGCCTTAGTTAATATCAAATCTCAGAAGTTCTACAAGAGAACTGGCAGGAAATTTCCTGGACTCTCTGGCAAAACCAAAGTTGGTTTTGACAAGAGTAAGTTGAGGTGTCACAAATGGCAAAGGCTTGGACACTTTGCAAGAGAATGTAGATCAACTGGATCTAACTCTTCTGCACCCTTTGTGACTTTTCCTAGCACTAGTCTACAAAACAAGGGCAACATCCTCTTGGTTCTGGTCATCAATCACACCCTGTATCTCCTGCATACTTTGTCCCCCAGGGTCCAATGTCATATCCTTTTCCCTGTTATTACTTGCCTCAGTCAAATCCGGTTCAAGCTCCAATTGCACAACAACCAAATGCATTACCTGAACCTCAACCTTCCCAATCTCATCAACAAACTCAACCTCAACAACACAACTTTTCACCCCAGGAGTTATTGACTGGAGCAGTTTACCAGATGATTTGTCTGGTCATGAACAACTGTTCTTTGGTGCTGGTCAACATGGTGGTGACAGTCCTTTTGGATATCTAGCTCTTATGGCTTTGGAGTCTGCTGATACTTCATCCTCTAATGCATCTACACCACATGTATCACAGGTATCCTCTGAGGCAAAAGCCAAGTTATGTTCTGAAACATGCATAGCCGCATTTGCATCTATTAGAGAAGCAAATGTAGCTTTAATTAACAAGAACATTGAGCTAGAACAAACAATTTCCAAAAGAAAAGCTGAATTTGAGTCTGTGCTTAATGATAAGAATGATGAGATTTACAAACTTAAATGCCAAATCACAGATGATAAGGCTAGGGAAGAGGTACTTCTAGAGAAGTACAGAGACCTCAAAGAAACACTTGCAACTATCCAGGTAGAGTGTGATCGATAGGTAAATTCTTGCAAGGTTTTTGAAATGCTTCTTAGTAAGCAATCTGCTTCCAATGTGAAGTTTGGCATTGGTTATAATCACACTGCTCCTCCTACATATTTTACTCCCAGAGCAGAGGTAGAATCTAATGGAGAAAGCAATAACCAATCCTTTTCATCATGTGATCTACTATCTGATACAACACCATCAGAGGTTGAAGTCAACATTAAGTCCTCTTAGAACCTATCAGCTAATGTTGATGGTTCAAATGCTGACACTCACATGATCAAAAAGTTGATCACTCCAGGTGGTATTTCACAAAGTACTGAAAGTACTAAAGTGAATGTCATAACACCTGGAAGACAAACCCAAACTATTGCATGTACTAAAGAGAAGAAAACTGCAAGTAGTAAGGGTGGGAAAACTACTGAAGAAGATACCAAGAAAGCAGGTACTAAAGGGAAGAAAACTGCTAGTACTGATAGCAAATTGTTGAAGAACAAGTCTTCAGTAGTTTCATCTTCTTCAGCAGATGATCAACTTAAGATGAAGAAAAAGCCATGTGAAATATGTGGCTTGTTCAATCATCTTACTAATGATTGCTGGTATAAAAAGGGCTCCAAACTCAAACATAATGAAAACATTAAAGAGAAAATGGATAAAATGAAAACTGAGTTTGAAATCAAATTTGTACCAGCAACATCAAAACTTTAAACCCCAAAATCCAAAAAGAAATCCACAAAGAAAGGGTTTAAACAGGCAACAGCTGAGGTTGCTCAAAGAGAGATGGTAAAACACAGGAACCCATCTAACTCAAGCACTAATGTGTCTGATGAGCTGAAGGCTTCATCACAAAATCAGACACAACTTTTTATGATGGTTCAACATCGATTGGGGAGAGTCAACCAATTAGACGCTCCTGTGTTGAAACCACAGAGAAGAAAATCCATCTGTTGATGTGAATAGACCCAAAACCATAAAGGTTTGGGTCTCAAAAACTAACTAATTGTTTATGATTGCAGGGTTCTTCAACATGCCAAAGTAGCATCTGGTATGTAGACAGTGGGGGATCTATGCATATGACTGGGAACAGTTCTCTTCTTCATGACTACTCTCAAGGAAAGAAGGGGTTTGTTTCTTTTGGCAATGATGCTAGGGGTTACATCATTGGAAAAGGCTTTGTCTCCAATGGAGAAATAAAGTTTGATGATGTTAACCATGTGGAAAATCTCAAGTACAATCTCTTGAGTGTTAGTCAAATGTGTGATAAAGGCCATGTTACTCTTTTCACCAGTCAGAACTGCCGGATTCTGTCATCCAAAGTTCTGAATTTGATTGATAAGGTGTTGGATGATCACACTCTCCTGAGGGCCAACATGACAGGAAGAGTGTATGCCTTAGATCTTTCCAAGAAAATAATATCAGAGGCCATCCTTGCCTATTTTCCAAAGCCTCTCCTCAGGAATCTAAACTGTGGCACAAAAGGCTGGGTCATGTTAATTTCAAAAACATGAATCAGCTGATCCACAATAGTTTAGTGAGAGGCTTACCAATAAAGGTGTTCCACTGTGATGAAACCTGCACTGCTTGTTTAAAAGGAAAACAACACAAAGTCTCATTCCCCCTATTGAAGAGCCTAAGTCAACTGCCTGCTTGCAATTACTGCATATGGATCTATTTGGTCTTGTGAGAGTGATGAGCATGGCAAAGAAGAAATACTGTCTGGTAATTGTGGATGATTACTCCAGATTTGTATGGACTTTCTTTCTGTATTCAAAGGATGAGGTTGCTCAGAATATTATCAACTTTGTGTTGTATGTTGAGAAGCAGTATTCCCTTTCAGTCAAGTGTATAAGGAGTGACAATGGAACTGAATTCAGAAATCATACACTTGATGAGTTTTATTTTCAAAGGGAAGCAAAAGGCAGTTTAGCATCCCAAGGACTCCAGAACAAAATGGAGTCGTGGAGAGAAAGAACAGGACCCTAATTGAAGCTGCAAGGTCTATGTTGGCTGACTCTGGTTTGCCACTGACCTTTTGGGCTGAAGCTGTTATGTTGGACCAAAAGAACCAATGAGCCGGATCAGAAAAACCTTAAGTCCTACAGACGTCACAACAACTGCTGAAGTTTACAACGGCTGAAGACAAAGTCTGAAGACACAAGTGCTGAAGACAAAGTCTGAAGACAAGTGCTGAAGACAAAGTCTGAAGACACAAGTGCTGAAGACAAAGTCTGAAGACAAGTACTGAAGACCAAGTATCAGTCGTTGTCACAACAGCTGAAGAGGTCTTCTTCAGTAGTTGTGACGGTTTTCTTTTAGTAGTTTTATGTTTTCCTTTCTGTAGTTTTGTAAAACGACTGAAGAGCTTGTTCTTCAGTCGTTGTAGTTTCAGTAGTTTCGTATCAGTAGTTTTATGTTTTATACTTAGCACTCTGATATGTTCTCAGTAGTTGTGAACATTTAGTAGTTTGTTAAGTTTTAGTTATTTTTGTAACAAATCTGCCAGATGTCACTATCTCGTGATATCAGCAGTGATTGCACTCTATATAAGGAGTGTCAACCTTATTGTAATGGTGAATGATTGAGCAGAAACATTTGATATTATTGAAACATTCCTTTTCACAGAAGTGTATTCTCTCTTTACAACCGTATTTGCTCATAATGCATACGAATATCAAATTCTTGCTATAATTTGTCTAATTCTTGTTCTTATTCCGCTGCGTTACACTCTAATCCATCAAACTTGAGATCCCTGATCCAGTCAAATGGTATCAGAGCCTGTTCATCATTGATCGATCTAATAATTGATCATTGAAACTGCTATCCAAGATCCAAGTTTGATTGAATTAGCATTTTTGCAAGAAACGGTTATAGAGATTGAATTTTCTGTGTTTTTGGTCATTCATCCTGAGATTTATTCTTGGTTTTCATTGAGTCTGTTGTGGTCTATGTAAAATCTTTTAAAAGCTTGAATTAAATTGTTTTGGACCTAAAATGACTACTCCTTCCAATGATCCTCACAATACTGGTTCCTCAACCAAGCCTCCGATGGTGGTTAGGAATGAGTACAACATATGGCAACAACGAATGCTCCATCACCTGTCTGTTAACAACTCAGGTTGTTGGACATCAGTGGTACATGGTCCACACAAGCTATGGTGAATAACCGGAAACCAATCAAATGGTTCCGAAAAGGAGGGAGCAATACTCAGATGAGGATAAGAAATTGTTTGAGATTGATGCAAAAGCCCATGGAATTCTGGCCATGGCACTGCCAAATGAAATCTATTCTGGGCTAATGCATTATGAAACTGCCCATGACCTCTGGAATGCTTGAAAGAACAATTTGGAGGAACAGATGAGGTCTTGGCAAATAATAGAGAATCCTTGCCCAAAAATATGAGACATTCTCTCATAGGAAGGGTGAGACACTGACTCAACAGTTTGAGCGGTTCTCTTGTTTGATATCTGAATTAAAAATGGTCAAACATGAGTACACAAACAGCCAGATGAATAACAGATTTCTCAGATCACTGCCTGAGAGATGGGACACATATACTATTGTCCTACGCTCCAGTGCAAATTTGGACAAACTATCTCTCACCCAACTCCATGGGAAATTGCTCACATTTGAGAGAGAGATAGAACAAAAACGAAAGCTGTCATCATCTGGAAAGCTCACTGATGATTTTGTACCAGGAAACACTGCCTTGGTAAGTCATGAGTCGGAGTATGCAGGATCAGAATGCCAATATGATGAGCATATTGATTTCACCTCAAACAATTCTAATCATGCCTTTGTGAGTGTTGATTGTCATTCTGGTAATAATAGTGACAATCTATGCTTTATCATGGATGATTTGAAGGGCATTGCTGATGATGATTTAGAAGAGATGGATATTTTGAGCCAAATGGCCTTGATCAATATCAGATCTCAGAAATTCTACAAGAGAACTGGTAGGAAATTTCTTGGACTCTCTGACAAAACCAAAGTCGGTTTTGACAAGAGCAAGTTGAAGTGTCACAAATGCCACAGGCTGGACACTTTGCAAGAGAGTGTAGATCAACTGGATCTAACACTTTTGCACCTTTTTGACTTTTCCAAATAACAATTCACAATTCAAAGGGCAACACTCTGCTGGTTCTAGTCATTCATCACACCCTCAATCTCCTGCATATTTTGTTCCTCAGGGTCAAATGCCATATCCTATCCCTGCTATTATATGCCATAGTCAAACCAAGTTCAAGCTCCTATAGTACCACAATCTCATGCACTACCAGAAGCTCAACCATCTCCATCTCAATCACAACCTCATCACAGCTTCTTCACACCTGGAGTCGTTGACTGGAGTAGCTTACCTGATAACTTGTCTGGTCACACTGAGCAATACTATGCTTGTGCTAGTCAACATGGTGGTGAACCCTTTTGGAAATCTTGCTCTCATGGCCCTGGAGTCTACTGAGGGTTCCTGTTCAAATGCATTATCTTCACAGGTAACTCAGGTATCTTCAGAGGCTAAACCAAGTTATGTTCTGAATCATGCATAGATGCCTTTGTCTCTATTAGAGAGGCAAATGTAGCATTAATAAAAAAAACTTGAGCTTGAGAAAACCATTTTCAAAAGAAAAGCTGAGCATGAGTCTGCTCTTAACAGTAAAAGTGATGAGATTTATAAGCTTAAATGCCAATTAAATGATGAAAAGGCCAAGCTAGAGGTTATTCTGGAAGACCACAGGAGTCTCAAAGAAAAACTTGCAGTGACCCAAGTTGAGTGTGAACGCTGGGTCTCATCATGCAAGGGATTTGAAATGCTTTTTAGCAAGCAAACTGCTTCAAATGTGAAGTTTGGCATTGGTTACAACCATACTGCTCCACCAACAGACTTTACTCCTAACTCCATAGTTAAGTCTGAAAGTGAAAGCAATCTCCAAACCACATTATCGTGTGAGTCATTCTCCAATGATAATCTAAGATCAAAGAATGAAACCAGTGTTAAGATCTCAACAAATAAATTGACTGATGGTCTAACTACTGAGACTCATATGAAGCTGAGTACTTCAGATGTTGTTCCTCAATGTACCTGAAGTACTAAAAGAGACCCAACATCTGAAAAGAATTTCAAATCAGTTGAAATACAAGGACTAACAACTGCTGAGGAATCCATCAAACAGTCTATTAGGATGGATGGAAAACAGTTGAATTACCAGTCTTCAGCTGTTACAAATCCTTTAGTACCTAGTACTGATAGGAGGAAAGTACTGAAGATCACACCTTCAGTAGTTTCCACTTCAGCAGTAAAGATGTCCAAGATGAAGAATAAACCATGTGAAATTTGTGGTAAATTCAATCATCTATCTGATGAATGTTGGTACAAAAAGGGTTTAAAGCTCCAAAGGGATGAGCTCATTAAACTAGAAATAAATAAAATGAAAACTGAGTTTGAGACCAAGTTTGTACTACAATCATCTCAACCTGATAAACCCAAGGCCTTACCCAAATCCACTAAGAAGGATGCGGTTTATTAGAAGACAGCTGATATTGTTCCTCATAATAAACATAAGACTAAGTCTGTGAAGTCTAAGAAGGAGGAAATGGTGGGTCACAGGAACTCATCAAAAACAAGCTCTGGAGTGTCAAATGAACTGAAAGCTCGAGCTTCAAATCAGACACAGCTTGTTATGATGGTTCAACATCTATTGGGGAGAGTTAACCAACTTGAAACCCATGTGATCAAACCACTGGAGAGGAATTCCAGGCCCAAATCCATTTCAGCACCATCTCCATCTTCATCAGCTGTTAATCATAAGAAACCAGCTATGGTTAAATCTGTTGATAAAATCAGTCCGAAAACCAAAAAGGTTTGGGTCTCCAAAGCTAACTAGTTTCTTATGATTGTGCAGGGTTCTTCAGCATGCCAAAGAAGCATCTGGTATGTGGATAGTGGAGGATCCATGCACATGACTGGAAGCAGCTCTCTTCTTCATGATTACTCTCAGGGAAAGAAGGGATTTGTCTCATTTGGAAATGATGCTAAAGGTTACATCATTGGAAAGGGATTTGTGTCTAATGGAGATATTAGATTTGATGATGTTAACCATGTGGAGAATCTCAAATACAATCTGTTGAGTGTCAGTCAGATGTGTGACAAAGGACATGTTGCCCTTTTCACAAGCCAGAACTGTAGGATTCTGTCTTCCAAGGTTCTGAGCCTGATTGACAAAGTACTGGATGATAATACTCTCCTGAAGGCTAACAGGATAGGAAGAGTATATGCCTTGATCTGTCAAAGAAAATTGAGTTAAGAGGCCATCCATGCTTGTTCTCCAAGGCCTCTCTCCAAGAATCTAAACTGTGGCATAGATGGCTGGGTCATGTTAATCTCAAAAACATGAATCAGCTGATCCACAAGAGTTTAGTAAGAGGTCTTCCAATAAAGGAGTTCAATTGTGATGAAATCTGCACTGATGCTTAAAAGGGAAACAACATAAAGTTTCATTCCCAACCATAGAAGAATCCAAGTCTAATGCCTACTTACAACTACTGCACATGGATCTTTTTGGTCCTGTGAAGGTAATGAGTATGGCAAAGAAGAAATACTGTCTGGTAATTGTGGATGATTACTCTAGATATGTATGGACTTCTTCTGCATTCAAAGGATGAGGCTGCTCAGTCCATTATGAACTTTGTGTTACACGTTGAGAAGCAGTATTCCTACCAGTTAAGTGTGTGAGGAGTGACAATGGTACTGAGTTCAGAAACACACTCTTGATGAGTTTTACTTATCAAAGGGAATCAAGAGGCAGTATAGCATCCCAAGGACTCCAGAGCAAAATGGAGTAGTGGAGAGAAAGAACAGGACCCTCATTGAAGCTACAAGGTCCATGTGGTTGATTCTGGTCTGCCACTGACCTTTTGGGCTGAAGCTGTCAATATAGCCTGCTATGTAAAGAATAGTGCCTTAGTAAATCAGAGGTTGATGAAAACTCCTTATGAAGTTTTACATCATTTAGCCCCTTTGATTTCATTCTTTAGAGCATTTGGGTGTCCCTGTTACATTCTCAACACAAAGGATCAACTCCAAAAGTTTGATTCTAAGGTGGATGCAGGGTATTTTGTTGGGTATTCATCCACTTGCAAGGCTTATAGAGTATTAAACTGTCGGACAAAGATAGTTGAAGAAACCTTGCATGTGAAGTTCAATGAATCCCCTAAGGATACAATTCCACAAAACCCTGTGGAGTTGTTTGATCTGGACATTCTGCAATATGTTCCTTATCAACCACCTGTTGTTGCAGATCATATGAATCCATCATATTCTGTAGCTAGTCATCCATCTGGTGTTACTGATGATGATGATGATATCAGTAATCACCTTTTCAAGTTTAGTGATCAACTGCCTGATTCAGCTAGACCTGATGTTCCTGTAGCTTCAGTAGCACAATCCACTTCCTTTGAATTACCATCTACTAATTGGTTTCAAGGAAATGCTTCACCATCACCATCTGTTGCTACTGAGCCTACTACAAACACTTGCACAGATCTTATTATGTACCAAGATCTGAAGAATCACCCTATGTCTCAAATCATTGGTGATATCAATGCTGGCGTTTCAACAAGAAGTCAATTGTCAAATTTCTGCTTCTATGCTCTCTTCATTAGTCAGCAAGAGCCAAAGAACTATCACATTGCTTTAAGGGACAATGGATGGGTTGAAGCCATGCAGCTTGAGCTTCTTTAGTTCAAGAAACAACAAGTGTGGGAACTGGTTCCTCTACCTCCAGGTAAGTGTGCAATAGGCACTAAATGGGTGTTTAGGAACAAAACTAATGAAAATGGGCTTATTGTTAAGAACAAGGCCAGACTGGTTGTACAGGAGTTTTCACAAGAGGAATGCATTGATTATAATGAAACCTTTGCCCCTGTAGCCAGACTGGAAGCAATTTGATTGTTTTTAGCTTATGCTGCTTATCACAACCTTAAAGTTTTTCAATGGATGTCAAAAGTGCATTTTTGTATGGGAAAATTCAAGAAGAGGTTTATATGTCAACCACTAGGTTTTGAGGACAATAAACATCCTAATTGGGTGCATAAGCTTGATAAGGCTCTCTATGGGTTGAAACAAGCTCCTAGAGCCTGGTATGAGACATTATCAAACTTTCTCCTGGAAAATAATTTCACTAGAGGCTCCATAGATAAGACTTTATTCATTAAGAAAGCTGGGTAGCATAATCTACTTGTTCAAATTTATGTAGATTGTTGGACCAAAAGAACCAATGAGCCAAGATCAGAAAACCTCTAAGTCCCACATGGTATCACAACAACTGCTGAAAGCCTCATCAGCATTTGACAAGTGCTGAAGACTTCAACAGCTGAAGATCAAGTGCTGAAGACTTTAACAGCTGAAGAACTAAAGTGCTGAAGTACAACAGCTGAAGAACACAAGTGGTGAAGCTGAAAGACCAAAGTACTGAAGTACAACAGCTGAAGAGTTTACAAGTGCTGAAGATCAACAACTGATGTACAAAGTCTGAAGACAAAGACTGAAGACATCAGCTGATTATATCTACTGAAGTCATCAGCTGATGAACATCTGAAGGTCAAAGTCTGAAGATCAAGTACTGAAGCTCAGTATTTGTCACAACTGCTGAAGAGTACTTCTTCAGTAGTTGTGATATCAGTAGTTTATATTCTAGTTTCAGTAGTTTTATGTTTCAGTAGTTTTGTAAAACGACTGAAGAGCTTGTTCTTCAGTCGTTGTATTGTCAGTAGTTTATATTCTGTACTTAACACTCTGATATGTTCTCAGTAGTTGTGAACATTTCAGTAGTTTGTTAAGAGTTAGTTATTTTTGTATTAGATATGCCAGTTGTCACTTTCCCGTGATAACAGCAGCGATTGCACTCTATATAAGGAGTGTCAACCTATTGTAATAATTGAGTGAATGACGGAATGATATGAATGAGTGAATGAATGAATGATTTGAATGATTTGATTAGAAACATTCCATATCTATAAACATTCCTTGAATCAGAAATATATTCTCTCGCTATAACCGTATGTGCTCTTAATGCATACAAGCGTCGACTTCTTGCTACAATTTGTCTAATTCCTATTCTTATTCCGCTGCCTTGAACTCTAATACATCAAACATGTGATCGCTGATCCTGTCAAATGGTATCAGAGCAGGTTAATCATTGATCGATCTAATAATTGATCATTGAAACTGCTATTCAAGATCTAAGTTTGATTGAATTAGCTTTTGTTTTTGCAAGAAACGGTTATAGAGATTGAATTTTCTGTATTTCTGGTCATTCATTCTGAGATCTTTTCTTGGTTTTCATTGAGTTTGTTGTGGTCTGTGTAAATCTTTTAAAAGCTTGAATTAAATTGTTTCTGAACTGAAAATGACTACTCCCTCTAATGATCCTCACAATACTGGTTCCTCAACCAAGCCACCAATGCTGGTTAGGAATGAGTATAACATATGGCAAGACGAATGCTCCATCACCTGTCTGTTAACAGCGCAGCTTAATAACCCGGAAACCAATCAAATGGTTCCGAAGAGGAGGGAGCAATACTCAGATGAGGATAAGAAGTTGCTTGAAATTGATGCAAAAGCCCATTGAATTCTGGCCATGGCACTGCCAAATGAAATGTATTCTGGGTTAATACATCATTAAACTGCCCATGACCTCTAGAATGCCTTGAAAGAACAATTTGGAGGAAAGATGAGGTCTTGGCAATAATAGAGAAATCCTCGCCCACAATATGAGACATTTTCTCATAGAAAGGGTGAGACACTGACTCAACAATATGAGCGGTTCTCTTGTTTGATCTCTGAATTAAAAATGGTCAAACTTGAGTACCAAATATCCAGATGAATAACAGATTTCTCAATCACTGCCTGAGAGATGGGACACATATACTATTGTCCTACGCTCCAGTGCAAGTTTGGACAAACTATCTCTCACCCAACTCCATGGGAAATGCTCACGTTTGAGAGAGAGATAGAACAGAAGAGAAAGCTGTCTTCATCTGGAAAGCTCACTAAGACTTGTACCAGGCAACACTGCCTTGGTGGGTCATGAGTTAGAATATGCTTCATCTGAATGCCAGTATGATGAGCATATTAACTTCTCTTCAAGCACTTCTGATTCTGCATTTGTGAGTGTTGATGGTCAGTTTACTGGGTGTAATATGACAATTTATGCTTCATTATGGATGATCTCAAGGGGATTGCTGATGATGACTTAGAAGAGATGGATATTTTGAGCCAAATGGCCCTGATAAATATCAGATCTCAGAAGTTCTATAAAAGAACTGGAAGAAAATTCCCAGGACTCTCTAGCAAAACCAAAGTTGGTTTTGACAAGAGCAAGTTGAGGTGTCACAAATGCCAAAGGCTTGGACACTTTGCAAGAGAGTGTAGATCAACTGGATCTAACTCCACTGCACCCTTTGTGACTTTTCCTGGCAATAGTCAACAACACAGAGGGCAACATCCTGTCACTTCTAGTCATCATCCTCAACAACAATCTCCGGCATATTTTGTTCCTCAGGGTCAAATGCCATATCCGTACCCTTGTTATTACATGCCACAGTCAAATCAAGTTCAAGTTCCTATGGCACCACAACCTCATGCACTACCAGAACCTCAGCCATCCCAATCTCATCAACAAACTCAACCTCAACAACACAGCTTCTTCACCCCAGAGTTGTTGACTGGAGCAGTTTACCAGATGACATGTCTGGTCATGACCAACTGTTCTCAGGTGCTGGTCAACATGGTGGTGACAGTCCTTTTGGGAATCTAGCTTATGGCTTTGGAGTCTGCTGATACTTCATTTTCTAATGCCTCTACACCTAAGTATCACAGGTATCCTCTGAGGCAAAAGCCAAATTATGTTCTGAACCATGCATAGCAGCATTTGCTTCCATTAGAGAAGCAAATGTAGCTTTAATTAATAAGAACACTGAGCTAGAACAAATAATTTCCAAAAACAAAGCTGAATTGAGTCTGTACTTAAAGACAAAAATGATGAGATTACAAACTGAAATGCCAATAATTGATGATAAGGCTAGAGAAGAGGTACTTCTAGAGAAGCACAAAGATCTCAAAGAAACCCTTGCAGTTACCCAGGTAGAGTGTGATAGATGGGTACAATCATGCAAAGGTTTTGAAATGCTTCTTAGTAAGCAATCTGCTTCCAATGTGAAGTTTGGCATTGGTTACAATCACACTGCTCCACCGACAGATTTTACTCCAAGAGCAGAAGTAGAATCTGAGGGTGAGAGTGATAACCAATCCATCACATCATGTGATCTACCTTCTGATACCACACAATCAGAAGTAGCAGTCAGCATCAAGCCTTCTTTGAACCTATCAGCTGATGTTGATGGTTCAAATGATGACACTCACATGATTAATGAGTTGATCAACTCAGGAGTAATTCTGAAGGTCCTGAAAGGACTAGAGAGCAGGATTTAACACCTGAAGTTCAAACTTCAACTGCTGTCAGTACTGAAGACAAGAAAACTGCAGTAGAAAGAGTTTGAAGACTACTAAAGAGGCAGTCAAGAAAGCAACAATGCTTCCAAAGCATTGAAGAACAAGTCTTCAGTTGCTTCACCCTCTTTAGTTGATGATCAACCTAAGATGAAGAAGAAACCATGTGAAGTATGTGGTTTGTTCAATCATCTTACAGATGATTGTTGGTACAAAAGAGGTTCCAAACTCAAACAAAAAGAAGAAATTAATGAGAAAATGGTAAAAATGAAAACTGAGTTTGAGACCACATTTGTATCAGCAACATCAAATCCTGTAACCCTTAAGTCCTCAAAGAAATCCAAAAAGGAAGGGGTTAAAACAGTGACAGCTGAGAAGGCTCAGAAGAAGAAGGGGCAACATAGGACTTATCAAACTCCACTGCAATGTGTCTGATGAGCTGAAAGCTTTATCACAAAATCAGACACAGCTGGTTATGATGGTTCAACATCTGTTGGGTAGAGTTAACCAACTAGATGCTCCTATGTTGAAACCACAGAAAGGAGGTCCAAGCCAAAGGACTCCTCTTCTACACCATCTTCTTCCTCTCAGGCTGTTGTTCAGATAAACCTGTTAGTTTACCATCTATTGATGAGACCAGGCCCAAAACCAAAAAGGTTTGGGTCTCTAAAACTAACTGATTGTTTATTATTGCAGGGTTCTTCAACATGCCAAAGTAGCATCTGGTATGTAGACAGTGGGGGATCTATGCACATGACTGGGAACAGCTCTCTTCTTCATGACTACTCTCAAGGAAAGAAGGGATTTGTTCTTTTGGCAATGATGCTAGGGGTTACATCATTGGTAAGGGTTTTGTCTCTAATGGAGAAATCAAATTTGATGATGTTAATCATGTGGAAAATCTCAAGTACAATCTCTTGAGTGTCAGTCAAATGTGTGATAAAGGCCATGTTGCTCTTTTCACCAGTCAAAACTGTAGGATTCTGTCATCCAAAGTTTTGCACTTGATTGACAAGGTGTTGGATGATCACACTCTCCTGAGAGCCAACAGGACAGGAAGAGTGTATGCCTTAGATCTTTCCAAGAAAATAGATCTCAAAGGCAATCCTTGCCTATTTTCCAAAGCCTCTTCTCCAGAATCTAAACTGTGGCACAAAAGGCTTGGTCATGTTAATCTCAAAAACATGAATAAGCTTACCCACAATAGTTTAGTCAGAGGCTTACCGATAAAGGAGTTTCACTGTGATGAAACCTGCACTGCTTGTTTAAAAGGAAAACAGCACAAAGTCTCGTTCCCTCTTATTGAAGTGCCTAAGTCCACTGCCTGCTTGCAATTACTGCATGGATCTATTTGGTCCTGTGAGAGTAATGAGCATGGCAAAGAAGAATACTGTCTGGTAATTGTGGATGATTACTCCAGATTTGTGTGGACTTTCTTTCTACATTCAAAGGATGAGGTTGCTCAGAAGATTATTCACTGTGTGTTGTATATTGAGAAGCAGTATTCTCTTCCAGTCAAGTGTATTAGGAGTGACAATAGGACTGAATTCAGAAATCATACACTTGATGACTTCTATCTTTCAAAGGGGATCAAAAGGCAGTTTAGCATCCCAAGGACTCCAGAACAAATGGAGTAGTGGAGAGAAAGAACAGGACACTCATTGAAGCTGCAAGGTCCATGCTGGCTGACTCAGGTTTGCCACTGACCTTTTGGGCTGAAGCTGTCAACACAGCTTGCTATGTGCAAAATAGAGTTTTAGTAAATCAGAGGTTGATGAAGACTCCATATGAAGTTCTCCATCATTTGGCTCCTCTGATTTCATTTTTCAAAGCATTTGGGTGTCCCTGTTTTATTCTCAACACAAAGGATCAACTCCATAAATTTGATCCTAAGGTGGATGCAGGGTATTTTGTTGGTTATTCATCTACTTGCAAGGCATACAGAGTCTTCAACTGCAGAACAAAGATGGTTGAAGAAACTCTACATGTAAGTTCAATGAATCTCCAAAGGACAACATTCCACAAAGCCCTGTGGAGTTATTTGATTTGGACATACTGCAATATGTTCCTTATCAAACTCCTGCTGTTGCTCCTGTCAAAGTTCACCACCTGGTGGTACTGCTGCTGATGATGATGATTGCAGTACTCACCTCTTCAGGTTTAGTGATCAGCTGCCTGATTCAGCTAGACCTGATGTTCCTGTAGCTCTAGTAGCACCATCCACAACAAATGCTGATGAGATCTCTTGAATTCAACTTCCTTTCAATTACCATCCACTGATTGGTTTCAAGGAAATGATTCACCATCACCATCTGTTACTGCTGAGCCTGCTACAAACACTTGCACAGATCTCATTGTGTATCAAGATCTGAAGAATCACCCAATGTCTCAAATCATTGGTGATATCATGCTGGAGTATCAACAAGAATTCAATTGTCAAATTTCTACTTCTATGCTCTCTTCATCAGTCAGCAAGAGCCAAAGAATTATCACATTGCTTTAAAGGACAATGGATGGGTTGATGCCATGTAGCTTGAGCTTCTTCAGTTCAAGAAACAGCAAGTGTGGGAACTGGTTCCTCTACCTCCAGGTAAGTGTGCAATAGGCACTAATGGGTGTTTAGGAACAAAACTGATGAAAATGGGCTTATTGTTAAGAACAAGGCCAGACTGTTGTTCAGGGGTTTGCACAAGAAGAAGGTATTGATTATGATGAAAACCTTGCCCCTGTAGCCAGACCGGAAGCAATTCGATTGTTTTTAGCTTATACTGCTTATCAAAACCTTAAAGTTTTTCAAATGGATGTCAAAAGTGCATTTTTGTATGGAAAATTAAAGAAGAGGTTTATGTATGTCAACCTCCAGGCTTTGAGGACAATAAACATCCTAATTGGGTGTATAAGCTTGATAAGGCTCTTTATGGGTTAAAACAAGCTCCTAGAGCCTGGTATGAGACATTATCAAACTTTCTTCTGGAAAATAATTTCACTAGAGGCTCCATAGATAAGACTTTATTCATTAAGAAAGCTGGGCAGCATAATCTACTTGTTCAAATTTATGTAGATGATATCATTTTTGCATCCTCTGATCCAAAGTTGTGTGATGCCTTTACAAAGTTGATGCAACAAAAGTTTGAAATGAGTGCCATGGGAGAATTACAGTTCTTTCTGGGTTGCAAATCAACAAAAGGCTGTTGGAATTTTCATTCATCAGTCCAAATACACAAAAGATCTTTTGCAAAAGTTTGATTTACAAAACTGTAAGCCTTGTTCTACCCCCATGAGCAGCAAACACCACACTGGATACAGATCAGAAAGGTAAAGTGGTTGATGAAACACTTTACAGATGTATGATTGGGTCCTTGATGTATTTAACAGCTTCTAGACCAGATATTATGTTTGCTACATGTGTTTGTGCTAGATTTCAGCTGCACCTAAAGAGTCTCATCTGTTTGCAGTCAAGAGGATCTTTAGATATTTGCAAGGCACTCCATCTCTAGGTTTATGGATTCTACTGGACATTCTGGTAATTAGTTGCTTTTTCTGACAGTGACTATGTAGGGTGTAAGTTGACCAGGAAATCAACTTCTGGTGGATGTCAATTCCTAGGCAACTGCTTGATTTCTTGGAGAGCAAGAAACAGACCTCAGTTGCTACATCAATGCTGAAGCAGAGTACATTGCTGCTGCAAGCTGCACCTCTCAGGTACTCTGGCTTCAGAACCAACTTCTGGATTATGACATTACAGAGACTAAGACTCCATTGTTAATGGATAGTGCTTCAGCTCTGTGTATTGTCAAAAATCCAGTCCAGCACTCTAGGACCAAACATATAGAGATCAGACATCATTTTATAAGGGATTGTTTTGAAAAAGGTCTGATTGATCCTAAGTTTGTTCCCAGTGCTGATGAGCTTGCAGACATTTTTACTAAGCCTTTGGATAGTTCAACTTTCCAAAACCTGGTGTGAAGGCTTGGTATGTTGCAGCTAGAATAAGTGACAACTACTAATGATTTCAGTAGTAATTACTGGTGATCATTGGTACCCGTCACATATAAGTACCGATGAGTCCTTTTCCCTTCAGTAGTTTTTATAACTACTGATGGCTAAATGTCTCATAAGTACTGAACTACTTATCTGTTCCAAACTACTAATGTAGTTAAAACTACTGATGTAGTTACAACTACTGAAATTAGTATAAACAGATAAGTACTGATGTCCCATGAAACAACTGAAATCCGCCAAAAAGGCTGATGAATGTGTTGAGGACAGTATGAAACAGCTGAAAAGCTAAGAATTGACGAAAACAGCTGATGAGAAATTCGTTTGTACTACTGCTGTTTCATTCTAAACAACTGAAGCAATACCATGTCTTCAATAGTTTTATAACTACTGATGACTAATACCAAGTTTTCAGTTGTTTACAACAGCTGATGACTAAACCACTGTCTTCAGTAGTTTCACAACTACTGATGACAAACAACAAGTCCTCAGTTGTTTCAATCATCTGAAGTTAAAACCACGGTCTTCAGTAGTTTTCTAACTTCTGATGCCTAACACCACGACTTCAGCTGTTTCAACGTCTGAAAGGATAATACCATGTCAACGGTCGTTTAAAACTACTGATGACTAGCACCACATCCTTCAGTCGTTTTCTTACCCGTACCCTATAAATATCCCTGACCTAAGCCCTCAATGCTTCTTCTTCTTCAAAAATAACGTTCCTCTCCAAAACTTCCCTCTTCTCAATGGCGTCCATGCAATTAAACCGCGACACAACTGTGTTGCCTACCTTACTAAATTGCCTATCTGGACTAAGTTCGATACTGCTATCGATCTTATGGTTCAGTCCCAATACAATACGACATTTCTTCTGAATCCCATACTACATGCCGAATCCCTTCAACATTTTGGATGAACGTTACTATTACCACTGGGGAGAACACACACCATCTCTCCAGTCGGTCGTCAATAACAAAGAGGTAGTCATCACTCTGCAGTTATCCGCCAAATTCTTCATCTGGATGATGCTATCTCTCCTGCTGGATATCCGAAGGGCACCACAGATCTATCATTTGCCCAACATGGATATCAAGGCAATCTCAGTGCCTCCACTATCCTGAAGAAACACTTTAACGACGCTGAGCGCCTAATTTTTCACATGGTGAATGTATGTTTGGCTCCTAAGACGTCGTCTTAGGATCAAATGTCGTCAAAATGGCAGCAGGTAATGTATTCTATTCTTGAGCAACAACCGCTAAACTTTTCAGAAATAATATTTTCGGAGCTCAAGGACATGGCTCAAAAACTAACTGCCAACCATTGGATACTATATCCACGGTTCATAATGGCCATCATTACAAACCAGCTTAATGCTGAGGGACTTGTTGGCTTGGGAGTCCCTGCTACGGCTGTTCTGCCGGAAGTTACCCCGGCACAACTCTGACCAGACACTCAAAATGGCTGCCAAGCTGCGAAACCAACGCAGCTGGAACCCACAGCCACCACCTCCAAATCAAAAGTCCCCACCAAACCCACCAAAAAGAAACCCAAAACGGCTACTCAGGGAATTGAGTCCCCTGAGGATGCCCCTGCAACACAAACGCAGGATATATCCACTAGTCCAAACCCCCTAGTGGATACAATGACTCTTCCAGCCATAGCCGCTCAGGCTTCCTCTCAACAGGAGCCTGCAGCAACCACACAAGGGGTACCTACATATTTGGGATCTTCCTCACTTGAGGAGATTGCCATTGAAAAGCACCAACCTCCCCAGGTGCACACTACTTCTATCCCTTCACCCCAAACAACCGCCCCTCACAGCCCAACTTTAATAGTTGCACAACTGCTGACTCAACTGCACTCCTCACCCCCTCCCCAGAAACCACTTACTACTGGGAACACCTCTACAATTGAGGGGGAGGAACACAGTGCACTTGAGAACCCACAGCACAGGGGTTTACCACTTCTATCTCCTGGTGTAGATAAGGAGCTTAGAATATCTGGTGAGGGTGCCACCTCTTCTGAATCAGCACATGATCAGAATGAGGCTGGTAACATTGCTAAGACCTCACTAGAGGCAACAGCTGATGATGGACATGTCCTGAGGCTGGAAGTCCTCAGTACCAAGCACAAGGGGCACATGCAACAACTGGTCTACACCCAGTGCATGTAAATCCTGCTCTAAGCAGGAGGTCAGATGAGTTAGTTTCGGCTGATGATGACCTGGGCTTTTTCTATGATGTTCTTGCCCAGAACACAATCCTTGAAGAGAAAGTCAGTAGGCTGCAAACTCTACTTGACCAACTCTCACAAGGAGAAACCATCTGCCTCTACCAACCCACAGATGGCACCTTCACCTGAAGGTTCCCCAAACACTGAGCCACTCCAAACTCAACCACCTGCCTCTGCTTCAGGCCCTACTTCTCAGAACAGAACCCTCCTGAGCAAATAGGTGCTGTACTTCAAATTCCCTCCCTCTCATCACACCCATAATCACTGATATTGTGACTAAAGCCATTGATGAGAGGCTTTCCTCAACTTTACAACCCTTGATTGATGCTGCTGTACAAAAGACTCTTTTTCTGCGGTACAAACCCCTTCCTCCAATGCATCCAAAAAGGGGAGAGTACTGCAGTGAAAGAAAAGAAGAGGAAAAGAACAGAGGAAAAGAAGGAAGAAAGCAAGCCCAAGAGGAGAGAAAGAAAAGCAACCTCTGCTCACTACAAACGAAGAAAAGTGCTGATGATCATACTGCTGAAGACAAATCCTTGGAGGAGCTGTTAAAAGAAGCTGACACTACACACAGCCGATCCATGGATAAAATAATTGAACAACTCTTCAGGCAGGGGTTTGATACAGCCACATTGGATAGTGAGATCAGAAGGTTGGAAGTCCAAGAGATTCAGACCCGATGGGCTGGGTATGATGCTCTGGAAAAAGAGAGATTGGAAATAATGATACGCTTTATTGCAAAATACTTAGGAAGATCGTTAATGGAGATTCGCGCGTGGACCAGGGACAGTACCAGAATCTGTCTGTCTGAGCAATTCAACAAAGGGATTATTGTGGAAGCCCTTGATGAGGCTGGGGCTGCCTATCCCTCAAATCTCCCAACCAATCTCTAAGCCAAAATCCAAACATCTTCATTCTCCAAACCAATTCCTTCACCAACCCAACCATCATCCAGTGATGCACCTAGAAGGAGGAAAAGGGTGCTGAGGATGGAAGAAGAAGAAGAAGAGGAGGATGAAGATGATAGTCTGCCACTCTCTTTGTTCTAAAGCTACCAAACCCCGAAGTCAACTCATGATCACACCTGACTCTCAAGGGAAATGGTCAGAGTCAAGATAGAAGAAGAAGAACAGCAGAAACAGCACGATGAGCAACTGTTGAAGATGGTTGACAAGGAATTTCCTCAGTCATCATCTATTCAAGTCATGAAAGGGCATGCTCAAAGGCTGTACACTCTCAGGCACCTTTCAGTATCAGAAGGAGAGAGTGAGAGTATGGCCAGACCCCGGGTGAGTTCTAGAATCCATAAAAGAACTATTCCACACAGATACAATGGCCAGGTACGAAAAACAATAGATTCTACCATCATGTTGGCCATTGTAGTCTCACCTTGGGAAATCATTGATGAATTCAAGAAAGCTCACCAAGCAAAGAAGTCCCCTCAAGCTTTACTAGAAAACAAGATGATTAAGAAGGGTTTTATATAAAAAGCTTGAAGACATCCAGAAGAATGAGCTCCAGTTACTCCTTGAAGGCACCCATCCTGATGAATTTGTATATAGGGAGGTAACTACGGTGGAGCTGAAAAATGGCAGGACCATGAAGTACTTATCAGAGTACTATGGTCCAGAGTCTTCTTCGAAGGAGGAGTAGAAGAACTCTCTCAGGAGGAACAAGTTGTTCTCCTTGAGGCCTATGTTCGAGAGTCATACATACTCATTATGGGGAAGTAAATCTCATGAATGGGATAACAACTCTGTGTCCAGTTCCCCAAAACAGAGTTCCCATTCATACCCTGCCAAACAAATATCTGAGATTTCTTCCCAGGCCGGAGCTTACATGGGTCATCTTCTCTACTGATCAAGAAGGAAAAAGACCAACACTTTGCCAACAATAAGTGGGATAATGAATAATTTAGAGGTTTGGCTGCATTGGTTCAGGGGGAGTTTGTTGGACCAAAAGAACCAATGAGCCAAGATCAGAAAACCTCTAAGTCCCACATGGTATCACAACAATGCTGAAAGCCTCATCAGCAGTTTGACAAGTGCTGAAGACTTCAACAGCTGAAGATCAAGTGCTGAAGACTTCAACAGCTGAAGAACTAAAGTGCTGAAGTACAACAGCTGAAGTACAACAGCTGAAGAACACAAGTGGTGAAGCTGAAAGACCAAAGTACTTAAGTACAACAGCTGAAGAGTTTACAAGTGCTGAAGATCAACAACTGATGTACAAAGTCTGAAGACAAAGACTGAAGTCATCAGCTGATGAAACATCTGAAGGTCAAAGTCTGAAGATCAAGTACTGAAGCCTCAGTAGTTTGTCACAACTGCTGAAGAGTACTTCTTCAGTAGTTTGTCACAACTGCTGAAGAGTACTTCTTCAGTAGTTGTGATATCAGTAGTTTTGTATTTCTAGTTTCAGTAGTTTTATGTTTCAGTAGTTTTGTAAAACGACTGAAGAGCTTGTTCTTCAGTCGTTGTAGTTTCAGTAGTTTTATATTCTGTACTTAACACTCTGATATGTTCTCAGTAGTTGTGAACATTTCAGTAGTTTGTTAATAGTTAGTTTTTTTTGTATTAGATCTGCCAGTTGTCACTTTCCCGTGATAACAGCAGCGATTGCACTCTATATAAGGAGTGTCAACCTATTGTAATAATTGAGTGAATGACAGAATGATATGAATGAGTGAATGAATGATGATTTGAATGATTTGATTAGAACATTCCATATCTAAACATTCCTTGAATCAGAAATATATTCTCTCGCTATAACCGTATGTGCTCTTAATGCATACAAGCGTCGACTTCTTGCTACAATTTGTCTAATTCCTATTCTTATTCCGCTGCCTTGAACTCTAATACATCAAACGTGTGATCGCTGATCCTGTCATAGATGTATTATTTTTTGCATCCTCTGATCCACAGTTGTGTGATGCGTTTACAATTTGATGAAACAGAAGTTTGAAATGAGTGCCATGGGAGAATTACAGTTCTTTCTGGGTTTGCAAATCAAACAAAAGGCTGATGGAATTTTCATTCATCAGCCCAAATACACAAAAGATCTTTTGGAAAAGTTTGATTTACAAAGTGTAGCCCTGTTCTACTCCCATGTGCAACCCCAGAACTGGATACAGATCAGAAGGTAAAATGGTTGATGAAACACTTTACAAATGTATGATTGGGTCCTTGATGTACTTAACAGCTTCTAGACCGATATTATGTTTGCTACATGTGTTTGTGCTAGATTTTAGGCTACCTAAGGAGTCTCATTTGATTGCAGTCAAGAGGATCTTTAGATATTTGCAAGGCACTCCATCTCTAGGTTTATGGTATTCTACTAGACATTCTGGTAAATTGGTTGCTTTTTCTGACAGTGACTATGCAGGGTGTAAGTTGACAAGAAAGTCCACTTCTGGAGGATGCCAATTCTTAGGCAACTGCTTGATTTCTTGGCAGAGTAAGAAGCAGACCTCAGTTGCTACATCAACTGCTGAAGCAGAGTACATTGCTGCTGCAAGCTGTACATCTCTGGTACTCTGGCTTCAAAACCAATTATTGGATTATGGCATAACAGAGACTAAGACCCCATTGTTAATGGACAGCTCTTCAGCTCTTTGTATTGTCAAGAATCTTGTCCAGCACTCTAGGACTAAACATATTGAAATCAGACACCATTTTATTAGAGATTGTTTTGAAAAAGGTCTGATTGATCCAAAATTTGTTCCTACTGCTGATTAGCTTGCAGACATTTTCACTAAGCCCTTGGATAGCACAACTTTCCAAAACCTAGTGTTAAGGCTTGGTATGTTGCAGCTAGAATAAGTGACAACTACTGGTGATCTCAGCTCACAAGTACTGATGATCATTAGTTTATTAGTCATATATATAAGTACTGACGTTATTTTCTCTCCGGAAGTTTTCTTTAAACTACTAGAGCTTAACTTCTCAGTACTCAGGTACTTTATTTGTTAAAACAGTTGATGTAGTTACAACAGCTGATGTAGCTACAACTACTGTTGTCAGAAATACAAATACGTACTGATGTCCTATGAAACATCTGAAAACAGATGAAAATGTCTGATGAGTACGTGTTGAGGACAGTATGAAACAGCTGAAAAGCAATAAATTGACGACAACAACTGATGAGCCTTTCTGTCTTTAGTAGTTTCACAACTGTTGTTTCTTTCTAAACAACTGAAGCAAAACCATGTCTTTAATAGTTTCACAACTACTGATGACTAACACCAAGTCTTCAGTTGTTTACAACAATTGCTGGTAAAACCAAAGTCTTTAGTAGTTTCCCAACTACTGATGACTAATACCAAGTCAGTTGTTTCATCACCTGAAGTCAAAACTGTCTTCAGTAGTTTTATAACTACTGATGACTAATCTTCAGCAGTTTTATAACTACTGATGACTAAATCTTCAGTAGTTTTATAACTACTGATGACTAAATCAGAGACTTCAGCTGTTTCAACGTCTGACCGTTAAAACCAAGTCTTCAGTTGTTTTATAACAACTGCTGATCACACCAATACGGTCAGTCATTCCAAACCTCTGAAAGTTAATACCATGTCATCCATAGTTTCAACAACTGATGACTAACACCAAAACCTTCAGTCATTTTCTAACCCTACCCTTTAAATACCTTATCCCACCTTCAGAGGTTTTACTTTCTTCTCTTCTCAAACCTAACGTTCAAAAAAAAAAACTCTGTAACCTCTCTTCATCAATGGCGACCATGCAACTAAAACCTCGACACAACTGTGTCGCACATCTCACAAAATCGCCATACTGGACCAAGTTTCACAACGCCATTGATTTAATGGGTCAGTCACCTTACAAAACGGCTTTTCTGTTAAATCCCACCATATATGCCAAATCTCTTAACCAATTCTGGACAAACGTCACTCTTGTCTCTGAGGAGAATGACACAGAGTCTCTTCAATTGTTTGTCCATCATCAAAAAGTGGTCATTACTCCAGACATTCTTCGCCAAACTCTCAATCTGGATGATGCCACTTTCCCAACTGGTTATCCAAAGGCACAATCGATCAATCATTTGCCCAGCATGGATACCAGGGTAACCTGAGTGCATCTACCACATTGAAGAAACATTTCCAGGATGCCGAACGTCACATCTTTCACCTGGTAAACGTCTTCCTTGCCCCCAAGACTTCATCATGGGATCAAATGTCCACAAGGTGGCAACAGGTAATGTACTCCATCCTTGAGCAACAACCTTTAAATTTTTCTGAAATACTATTTTTAGAGCTCAAGGATATGGCCCAAAAACAACTTTCTAACCTTGGATATTATATCCTCGGTTCATAATGGCCATAATTGAAAACCAGCTTCAAGCTGAGGGACTTGTTGGCCTGGGAGTCCCTGCTACGGCTGTATTGCCTGAAGTATACTCCCGGCACAACTCTGACTAATCACAACAACTGCTGAAGTCCACAACAGCTGAAGACAAAGTCTAAAGACAAAGTCTGAAGACACAAGTGCTGAAGACAAAGTCTGAAGACAAGTGCTGAAGACAAAGTCTGAAGACACAAGTGCTGAAGACAAAGTCTGAAGATAAGTGCTGAAGACAAAGTCTGAAGACATAAGTGCTGAAGACAAAGTCTGAAGACACAAGTGCTGAAGACAAAGTTTGAAGACACAAGTGCTGAAGACAAAGTCTGAAGACAAGTACTGAAGACCAAGTATCAGTCATTGTCACAACAGCTGAAGAGGTCTTCTTCAGTAGTTGTGACGGTTTTCTTTCAGTAGTTTTATGTTTTCCTTTCTGTAGTTTTGTAAAATGACTGAAGAGCTTGTTCTTCAGTCATTGTAGTTTCAGTAGTTTCGTATCAGTAGTTTTATGTTTTATACTTAGCACTCTGATATGTTCTCAGTAGTTGTGAACATTTCAGTAGTTTGTTAAGTTTTAGTTATTTTTGTAACAAATCTGCCAGATGTCATTATCCCGTGATATCAGCAGTGATTGCACTCTATATAAGGAGTGTCAACCTTATTGTAATGGTGAATGATTGAGCAGAAACATTTAATATTATTGAAACATTCCTTTTCACAGAAATGTATTCTCTCTTTACAACCGTATTTGTTCATAATGCATACGAATATCAAATTCTCGCTATAATTTGTCTAATTCTTGTTCTTATTCCGCTGCGTTACACTCTAATCTATCAAACTTGAGATCCCTGATCCTGTCATGTTAACACAGCTTGCTATGTGCAGAATAGAGCCTTAGTAAATCAGAGGTTGATGAAGACTCCATATGAAGTTCTACATCACTTGGCTCCTCTAATTTCATTTTTTAGAGCATTTGGGTGTCCCTTTTTTATTTTCAACACAAAGGATCAACTCAAAAAATTTGATCCTAAGGTGGATGCAGGGTTTTTTGTTGGTTATTCATCTACTTGCAAAGCATACAGAGTCTTCAACTGCAGAACAAAGATAGTTAAAGAGACTTTGCATGTGAAGTTTAATGAATCTCCAATGGACAAGATTCCACAAAACCCTATGGAGTTGTTTGATTTGGACATACTGCAATATTTTCCTTCTCAACCTCCAGTTGTTGCAGACCATGTGGATAAATCATCTTCTGCAGCATGTCTTCCACGTGGTGGTATGATGATGATGATGATGATAATATCAATACTCACCTATTCAAGTTTAGTGACCACTGCATGTGTCTGCTAAACTTGATGTTCCTGTAGCTTCAGCAGTTCCATCCACAACAAATGTTGATGAGATCTCTGATTCCTCTACATCTTTTGAGTTACCATCAAATTCTTGGTTTCAAGAGTCTGTATCAACATCTGCTGCTACTGAAGGTTCTACAAACACTTGCACAGATATCATTGTTTATCAAGAGCTGAAGAATCACCCAATGTCTCAAATCATTGGTGATATCAATGTTGGAGTTTCAACAAGAAGTCAATTGTCTAACTTCTGCTTCTATGCTCTCTTCATCAGTCAGCTATAGCCAAAGAACTATCATATTGCTTTAAGAGACAATGGATGGGTTGAAGCCATACAGCTTGAGCTACTTCAGTTCAAGAAACAGCAAGTGTGGGAACTGGTTCCTCTACCCCCAGGTAAGTGTGCAATAGGCACTAAATGGGTGTTTAGGAATAAAACTGATGAAAATGGGCTTATTGTTAAGAACAAGGCTAGACTGGTTGTACAGGGGTTCTCACAAGAAGAAGGTATTGATTATGATGAAACCTTTGCCCCTGTAGCCAGACTAGAGGCAATTAGATTGTTCTTAGCCTATGTTGCATTCCACCATCTCAAAGTTTTTCAAATGGATGTCAAAAGTGCATTTTTATATGGCAAAATAAAAGAAGAAGTTTATGTGTGTCAACCACCAGGTTTTGAGGATAATAAACATCCTGAATGGGTGTATAAACTTGATAAGGCTCTTTATGGGTTGAAACAAGCTCCTAGAGCTTGGTATGAGACACTCTCCACTTTTCTTCTCAAGAATAATTTCACTAGAGGCTCCATAGATACAACTTTGTTTATTAAGAAGGTGGATCAGCATAAGCTACTTGTTCAAATTTATGTTGATGATATCATTTTTGCATCCTCTGATCCCCAGTTGTGTGATGATTTTACCAAATTAATGAAACAGAGGTTTGAAATGAGTGCAATGGGAGAATTACAGTTCTTTCTAGGCTTGCAAATCAAACAAAAGGCTGATGGCACCTTTATTCATCAGTCCAAATATACAAAAGATCTTTTGAATAAGTTTGATTTACAAAATAGTAAGCCTTGTTCTACTCCCATGTGCAACACCACACAACTGGATGCGGATCAGAAAGGTAAAGCTGTTGATGAAACACTTTACAGATGTATGATTGGGTCCTTGATGTACTTAACAGCTTCTAGACCAGATATCATGTTTGCTACTTGTGTCTGTGCTAGATTTCAGGCTGTTCCTAAAGAGTCTCATTTGATTGCAGTCAAGAGGATCTTTAGATATTTGCAAGGTACACAATCTCTAGGATTATGGTATTCCACTGGACACTCTTGCAAATTAGTTGCTTTTTCAGATAGTGACTGTGCAGGGTGCAAGTTAACTAGAAAGTCAACTTCTGGTGGATGTCAATTCCTAGGCAATTGTTTGATTTCTTGGCAGAGTAAGAAACAAACATCTATTGCTACATCCACTGCTGAAGCAGAGTACATTGCAGCTGCAAGTTGTACTTCTCAGGTACTCTGGCTTTAGAACCAACTTTTGGATTATGGCATTATAGAGACTAAGACTCCATTATTAATGGATAGTGCTTCAGCTCTGTGCATTGTCAAAAATCCAGTCCAGCACTCTAGGACCAAACATATAGAGATCAGACATCATTTTATTCGGGATTGTTTTGAAAAAGGTCTGATTGATCCTAAGTTTGTGCCTAGTGCTGATGAGCTTGCAGACATTTTTACTAAGCCTTTGGATAGTTCAACTTTCCAAAACCTTGTGTTAAGGCTTGGTATGTTGCAGTTAGAATAAGTGATAATTACTGATGATCTCAGTAACTAAGTACTGATAATCATTAGTAACCATATCACAGATAGTACTGATTCTGTTAAAACAACTGATCAAGTTACAACTACTGATATCAGTAAAAACAAATAAGTACTGATGTCCTTGAAACAACTGAAAACAGCCAAAAAGGCTGATGAGTAAGTGTTGAGGACAGTATGAAATAGCTGAAAGGCTATGAATTGACGAAAACTACTGATGAGAACTCTCTCTTCAGTTGTTTCCACAACTGCTGTTTCATCCTAAACAACTGATGACAAAAACATGTCTTCAGTAGTTTCACAACTACTGATGACTAACACCAAGTCATCAGCTGATTACAACAACTGATGACAAAACCATGTCTTCAGTAGTTTCACAACTACTGATGACTAACACCAAGTCATCAGCTGTTTACAACAACTGATGACAAAAACATGTCTTCAGTAGTTTCACAACTACTGATGACTAACACCAAGTCATCAGCTGATTACAACAACTGATGACAAAACCATGTCTTCAGTAGTTTCACAACTACTGATGACTAACACCAAGTCATCAGCTGTTTACAACAACTGATGACAAAAACATGTCTTCAGTAGTTTCACAACTACTGATGACTAACACCAAGTCATCAGCTGTTTTCAACAACTGATACCAAAACCATGTCTTCAGTGGTTTCATAACTACTGATGACTAAAATCAAGTTATCAGTTGTTTACAACACCTGAAGACAAAACCAAGGTTTTCAAAGTTTTATAACTACTGATGACTAAAACCAAGTCTTTAGTTGTTTTCAAACATCAGAAGTCAAAACCACGGTTTTTAGTAGTTTTATAACTGTTGATGCCTAAAACCAAGACTTCAGTTGTTTCAACATCTGAAAGGGTAATACCACGTCATCAGTCGTTTAAAACTACTGATGATTAACACCAAACCCTTCAGTTGTTTTCTAACCCTTACCCTATAAATACCTCATACCTAATCCTTCAGAGTTTTATCATTTCTAAACCTAACGTTCAAACCTCCAAAACTTCTCTCTCATTAATGGCGATCATGCAGCTCAAACCACGACACAACTGTGTAGCCTACCTCACCAAATCGCCTTTCTGGACAAAGTTCGATAACGCCATTGATCTAATGGTGCAGTCACCCTACAAAACGGCCTTCCTTCTAAATCCCACCATTCATGTCGAATCCCTTCACCAGTTTTGGACGAACGTCACCATTACCACTGGGGAGAATAACTCCGCGTCTCTCCAGTCGGTCGTCCACAACCATCAAGTGGTCATCACTCCGGCAATCTTACGCCAAACCCTAAACCTGGATGATGCCACTTTTCCTGCTGGGTATCCAAAGGCACAACTGATTTATCCTTTGCCCACCATGGATATCAAGGAAACCTTAGTGCCTCTACCATTCTGAAGAAACATTACCATGATGCAGAACGTCTTGTCTTTCACATGGTAAATGTTTGTTTAGCTCCTAAGACATCCTCGTGGGATGAAATGTCTACCAGATGGTAGCAGGTACTATTCTCTATCCTTGAGCAACAAGACTTAAACTTTTCTGAAATCCTTTTTCTTGAACTTAAGGATATGGCCTCAAAATCTATTTCTTACCGCTGGATGTTATATCCTCGGTTCATATGGCCATAATAGAGAATCAGCTGAAAGCTGAGGGACTTGTTGGCCTTGGTGTCCCTGCAATGGCTGTATTGCCTGAAGTATACTCCAGGCACAACTCTGACCACACACTGAAACAGGCTGCCAAACTGCAAAAACCCACGCAGTTGGAACCCACAGCCACCACCTCCAGAACCAGAGTCCCCTCCAAGCCAAAATCCAAAAAGCCAAAAAAGGCTACTCAGGGAGATGAGTCCCTTGAGGATGCCCCTGTACCACAAACGCAGGAAACACATACTGGTATTAACCCCCCAGTTGTGTCAAAGTCTCAACCAACCACAGCCGCACAAGTATCCTCTCAAAAGGATCATGTTGCAACCAATATTGGGGAACCCACACTGCTGGAACCTATCTCACTTGAGAGGGTTACCATTGAAGGCATTATTCACCCCGGGTGCAATCCGCTTCTACCCAATCACCACATGCAACCGCCCCCTAAAGTCCTACATTAATTGTTGCACAAGTGCTGAGTCAGTTGCACTCCTCACCCCCTCCCCAGATACCAATTACAACTGGGCATACCTCTACCATTGAGGGGGAGGATCAAAGTGCATCTAATAACCCATAGCATAGGGGTTACAATGTTCCATTTCCTAGTGTAGAAAAGGAGATTGGAACTTCTGGTGAGGCTGCCACTTATCCTGCTTCTGCATATGATCAGGATGTAGTTGGTACCATTACTAAGACCTTCCCAGAGGCAACTGCTGATGAAGGATATAGTCCTAAGGCAGGAAGTCCCCAGTTCCAAGACAAAGGGCACATGCTACAACTGATCTACACTCAGTGCATGTTCATCCTGATTCTATCAGGAGGTCAGGTGATTCAGTACCCACTGATGATGACCTGGCTTCTTTTATGATGTTTTAGCCCAAAACACCATCCTGGAAGAGGAGGTGAGAAGACTCAAAGAGCTGCTTGCCAAAACTTCTGAGGATCAAAGACCATCTGCCTCTCAAACCCCACAGATGGCACCTTCATCTGAAGGTCTCCTAAACACCAAGCCACTCCCAAATTCTCAGCCACCTGCCTCTGCTTCTGGCACTATTTCTCAGGAACAGAACCCCCCGGAGCAAATAACTGCTATCTTTCAAAACTCCTTACCTCTCATCACACCCATAATCACTGATATAGTGATCAAAACCTTTGATGAGAGGCTTCCCTCATTATACAACCCTTGATAGAGGAAGTTGTGAGCAAAAAGCTTTCTGACAATCAAACCCTTGCAACCAATGCAACCAACAAGGGGGAGATTCAGTCAGTGAAAGCAAAAAGGAAGAGGAGTGTAGAGAAGAAAGAGAAAGAAAAAGAGACAGAAGTGGTAAATGAGAAGGAGTTGGTTGGAGAGACAAAAAAGGAGAAGGAGAAGGAAAATGAAAATGCCTTGGAGCTAATAGTGAAAGAAGCTGATGCCGAACACAGCAGATCAATGATAACATCATTGATCAGTTGTTTAGGCAAGACCATGACACTGAACAACTTGACTCTAAAATCAGAAGATTAGAGATTGAAGAAATCCAATCTAGATGGGCAAGTTATGAGGTGTTAGAAAGAGAAAGGCTGGAGATCATGATCAGATTTATAGCGAAGTATCTTGGCAGATCATTGATCAAAATCAAGGCTTGGTCCAGGGATAGCATCTTGGAAATAACCACCATGATCTGTTCGTCTGAAGTATACACCAAAGGGCTTGTTATTGAAGCTTTGAATGAAGCGGGTGCTGGGAGCAGGACTGAACTAGCCAAGCAATCTAAAGCCACACTCACCTATATTCAATGTTTTACAACTTGAAATCTCAATTCAAAAGTAAAAATAAAAAGATCAAATTCAAAAGTCATACGTGGAAATAAATTTCATTAAATCAATATTCAATGTTTTCATAATTCTTTTGTTGTGTTTTGCAGATGGCAGAATTAAAATTTGAGCCAAAACACAATATAGCTGCTTTCTTAGATGATGAAAACAGAGAAGCTACAGGATATGAAGATATTATCAGATTCTTACTAAGAACAAAATATGTGTATGCCATGTGTGCAAGGCCCATGATAAATAGAAGAATGATTAAAAAATTCTGGAGAACTGCTCAAGTTGAAAGAGATGATCAAGGAAATAAAGTCTTAAGAGCCTTTATCACTTCAGAAAGAATGATTGAAGTTTCTGAAGAAGCAATTAGACAAGCTTTAAGACTGGAGATAACGATCCTGAAGATTTATCTGAATATACATTTAATGAGTGTAGAGAAGTTTTTCTACAGATGGGTCATCCTGATCATTTCCCAAGAAACAATTTTTCAGAGCTCGTGTATTTAAGCATTGGAAGCTTTTATGCTATATCTTTCAACATTGCATGTCAAAAAGAAGTGCGGGTTGGGATTCATTCCCTGTTGACATTGCATCTCCAATTGTAGCCTTATCCACAATAAGAAGATTTAATATGGCTAATGGATAATGAATGGATTCATTTTTAATCTGGAAAGAGGAGTAAGGCATAAGTATCTGATGTACCCAAGATTTCTTCAACTTCTCATTAATGATGCAAATCCAGATTTGTATGCTGAAAAAGTTATTGGTGATAAGATTCAGCTACAGCACACGTCAGAGAGTGTGTACAAAAGACTGGCAATGATCACTGGTGCTCAAAACATTCTAGTTTTTGATTATATCAGGAATGTATCAATGGATGAAGTTGATATTACTCAACCACACTTCCATCTAACTGAAGAAGAACCAATAGATCCAAATGATCTCATTGAGGATGTAGAAGTTGATGAAGAAAGTGATGATGAATGTCTGAAGTTTCATCAAGTGAAGAAAGTGATGATGATGATGATGATGATAATAGTGATATCACTGAAGTAATCAAGAAGGAAATGAAGATGGAATGTTGAAGATACTAAAAATGAGCCACATGCTATGATTGAAGAAAATGTTGAGAAAGCTGTAACAGAAAGGAATTCTCAAAATCCAACATCTGATTCTGATTTTATCAATGATATTTCATTCAATCAAATATTTGAAATTGATACAAATGAAGGAGAAGAAGAAATCCCTGTTAGTATGTCACACAATGTGTCTATACAAACAGCGGAAATAGTTGAATTTGATGAGATTGAAAGTCTGAAAAAAGAAAATGTAAACAAAGAAAAAGATATTGGAGAGTTGAAAGTTGAAAACGAAAGAATGAAAGAGATAATCAGTTCTTGTTAAAAATAAATTCAAAAGCTCAAAGATGAAAATTTAAAGTTGTCTGAAGAAAATGTGTTAAAAGATGAAAAGGTTGTTAGTATTGCCCAAGATAAAGAAGATGTGATAAAGAACTTTGAAGTTATGATTAAATATTATGATAGTCTTGAGGAGAAATTCAAGAAGTTATCTGAAGAAAATGAAAATCTCAAAGCTGAATTGATAAAGGAAAGAGAAGCTCAGAAATCTATATCACCAGTACATGTGATTAGTACTGAGACGCAGGTTGAAGAAAATCTTGAGCAAAGAAAAGGCAAAAGGAAAGTGAATGAGTTAGAAGATATTGATCAAACTGAATCCTCTTCTAAGCTTCAAAGAACTGGAGAATTGGTTGAAGAGCAAAATGTTCAAGAACAGATTGATGCTTTAGATGATATTGAAGAAATATATAATGATGATTGGTATGATGAAGTTCTTGAGAATGAAGATATTGATGAAGCTGAATTTGTGTCATATTTCTCTTCACAAGATCATATACAAGAACAAGATGAAGTACCACAGGATTTTGAAGAAAAATATAACTATCTTGTGAACATGAAATACAATCGAGTGTATTTGGATGGATTGACTATTTCTCAAATTAATGATGAATACGATAAATGCATCTATACTGAGTGAGTTGCTTCAATAGATCCAAATGAGATAGTGGTTGAGCATGGTGAATGGATAAGAACAAAGGAGGTTATAAATATAGAAGAACTATCTAGTTCTGAGCTGCACCATCCTGATCCTGATGATATGAGTATTCCCGCTCTTAGATCATGGTTGCAAGCTAGAAATTACCCTTGGAGGAAGCTTAAGAGATTACAATCTGTATCTCTGAGAAATCTTGTAAGAAGCTTTCAAGAAACTGAGAAACAAATGAAGAAAATGATAGTGCTTGATACAGATAACCCTCAGTATCTTGAGATAACAAAAAGAACAAGAATGTTAAAACCTCAGGAATAAAACAAATGTCAAGATTTGATGATGCTCATGCTCATAGAAAAGAATTAATGGAAATGTTTGCTGATCCAGAAAGACAGACTTATAAAGCATCAATTGATCAAAGACATATTCTCGATAGTTCAAGAACAACCGGAGATTTGGTAAGAAATATATTGCAAAAAGGACAATCAGTTGCTGAACTGTTGAATGCAATGATTGCTCCAGATTTTACAAATCAAGTAAAGATCATTGCATGGAAGTATGATGAAGTGTTTGATGCCTTCTTGATAAAGAGAGTAAATGCTGTATGTGATGTTTATCATTTTTACTCCAGTATCATAAAACTTCCTGTGCAAGACTTAAAAGAGCTTAATAGATTACCTCTGATCAATCATACTGATTCAAAGCATGGGAAGATGTTTGTGGAATTATTAAGATGTGGATTGGATAGATCAAGTAATTTTCTTAACACAAGATGTGATCAAGAAGACAAGGAGTATTTTGTTACTTTAAAGAAAAACAAGAAACTTAAGGGAGTTCAATCAGAAGAAGAACATTCATTGATAGAATTCTGTGATAAATATTTTGAAAAAGTTACAACTCCTGGACTAAAAGTGATTGACGGTAATCAAAACTCAAAGCCAATTCTCAGATGGTTTTATAACACTGAGACATTTGAGCTGAAGTTAGTCCGAAATCTAGAAAGATGGGATGAGGACATGATTACTTTATTTGGAGTTTTTGAGCTAAAATTGTTACATCCAAGTTATATCTCATTTTTGTCATTACAAAAATTTGAGAAAGTTTCTCCTGAAATGGCTGAGCAAGATAAGAAATATTTCATTTCTATTATCAATGTGATGAATGCTGCTATGGAAAGGATTTCTTTGAGAAAAGCGCTTGCGTATGCCAACATTGTTAAGAAAGATATTAAAGATATTGAAATCATGAGAATATCAAGGAAAGGGGTCTTAGAAGTGTACTCAAAGGAAAGTAACAAGCCTATTGAGTTATATGCTAATATTGATATTTCATGTCTTTCAAAAGATACATTGGAAAGAATGGACAAGATGGAGATTAAAACAAATGAAGCTAAACCAGAACAAGGCATTCTTGCAAGTAAATTCAAGTCTGCTATATCAAAAGCTTTGAAAGAGTTAGATATGTACAAATAGAAGCCAATGTTCAAAGTCAAAGAAGAACCAGCAGATTTCTTTGAATAATGAAGTCAAGACTGAAGATACAATTGAAGATATAGTTAGCAGTCAAGCTTGAAGATTTTGAAGACTGAAGATACAATTGAAGATAGAGTTAGCAGTCAAGCTTGAAGATTTTGAAGACTGAAGACCATGTCAATCTTAGGGAGAGTATTGTTAAGTGCTCTAAGAAAGATTAACATGTGGTCTTTATTTGTCTTTTGATATTTTGTAATAGTATAGGGACTATTTCTATAATTTGTTAGTTCCTTTACTTTGTGTTTTCAGTATAAATAGCTTAGATTTTGCAGGTAGATAGTAACGAATACACAAGATATTCAAATCTGCTTTTCATACTTGTAATTGTCTTAGCTTGATATGAATGAAAACTTGAATTTTATTGATATCTTGTTTTGATTTGATTACTTTGTGTGAATTTCATTGAATTGTGTTACAAATCATCACAGATATATTCATTTGATCCTATCACCCTTTACCTAAGAAACCTACTGAACCCATTACCAATAATGCACCTAAGAAGAGGAGAAGGGTGTTAAGGATGGAAAAAGAAGAAGAAGATGATAATGAAGATAGTCTGCCCCTCTCTGCTGTTCTCAAAATAAAATGCCTGAGCCTAGGAGTCAACCAACAACAATCACACCTGACTTTCAAAGGCAAATGGTAAAAGTCAAACTTGAAGAAGAAGAACAACACAAACAACATGATGAGCAACTGTTGAGGATGATAGATAAAGAGTTTCCCAAAGTCTTCATCCATACAAGCTATGAAGAAACATGCTCAAAGGTTGTATGCTCTCAGATTTACATTCCAATATCAGAAAGAGAGAGTGAGAATTTGGCTTGACCCCAGAGTAAGTGACAAAATTCACAAATTGAAGATTCCAAGTAAACACAATGGCCAAGTAAAGAAGATAGTAGATGCTGTGATAATGCTGGCCATTGTAGTGTCACCCTGGGAAATTCTTGATGACTTTAAGAGAGCTTACAAGTCTAAAATGACTCCACAGACTTTATTAGACAAAAAATGGTAAAGAAGGGGTAATCTACAAGAAGCTTGAAGACATAAGAAGAAATGAGCTCCAGTTACTACCTGAAGGCACTCATCCTGATGAGTTTGCATACAAAGAGATAACAACTGCGGAGCTGAAAAATGGAAAACATATTAAGTATTTATCTGAGTACTATGGGCCTGAGTTCTTCTTTGAAAGTGGAGCTGAAGAACTCACAATGGAAGAACAAGTTGTTTTCCTTGAGGCCTATGTCAGAGAGTCTTACAGACTCATCATTGGGAAGTAGGTTCATGGATGGGGTAACAGCTCTGTGTCCAATTCCCCAAAACAAAGTTCCTATTCATCCTTTGCCAATCAAACCTTTTGAAATCTCTTCCCTGGCCTGAGCTTATATTGAAGAATTCTGAGCTGATCCAGATTTTTTTTCTGCCAATAAGTGGGACCTCAATAATTTTAAAGGTTTTGGCTACATTGGTTCAGGGGGAGTTTGTTGGACCAAAAGAACCAATGAGCCAGATCTGAAAAACCTTTAAGTCTCACAAACATCAAAACAACTGAAGTGATCTACAACTGCTGAAGACAAAGTCTGAAGAACAAAGTCTGAAGACAAAGTCTGAAGACAACTGCTGAAGACAAAGTCTGAAGAACAAAGTCTAAAGACAAGTCTGAAGATTGATGCTCAAGACAAAGTCTGAAGACAAAGTCTAAAGACAAAGTCCGAATACAACTGCTGAAGACAAAGTCTGAAGATCAAGTTCTCAGTAGTTGTCACAACAGCTGAAGTAGTTCTCTTCAGTAGTTGTGATGGTTTACATTTCAGTAGATTGTAATTAGTAGTTTTATATTATGTAAAACATCTGAAGTTCTTATACTTCAGATGTTATAACTTCAGTAGTTATAATGTTATTTATACTTAGCTTTTAATGAAGATGTCCTCAGTTGTTATGGACATCTTCAGTAGTTTAGTTTTATTTCAGTTGTTTGTATAAATCAGTTAGATGTCACTATCATGTGACGTCAGCTGATGTCACATTCCTTATAAAAGAATGTTGACCTAGTTTCACCACACGGGAATTTTGTGCATGAATGAAAACATTCCTTTTGTAGAAAAATCTCTCTCTATAACCGTTACTGTTTGATTGAATACTCATATTATTCTTGCTAGAATTTAGTCTAATTCGTGTGCTATTCCATTGCAAATCATAATCTAATTGATCAAACTAGATCTCGATCCCTTCAAGGAACCTGTTCCTCATGGTTGTTCTGATCAGTCTCCATAGCTTCTTTATCAGAGGAGGAGTCACTATCGTCAAGTGCTCCCCCTGAGGTGATAGATGAGCTACCTTGTGAACCAGATGATGTTGAATCTGGAGCCGCTGGGTTCAAGACATCATACATCATCTTGGTTGCCAACTCGTCGTCAGAAGTGGAGAGTGGGATGTTGAAGGATTTGAAGATCCAACATAGTCGAAAAATAAAGCGGGTCCTTTTCCTGCAGGTGGTGTGGTGTATCTCTGAACATCTACGTTACACCACACTTCTACTTGACCCGTTGAGTTGTTGTAAACTCTCTTGTTCGGTATGTTGTATCCTAGAAATATACCTTCATTAGCCTTCTCGCTAAATTTTCCCACCTGAGTCTTCTTCAGTAGGGTACATGGGGTGCCAAATGGCTCGAGATACTCTAGATTTGGTTTACGTCGCTGTAGTAACTCGTAACATGTCTTGCCATGGCGTTTAACTATCAGAAATCGATTCAATATGTAACATGCATTTGCAACTGCCTCGTTCCAGAATTGGATAGGCAGTTTCGAGTCCGTTAGCATAGTCCGTGCTGTCTCTATCAAGCTGTGGTTCTTTCGTTCAGCAACACTGTTCATCTAAGGAGTGTAGGCAGAGGTGAACTAATGGACAATTCCCTTCTCCTTGCAGTAAGCCTCCATCGACTGATTCTTGAATTCGGTTCCGTTATTTGGGCGCACTTTACGTACCATCAGCTTGTATAAAGACTCTAGAGTAGTTACTAACTCTTTGAATGACTCAAATGTTTCTGATTTGGATTTTAGAAACATCACCCAAGTGAATCTTGAGTAGTCATTAGTAACTACATAGCAGTACAAGTCGCCTGCAATGCTTCTTGTACTAACTTGACCAAATAGATCCATATGAAGAAGTTCAAGAGGAAGTTCGATAGAGTGAACTTTCTTTTCCTTATGAGACTTCTTCGTCTGTTTGCCCTTCTTACACGCAACACATAAATCCGGAAGTTGGAAGTTTTTGATGTTAACTCCTCTCACTAGATCATTCTGGATCAAGTGATTCATCCTTCATGGATTAATGTGTCCCATTCTCCTATGCCAGGTGATGGATTCCTTTTCAGTAGCTTTTGACAAGAAGCACTGAACTTCATGATCCGTTGTGGAGGCCTTGGATAGATCCAAGACATAAAGATCCTTATATCTTGATGCAGACATTAATACTTGATCCTCCGAGATGACGTAGTCCTTCTTCAGGATATAGCACTTCTTGTTTTCAAACACTACCTTAAATCACAAATTTGAGAAACAGAAAGCAAGTTATTCTGAATTTGTTGAACGTAGTTTACGTTGTTAAACTTCACTTTTTGATTACCAACTTCCCCTTGAGCTGTGATGTACCCACCTTTGTTTCCAGCAAATGAAACGTGACCTCCTTTTATCTGTTTGACGTTTGATAAGAGATCCCTGTTTCCTGTCATGTATTTGGATGCTCCACTGTATATGATCCACGTGTTGGTTTCAGCACTATATCAAACACCCTGCACATTCAATTTGAAAACATTAGTTCGGTTAGGAACCCAAGCCTTCACTAGCTTGGGTTTCCCAGAGGCATCACACATCATAAATATTACCCATCGACCGTTTTAGGGTGAGGCAAGCTCAGATGTCTGTTTGTTCTTATTTTCAGAACTGAGGAGGATTTTTCCTTCTATAAGCCAGATTTGTGTAAGGCCTGTTTGTGATAAACAGACGACTGGCTGATGGGTTAAACTTTGTGTTCCCTATCTCTTTTAGGAGGCTTCACTGAGTTCCTCTTCAAAGAGCTAGGTTTTGGTTCAGAAAGTTCATCTTTCTTCCTCGGTGTCTGATAATAAGGACAATGAGATGTAATGTGTTCGTACTCTTCACAATTGTAGCAGGATCTGCTTTCAACTTTATGATTTATTTGTTTTTGTGGATATGTAGGAGACACATGAGTGACCTTATCTTGTTTGGACTTAGACACTTCTTGGTTAGATGTATAGTTTGGTTTTACAAATTTAATTGCTTTACCTGGTTTTACATCTTTTACATTTTGTTTTCCTGGACTTTGACATGATTCGAGAGATTTGTTAACACTAATGTTCCTTTTAGGTTCAGATTTGACTTTGTTTGAACCAGACTTAAAATTAACTTTTTCAAACTCTTTTTCTAGGTTGACACAAGGCATTTTTCCTTTTAACTTTGAAGTGGCCTCCTTTTGTTTAGTGCCAGATTCAGTTGATTTACTTGTGGAATCTGGGTCACTAACTAGAGGAGTGGACACCACATGATCTTTGATTGGATTATTATTGATTTTTTTACGTTTTGCGTTCATCAAGATCTCATATGGTGGTGGAACCACTTTATAGCCCAATCCCCCCCCATTGTTTCTTTCTCTTACTAAGTTTTGGACTATGTGTGAAGAGCTAGACCAAATATGTAGTTTTTGTTTTAAGGAATTAACTTCTACTTCTAAAACTTCTTTTTGCTTCTTAGTGTCCTCTAGGGAGTTAAGATAGTACCTAATGTCATTAGCTTGGTTAAAGGCTACAATTTCTATTTCCCTATGTTGTTTGTTCAAAAGGTCTGTCTTTTCTTTATAACTATGCTCATTTTGTTTTAAAACTCTGTTAGCTTTAGTGCATAGTTCTAGGTCCTTTACTAAGTTATCATTATGATCTAATAACCTAGCAAATGTAGAACCAATGCTTTCCCTAAATTATTACAGTCAGAACAAGTATGATTAGAAAAGAGTTGGTCAATAGTACCTACCTGAACAGTTTCTGAAGAATCAGCCATCAATGCAGAATCTGATGTTTCTGGAGCTGGTGATTCTGATGTTGTTGTAGATTTTCCTTCTTCAGGCAGGTAGTTGACCACTGGTGTAGTTTCTTCAGAGTTGGACATCGCGATCTCTACTGCTATGTCTCCTTGACTAGCGGAATCATCATCTATATCTTCTACACTAGCGATATTTGATTCTCCCGATGAGACAAACCGAAAGCTCCAGTCCTGTCCTTCATCCTCGTTAGCAGTCAAGGCTTTAGGACCCTTGCTTGATGAAGTAGGACTGCTAGTGGGTTTCTCCTGATGATTGAAGGTGGAGAAAGGATTCCCATTGCCTGGCTTCTTTGGCTTCACGCATTCCCTTTTGAAATGCCTTTTCTCACCATAGTTGAAAGAGGTCACCTTTGATTTATCGTAGCCAAAGGTTGTGTCCTTAGTTTGAACGAAGTTCTGTCCGGTCTTTTTGACAAACTTCTTAGCTCGTCGGACAGCACTCACTAAGTCCCACAAAATGTCCATCCATTCCAACTCAGTCTTGTCCACCTGCTCGTAATCATCATCAGCTAGGTGGCAGTTCCCTATCTTTCTAGCAATTAGTCCATCATAAGAGTAGACTAGTGCAGCTAAAAGATCCATGTGCTCTTTTGCCACCTCAACTGTCACATTTTCGAAGTTTTCGATCTTCAGCTTTGCTGCATTGGCTTCGGGTATCATATGTTGGGTACCAGACGAACCTGATATTTCTGTCCACAAAGTAGATGCTTGAGCAGGACTAGTTGAGCTTGACACAAAGGCAATCTGCAGTGGTTCTCCAGATGTCTTTGCCTGAGGAGTCGCGTTATAGAGCGCATGATTCTGATCATAATTAGACTTTTGGGCTCTATACTTCATCCTTAGCTCTTCCTCTCTCAGTTTTAGAATGAAATCATTGATATCTAACTTCGTTTGCATACCATTCTATCTGAGATTTGAAACAAAGGAAGCCCATTTCTTCGGTAGTCCATCAGCAAAGTTGGACACTTTATCTTCCATCGATGTCGTTACCCCATGAGTGTGAATCTCACTCATCAAGCGATAGAATCTGTCGATCACATCATCCAGGCTTTCCTTACCCATTGAAGAGAAGTTGTCAAACTCCTTCATCAAAGCGTTTGTTGGACCTTATAAGCCCAAGACACATACAAGATTGATGTGGTTAGTACGTTATGATCCAAGTCGGGTCATACCCAATGACAAGCTATACAAACACCAATTAGTATTATTTGTTGATGAGATCATACAAATAAATACCGACACCAATTTAGAAAATAGTTTTTCTAAAACGTTGCTTTTGTAAAAGAACAACATTACGTGGATAATTTGTTCATCAAAAATTGTTTGTTTCATTATTTAAGTTGGTTAAATAATAACAAATAAAAGTGTGTTATTGTTATAAAATTAAAAGAGGTTTTAATTTTATAAAATGAAGGGTAAGAGTGTAACAATTTTATAAAAACTAAATTTGGGGGAAACCCAATTTTGAGGCCTTGTTTTCGGCCACCCAAGGATGTATTGGGACTCCCTTTTGTCTTGTGAATTGCAAGTCATTAGACACTAGAACACTCTTCTATCATCTCACCTTTCTCTGACACACACTTAAGCAACAAAAGGCACTCCACAAGGCTGAAAACTTTTTGGATTTTCAGCTACAACAAGGCTGAAATTTTCGTTTTGAATGTGCTTTGGTGTAGAGTTTTGGTGTGAAGCTCCCTAACTAGCTAGGTGTTGAAGAGCTTGTGGGTATTACAAGCTTGATGTCTTCTCCTTTGAAGGCTAGCAACTCAAGAACATCATCTTTTTCATCTTATACATCTTCAACAACTTGTTCAAGAAAGGTTGTTCTTTTGTACCCCCTATGTTCTTGTTTTGTTTTGATAGCATACTATTTCACATATATTATTGATCCATATTCTTGGGTTTGTTTGGTGTTTAAAATGGTGAAATTTTCAGATTACAAACAACATGTTAAACCTATATTCCGCTGCGATTTTTCTAGTTTAAATGGTTAAACTAGCTTGTTTTACATGTGACAAAACCCATCAATGGCATCTAGAGCCGGTTATGTGGAATATGTGCTTCAAAAGGTCTTGAAATGTTAGTTTTCATGGACCTTTTCAACCCATTAGGGGCTGTTTTTGTGGGTGTATGAATCCCTTATGTTTCAAGGTTTAATCTGGCATGCTTTGGTTTAAACCTTGAAAAATTTACATCAAATGGTTGATTGTGTTGTTTGGACAACCTTAAAGTTTTAGTTTATGTTGGCTAAAACTTTAGGGCTGAAATAAGGGGTTCATTGTTGTTCTTGGATGTTGAATATGTTTCTCATTATGGTGCATAACATAGCCTTGGCCTTATGTGTTTGGTTTTGTTGATTGTTGTATGTCATGTTGATTTTGTTTCTTGAAAGGGTTGTAATTTGTGTTTTGTATCTTGGGTTGTAATTTATTTATTCATTTGTTATGTAATAAATAGATTAGGTGCATTTCTTTTATTAGAAAAATTGTATTAGGATATGATTTTGTAAAAGAAGATGCACAAGATGAAGACTCAAAGAAGGACACAAAAGACATGGACACTTGAAGCTTTTGGATGTGGTTTCAAGTGGGAGTTCATGGACACAATTTGGTGTGTCATCTTCACCCTTAGGAAAGACCTTATGACAACACTTGTGATGACAAACAAGTCTGGTCAACTTAGTGGCTATGGTTATGCACTCATATTTGTATGTTTATGCTTGTTTGGTTGATATTTGGATATGCATTACAAACTCATTAACAAACTTAACAAGCTGAAATTTTGATGGTTCTTTATCATTAAGTGGTTAATAAAAGGTTATTATAAGGATTAATGGTTTTAATAAAAGAGGTTTTATTAAAAGTGAACCATAGGGTACCTTGTATTTGAAAGCATGCAAATATAAGGTACATAGAGTTTTCTAAACTAAGATTATGAAAACTATTAATTTCTTTTATAAACAAGTTTAACACCATCCTTTTGCACAACACTTGAGTCATTTGGAAACTCTAAATGGGATAAAGGTCACCTAACCATTTTGAGGGAACTTGTGACTTGAGGTGGGGATACCATATTTGTGGGATAAAGGTCACCTAACCACTTATGTTGGAAAACTCACATGTATGTGCAAGTAGGGTAACTTGATTTGCAAACCTTGTTAAATGGATAACCTACAATATGGTCAAAGGTGTTGATGGAATAAACATGCCGACTATACATATGATGTTTTAAAGTCGATCCCATTCCCTAGAAGTTGCAATGGGTTCCAATTGTCAAAACGTTGACTACCTTGTTAATTTAAATAATGGGATAAAGGTCACCTAACCACTATTTAAATGTAATATTGGATTCTAGATTTAAAATTGTGTAAGACACTTAAAAGGGGTTTTAATTATTAAAATATGAACAATATCAAAATTACTAAAATTGAACTTTTTTATATTTTGTAGATGGCCACCAACAATAATGATAACAATGAAATCCTGACCGCTCACTCACTATCACTAAGGACCATTCTCCAGAAGGAGCGTCTAAACCATAATAACTTTATTGATTGGTTTCGAAACTTGAGAATGGTTCTCAAGCAAGAGAAACAGTCATACATATTATACGATCCGATTCCCAATCAACCTAGTGAGGATGACGAGTAGGCCTACAATAATTGAGTGAAATACACTGAGGACTCGGTCCAAGTGTCTTGCCTTATGTTGGCAAGTATGACTCCAAATCTCCAAAAGGAGTATGAACATCATGGAGCATACGGCATGATAACCTAGTTGAAGGAAACGTTCCAACAATAAGCACGGGTTGAGTGCTTCGAAATGGTTCAAGCACTCCATGCGTGTCGTATGGACGACACCCAATCTGTTTCATCTTATGTACTTAAGATGAAAAGCTACATTGACCGCCTCGAAAGGGTGAATTGTCCCATCTCGAAGGAGTTGGCTACGGATTTGATCCTCAACACTTTGTCAAAAAGGTTTGACAACTTTGTCATGAACTATAACATGAACGGGTGGGACAAGAACATAAGTGAGCTTCACTCTATGCTCAAAACTGTCGAGGCAGCCATGGGTTAAAGGGTTTTACCCATTCTCACCATCAATGAAGGTGGGAACAAATAGAGGCCTCACCTCGCACCCAAGGCAAATGTTCCAAGGGTAAAGGGCACGTTAGGGGAAAGGGAAAGGGAGTGGTAAGAGCACCACCACCAAAACCAGCAGAGAAGAAGCAAAAGGTTGCTTCAAATGACCCATGCTTTAAGTGTGGGGAGATTGACATTGGGCAAGAAATTGCCCAGTCCATCTCAAAGAGTTGCAAGCAAAGAGGGATGTCGGGCAAACCTCAGGTACAATTTTCATGATCCATATTGATCTAAATTTAATATCCTCTGACACATGGGTATTGGATACGGATGTGGAACTCATATTTGCTACTTATTGCAGGAGTTCAAAAGAAGTGAAGATTTCAAGAAGGGGATGTAAGCCTCTACATGGGGAATGGGGCAAAGGTTCAAGTTGAATGCCGAGGGGACTACATCTTGAAGCTTCCAAATGATTGGGAAGCAATTTTGAACAATATTTTGTACGCTCCTAGTTTGACTAGGAACATCATTTCTGTTGCCCAATTAAGACAATATGGTTATGTTTTGTTATTTATTAAGAATGAAATTCATGTTTCTTTAAATGGCATGCTTTATTTTAAAGCTATTCCTGTTAATGGTATTTATGAATTGGTTCGTGAAAACACATTATATGATAGCTCATTGGACCAAACCACCACTAAGAAACTCAAATTGGATTTGAGTGATACCTATCTTTGGCATTGCCATCTTGGTCATATAAACAAGAAGCACATACAAACACTTCAAAAGAATGGTCTTTTAAAAGCAAATGAATATGATTCATTCGATGTATGTGAATCTTGTTTACAAGGTAAAATGACTAAGGCACCTTTTAGTGGCAAGTCCAAAGGGGCAAAAGATTTATTAGGCATCATACATTCGGATGTATGTGGTCCTTTTAAGCCAATGACTAGGTACCATGAAAGATACTTCATTACCTCTACCGATGACTATAGTCGATATGGTATGTGTACTTGTTAAGACACAATGATGAAGCTTTTGAAATGTTCAAAATCTTCCAAAATGAAGTAGAAAATCAACTCATCAAGAAAATAAAAATTCTCTGCACCGATAGAGGAGGTGAATACCTGAGTGATGCTTTTAAAGACCATCTTAGAAGTTGTGGTATTATCTCACAACTATCTCCATCTGGAACACCACAACATAATGGTGTGTCCGAGAGGAGAAATCGAACTCTATTAGATATGGTTCGATCTATGATGACTAGAAGCTCACTGCCTCTATCATTTTGGGGTTTCGCTTTGCTCTCTGCGCCCCGTATTTTGAACATGGCCCCAACCAAGAAAGTGGAAACGACACCTTTTGAAATATGGCATGGAAGGGTTCCATCACTGTCATATTTAAAGGTATTGGGTTGTGAGGCTTATGTTAAGACTCCCACCTCAAACAATCTAGAAAGCCGTTCCACTAAGTGTATCTTATTGTATATCCCAGAGATTCTATGGGATATTATTTCTCTGATCCATTGGAACAAAAGGAGTTTGTTGCCAAGAAGGCTGAGTTCTTAGAAGCTAAGTTCCTTACGGAAGGAAACTAGCAGTAGAAATGTGGATCTTGAGGAGGATCAAGAACCACAAACCGATACACGTTTGGTTGATACTAGGACTTAACATGAGGATGTTGAGAATGATCAAGTGGTTGATCAAAGTACACAGAACATTTTCATATTTGGTAGAATTAGTAATCCTCCTGAAAGATATGGATTTTTCGTATATGGATGCTATGTGGTAGATTCCGATGAACCAACCACCTATCATGATGTAATGTCCAATTTGGATTGTGACAAATGGATTGAAGCCATGAACGTTGAGATGCAATCCATGTATTACAACCAAGTGTGAGACTTGGTTGAACCACCTCTTAACTCCAAGATAGTTGGAAGTAAGTGGGCTTTCAAGAAGAAAACCGATATGCATGGAAACTTGGATACTTATAACGCTAGACTTGTAGCAAAAGGTTTCACTCAAACTCAAGGGGTTGATTATGATGAGACCTTCTCACAAGTTGCAATGCTAAAGTTTATTAGGATATTATTTGCCATAGCTGCTCATTGTGATTATGAGATTTGGCAAATGGACTTGAAAACCGCTTTTCTAAATGGATATCTTGAGGATGATGTCTATATGGTTTAGCTTGAAGGTTTTGTCAACTCAAAATATCCTAACAAAGTATGCAAGTTAAAGAAATCAATATACGGATTGAAGCAAGTGTCAAGAAGTTGGAATCACCGTTTTGATGAAGAAATAACCAAATTTGGGTTCATCAAAAACGTTGATGAAGCATGTGTATATAAGAAGGCTAGTGGGAGCATCACCATTTTCTTAGTATTGTATGTTGATGGCATCCTACTATTTGGAAATGACATTCCAACCATGGAAGGTGTAAAAGCCTGGCTTGGAAGATGTTTCTCCATTAAGGATCTTGGTGAAGCCGCCTATATTTCAGGAATAAAGATCTATAGGGATAGATCCTGGCGGTTGATAGGTTTGAATCAAAGTGCATACATTGATAAGATCTTGAAAAGGTTCAAGATGGAAAACTCTAAGAAAGGTACCGTACCTATTCAAAGAGGAACGATATTGAGTAAGACTCAATGTCCAAGCTCAAAGGATGAGCAAGACAAAATGAAGGGAATCCCGTATGCGACTGCTATAGGATCTATCATGTATGCAATGATATGCACTAGACTGGATGTGTCATGCACGTTGAGCATGAAAAACCGATACCAACAAAATCCTGGAAGCAGTCATTGGATGGTTGTTAAGAACGTACTTAAGTACCTAAGAAGGACTAAAGATATGACCTAATCTATGGATGTGGTGAGGGGGAACTCGTAGTAAAGGGTTACATGGATGCGAGTTTCCAAACTAATCGGGATGATTCACGATCACAATCGCGGTACATTTTCATCTTGAATGGAGGAGCTATCTATTGGAAGAGCTCTAAGCAAGATGTGGTGGCATTATCAAGTACAAAGTCAGAATACATTGCCGCTTCATTAACAGCTCCGGAAGCTGCATGGTTAAAGAAGTTCATTGCCGATCTAAGGGTGGCCCCTTCCATTCAGGACCCCCTATAAATTCTTTATGATAACAAGGGTGCGATTGCTTAAATCATGGAACCCCGCGCACATCAGAAGACTAGGCACATTGAACGAAGATTCAACTACATAAGGGATGAAGTTGAAAAGGGGAAGATGTGTATTCGCAAAGTTCACACGGATCAAAACATTGCGGATCCACTCACGAAGCTTCTTGAAAAGGCGAAGCATGAAAGTCATGCTTGTGCCATGGGGCTTCAATATTCTAGTGACTGGATTTGATCTTTAATTTTCGTAATAAAATATTGTAACCCTTTATTACTTGAATGAATTATTCAGTTATAATGATTCAACTAATATTCCTATTTTGCATGTTTAAGATCCATGAGTAAATTATTTACTCAGAATGTCCGTAGCTGTTCATGCTTATGGGAACAAGTATAAAGGTAATTCTATTATGAACTTGGATTGGTAGATATTCATATGGATGAATATAGAGCAAAATGTTGCTGCCAAAGTTCATAGGTATTTGTGGGATGCAAATATTGGACTGACCTGCATCTCAAATATTACTACATAGAATCTTCCTGATTGATCATAAGTAATTTTAAGTAAAGGCGAACATCATTTGGTATCCTTTGACCTGAGATACATATTGGGTCTTGATATTTACCGAATATTATACTTTGACTTAGCTCTTCGCTGTTCTGAAACATGGCAGTACATAAGTCTGAGTTCAGGTATGATATAAGGTAATTGTGAGAGACGTATGTTGTCAAAATGGGATTTGTCCCTCTTATTCGTTGAGAGTAAGATGTCTAAGGCTTGATAAAGTTAGATCAATGGAGAATGATCACTCTGTGTCTCTAGGATTTAACATGACATCTACGACTAAAGGATAGATGATTGTTTCACCTAAAACCTTTCAAGTATGGTACTTGAAGAGGATGATATTATTGAATGGCACTTAGTCATACGTATTAAGGGTAGTAAACCATTGTTAGGCGATATTTACTGCTTGCATCAATCTTCTATGAATCTTGTGCAAGTGGGAGATTGTTGGACCTTATATGCCCAAGACACATACAAGATTGATGTGGTTAGTACGTTATGATCCAAGTTGGGTCATACCCAATAACAAGCTATACAAAAACCAATTAGTATTTACTTGTTTATGAGATCATACAAATAAATACCGACACCAATTTAGAAAACGGGTTTTCTAAAACGTTGCTTTTGTAAAAGAACAACATTATGTGGATAATTTGTTCATGAGAAATTGTTGTTTCATTATTTAAATTGGTTAAATAATAACAAATAAAAGTGTGTTATTGTTATGAAATTTAAAGAGGTTTTAATTTTATAAAATGAAGGGTAAGAGTGTAACAATTTTATAAAAACTAAATTTGGGGGAAAGCCAATTTTGAGGCCTTGTTTTCGGCTGCCCAAGGATGTATTGGGACTCTCTTTTGTCTTGTGAATTGCAAGTCATTAGACACTAGAACACTCTTCTATCATCTCCCCTTTCTCTCACACACACTTAAGCAACAAAAGGCTCTCCACAAGGCTGAAAAATTTTCAGATTTTCATCTACAACAAGGCTGAAATTTTCGTTTTGAAGGTGCTTTGGTGTACAGTTTTGGTGTGAAGCTCCCTAACTAGCTAGGTGTTTGAAGAGCTTGTGGGTATTACAAGCTTGAGGTCTTCTTCTTTGAAGGCTAGCAACTCAAGAACATCATCTTTTTCATCTTATACATCTTCAACAACTTGTTCAAGAAAGGTTGTTCTTTTGTACCCCCTATGGTTGTTGTTTTGTTTTGATAGCTTACTATTTCACATATATTATTGATCCTTATTCTTGGGTTTTGTTTGGTGTTTAAAATGGTGAAATTTTCAGATTACAAACAACATGTTAAACCTATATTCCGCTGTGATTTTTCTAGTTTAAATGGTTAAACTAGCTTGGTTTTACATGTGACAAAACCCATCAGCCTTAGCCTTTATGGCCTTTAGTGATGCATTCCCGTCATACCTCTTTTCCAATGCATCCCATAATTTCTTTGCTTGTGTATACTCCAAGTATTGATGGAAGATATCCTTCGGAATAGACTGTGTAAGCAAAGCATATACTTTCTTTTCAGCATTGTGTTTTGCCTTTTGTCCATCAGTCATGCCACTTAGTGTAAGTTTGATACCATTAGCTCTATAACTTCCCATAGATTAGTATCTACTCCACTTAAGTAGATTTCAAAATTTTGCTTCCATTATGGGTATTCGTCCAATGTGATAAGCTTTGGGGGTTTATTAAAGTTCCCCACTTCGTTCTCCAGTAGCAGTAGGTTTTGTATACGTGAGTCTCTTCCTATTGTAAAGGCTGAATATTGGTCCTCCATTTCACGTAACCTTAATTTTAAAACTAACTGTTTAATGTGTGCGAATGAAGGTAGGCGATTAGACTATTCGGGCGATTGAACTATGCGGATGGTTCAATGGTGCGACTGAACTAATGCGGATGAGTCAGTTGGCCAAATGAACTAATACGGTTGAACAGTCCGAATAGAGATCTCAGTCGTACCAATGGGAGTACGAATGAGTCCAATCGTGCATATGGGGTATGCGAATGAGTTTAGTCGTGCGATTGAGTCAATCGTGCGACTGAGGTTGCTGGAATTCGAAAATTTCTAGGTTTAACGTGGTTTGGCTGCAAAAACTCAAATTTTCACTAACCCTAATTGTCGTATGCCGGAAAAACAAAACTTTATGACCAGGAGACGTCTAAGACACCGTTTGACATGAAAAGATTGCGTTTTTAGTGAAAAACACAATTTTTGTATAAAAAACGATTGAATAACACGTAATCAAGAGCCAAAGCTCTGATACCACTTGTTAGGGATCGTGTACTCGAACGATATACTAACAGATTAACATGTATACCAAATCAAATAGTGCGGAATCCTATTTGATCGGTAATCCAATCATTGAGAACGCACATAGAAACAATTAGCTATTGAATCTAACGTTAAGAATCGATCAGGAATCGATCTACTACGATCTATGAACTTGGAGTATGATCTTAGAGGTCTCTGGATGGCTAGGGAACATCTGGAGTTGAAGTGTGTTCAATGCTTATGTTTTTCCACGAATTAGGTGGTATTTATAGGTTTGGGTTGCTCATTCGGGCGACTGAACCATTAGCATGGTTCAGTCGTGTGATTGAGCCATGTGGTTGATCCATTCGCATGACTGAGTGTCATTCGCATGAAGTTGTTCAGGCGTATGGACCATTTAGGCGCATGGACACTTAGGCGCATGGTCCATTCGGACGCATGACCACTGTTGGGGTGCATGGTCCATTCGGACGCATGAGAACTTCATCTTACTAAGTTTGAATGTATTGAATATTATTACATTATTTATACTAGTTCAAACAACCACAAACCTATATAATCAATTCAATATGCGTTAAACAACTCATTAATGAAATATTAAACATTATAATCACAACCAAACATTTACATTTCATTAAGTACCCAACTATTATATAAGTGTAAGACATTAAAGACATATTACATTAAGTTCAGAAACTAGGGACCATGTACCTACAAATATACACAAAACATTTGCAAATCTGGTAGAATTAGTAATCCACCTAAAAGATATGGATTTTTCATATATGGATGCTATGTGGTAGATTCTGATTAATCAACCACGTATCATGATGCAATGTCCAATTTGGATTGTGACAAATGGCTTGAAGCCATGAACGTAGAGATGCAATCCATGTATGACGACCAAGTGTGGGACTTGGTTGAACCACCTCTTAACTCCAAGATAGTTGGAAGTAAGTGGGTTTTCAAGAAGAAAATTGATATGCATGGAAAGTTGGATACTTATAAAGCTAGACTTGTAGCAAAGGTTTCACTCAAACTCAAGGGGTTGATTATGATAAGACCTTCTCACCAGTTGCAATGCTAAAGTCTATTAGGATATTATTTGCCATAGCTACTCATTATGATTATGAGATTTGGCAAATGGATGTCAAAACTGCTTTTCTAAATGGATATCTTGAGGAAGATGTCTATATGGTTCAGCCTGAAGGTTTTGTCAACTCAAAATATCCTAACAAAGTGTGGAAGTTAAAGAAATCATCTATGGATTGAAGCAAGCAGCAAGAAGTTGGAATCACCGTTTTGATAATGAATAATCAAATTTGGGTTCATCAAAAACACTGATGAAGCATGTGTATATAAGAAAGCTAGTGGGAGCATCACCATTTTCCTAGTGTTATATGTCGATGACATCCTACTATTTCGAAATGACATTCCCACAATGGAAGGTGTAAAAACCTGGCTTGGAAGTAGTTTCTCTATTAAGGATCTTGGTGAAGCCGCCTATATTTTAGGGATAAGATCTATAGGGATAGATCAAGGCGGTTGATAGGTTTGAATCAAAGCGCATACATTGATAAGATCCTGAAAAGGTTAATATGGAAAACTCTAAGAAAGGTACCGTACCTATTCAAAGATGAAAAACTCTAAGAAATGTCCAAGCTCAAAGGATGAGCAAGACAAAATGAAGTGAATTCTGTATGCGTCTGCTATAGGATCCATCATGTATGCAATGATATGCACTAGACCGGACGTGTGCGCCTTAAGCATGACAAGCCGATACCAGCAAAATCCTAGATACAGTCATTGGATGGCTGTTAAGAACATACTTAAGTACCTAAGGAGGACAAAAGATATGTTCCTAATCTGTGGATCTGGTGAGGAGGAACTCGTAGTAAAGGGTTACATGGATGCAAGTTTCCGGAAAAACTAAACTTTATGACCAGTAGACGTCTAAGACACCGTTTGACATGAAAAGATTGCGTTTTTGGTGAAAAACACAATTTTTGTATAAAAAACGATTGAATAACACGTAATCAAGAGCCAAAGCTCTGATACCACTTGTTTGGGATCGTGTACTCGAACGATATACTAACTGATTAACATGTATACCAAATCAAATAGTGCGGAATCCTATTTGATCGGTAATCCAATCAGTGAGAACGCACATAGAAACAATTATCTATTGAATCTAACATTAAGAATCAATTAGGAATCGATCTACTACGATCTATGAACTTAGAGTATGATCTTAGAGGTCTCTGGACGGCTAGGGAATATTTGGAGTCGAAGTGTGTTCAATGCTTATGTTTTTCCACGAATTAGGTGGTATTTATAGGTGGGGGTTGCTCATTCGGGCAACTGAACCATTAGCATGGTTCAGTCGTGCGATTGAGCCATGTGGTTGATCCATTCGCATGACTGAGTGTCATTCGCATGAAGTTGTTCAGGCGTATGGACCATTTAGGCGCATGGACACTAGGCGCATGGTCCATTCGGACGCATGACCACTGTTGGGGTGCATGGTCCATTCGGACGCATGAGAACTTCATCTTACTAAGTTTGAATGTATTGAATATTATTACATTATTTATACTAGTTCAAACAACCAAAACCTATATAATCAATTCAATATGCGTTAAACAACTCATTAATGAAATATTAAACATTATAATCACAACCAAACATTTACATTTCATTAAGTACCCAACTATTATATAAGTGTAAGACATTAAAGACATATTACATTAAGTTCAGAAACTAGGGACACATGTACCTACAAATATACACAAAGCATTTGCAAATCTGGTAGAATTAGTAATCCACCTAAAAGATATGGATTTTTCATATATGGATGCTATGTGGTAGATTCTGATTAATCAACCACGTATCATGATGCAATGTCCAATTTGGATTGTGACAAATGGCTTGAAGCCATGAACTTAGAGATGCAATCCATGTATGACGACCAAGTGTGGGACTTGGTTGAACGACCTCTTAACTCCAAGATAGTTGGAAGTAAGTGGGTTTTCAAGAAGAAAATTGATATGCATGGAAAGTTGGATACTTATAAAGCTAGACTTGTAGCAAAGGTTTCACTCAAACTCAAGGGGTTGATTATGATGAGACCTTCTCACCAGTTGCAATGCTAAAGTCTATTAGGATATTATTTGCCATAGCTGCTCATTATGATTATGAGATTTGGCAAATGGATATCAAAACAGCTTTTCTAAATGGATATCTTGAGGAAGATGTCTATATGGTTCAGCCTAAAGGTTTTGCCAACTCAAAATATCCTAACAAAGTGTGGAAGTTAAAGAAATCATCTATGGATTGAAGCAAGCAGCAAGAAGTTGGAATCCCCGTTATGATGATGAATAATCAAATTTGGGTTCATCAAAAACACTATGAAGCATGTGTATATAAGAAAGCTAGTGGGAGCATCACCATTTTCCTAGTGTTTTATGTCGATGACATCCTACTATTTGGAAATGACATTCCAATCATAGAAGGTGTAAAAACCTGGCTTGGAAGCAGTTTCTCTATTAAGGATCTTGGTGAAGCCGCCTATATTTTAGGAATAAAGATCTATAGGGATACATTGATAAGATCTTGAAAAGGATTAATATGGAAAGCTCTAAGAAAGGTACCGTACCTATTCAAAGATGGAAAATTCTAAGAAATGTCCAAGCTCAAAGGATGAGCAAGACAAAATGAAGTGAATTCTGTATGCGTCTACTATAGGATCCATCATGTATGCAATGATATGCACTAGACCAGACGTGTCATGCGCCTTAAGCATGACAAGCCGATACCAGCAAAATCCTAGATACAGTCATTGGATGGCTGTTAAGAACATACTTAAGTACCTAAGGAGGACAAAAGATATGTTCCTAATCTGTGGATCTGGTGATGAAGAACTCATTGTAAAAGGTTACACGGATGCGAGTTTCCAAACCGATCGTGATGATTCACCATCACAATCGGGATAAATTTTCATTCTGAATGGAGGAGCGGTCTCTTGGAAGAGCTCCAAACAGGATGTGGTGGCTCTATCAACTACAAAATCAGAATATGTCGCCCCCTCATTGGCAGCTCAAGAAGATACATGGTTAAAGAAATATATTGCCGATCTAGGGGTTGTCTGATCCATTCAGGACTCTCTAGAGATCTTTTGTGATAACGAGGGTGCGATTGCCCAAATCAAGGAACCTCGTGCTCATCAAAAGACTAGGCACATTGAGCGGAGATTCAACTACATACGAGATGAAGTTGAAAAAGGAAAGATATGTATTCGCAAAGTTCACACGGATCAAAACATTGCAGATCCTCTCACGAAGCTCCTTGAAAAGGCAAAGCATGAAGGTCATACTTGTGCCATGGGACTTCGATATTGTAGTGATGGGATTTGATCTAAAATTTGTATTGGATATTTGGAACCTTTTATTATTTGAATAAAAATTATTTGGTTATAATGTTTCGATTAATATTCGAGTTTAGCATGTTTAATCCATGAGTAAATTGTTTACTCTAAATGTCTGTAGTCGTTCAGACTTGTGGGAACAAGTGTGAGGGTAAGATTATTATGAACTTGGATTGGTTGATATTCATGAGGATAAATATAGAGCAATGGGTTGCTACCAAGGTTCATAGATATTTGTGGGATACAAATATTGGACTAACCCGCATCTCAAATTTTACTACATGGAATCTTATTGATTGATCATTAGTAAAATTGTGTAAAGGCGAATATCATTTGGTATCCTCAGACCTGAGATACATATTGGGTTTTGATATTCACCAAGTGTCATACCTTGATCTGGTTATCCGCTGTTCTGAAATAATGGACAGTACGTTACACTATGTTCAGGTGTGACACAAGGTGATTGTGAGAAACATATGTAGTCAAGATGGGATTTGTTCCTCTTATTCGTTGAGAGTAAGATGTCTAAAGCCTGGATAAGTTAAATCAACAAGGAATGATCACTCGTGTCCTTGGATTTAACATGACATCTGTAACAAAAGGATAGATGATCAATTCACCTAAATCATTTCAAGTAGGATACTTGAATGGAATGATGTTATTGAATGGCTATAAGTCATGCGTATCAAGGGTAGTAAACTGTGTTAGACGGTATTGCTACTTGCATCAATCTTCTATGAATCTTATGCAAGTGGGAGATTGTTGGATTCTATATGCCCAAGACACATAGAACATTGACGCGGTTAGTATGTCATGATCCAAGTCAGGTTATACCCATAACAAGCTTTGCAATCACTGAAAATTATTCAATTGATGATATGATCATGCAATTAAATAATAACACCAAATTAGAAAATGGGTTTTCTAAATAAGTTGCATATGAGATGGAACAACTTATTAGGATATTTTGTTCAAGAATATTACTTAGTGTTATTTAAGTTAGCTAGATAACATTAAGTAATAAAAGAGTATATAAGTTATACAATTAAAAGTTAATTGCACAACTTATAAGGGACTAGTTTTAATAAATTGGTAAATTAAGTTTTGGGAGTAAATGTGGTCTTGAGACCTATTTCGGCCGCCCCACCCTCTCCAATGAGGGTGCTTTACTTTCTTGTAACCTTCATTATCTTGATGTACTAGTCCCACACTCCATAAGACATCTCTTCCTTACATGCAAAAAAATTAGAAGCTCTCTTTTCTCTCTCTAAAACTCTCGGCATTTCAGCACCTTTGGAGAGGTTTTGAAGTTGTTTTTGTGTTCATCTCCCTAGCAAGAAGAGGTGTTTGCAAGTTAGTTTGGGGTATACAAGCTTGAGGGGTCCTTTCCTTGGAGCCTTGGCCGAATTTCGAGCATCCTTCATCCCTTTCTCGGTCGGTTTTAAGCTGAAGAAAGGTAGTTATTCACAGCTCATTGTAGCTGTGATGTTATGTGCATTTACATATGTTCATAGCTTGCTTATTCACATATATGATCCTTTTGTTTTGGGTTGTTTCATACATATATATGTCACCATAAAAACATGAAATTTCAGCTTTATAATCATGTTTTATATATATATATCCGCTGTGTTTTCTTGAATGTTTAAGAGGTTAAACTTTGGTTTTATGGACAACAAACCGTCACTGGCATCAAGAGCCGGTTATGTGGATAGCTTGCTTGTTCTTGTCCCTTAAAATTGTTTTTTATGGGAGTTTATAACCCTTTTAAGGGCTGCTATATTATGTTATGTTGAATCCCCAAACTTTCAAGGTTATATTACACATGCTTGTGATTAAACCTTGAAAGATATGTATGTTTATATGTATGTTGTTTGGACAATATTTAAAACCCTAAATTTCAGTTTATGTTGGCTGAAATTTCGTGGGTTTTGAGAGGATTCATTGTTATATTTGGATGATATGATGAATATTATATTGGTGCATAACCTAGCTTTTGGCCTTGTGTTGTTTGGATGATTGCAATGGTGGTATTTGTTTATTCAATGGGGTTGTATATTTATTTATTTGTGCTTTGTTTAAAATGTAATTTATTTATTATTGGGTTGTAATAAATAGATTAGGTGCATTTTCATTTTACTAGATATCTTGTATTAGGACTATATATCTTGTAATATGAAGAGGTATGCATTGGAAGCACAAAGGAGAAACATGGAGCATTTTGGATGCGGTTTCAAGTGGGAGGCTTTTGGAAGCTTTCTATGTGTTTTTGTTATGACCCTTAGGAATGCCTTTGGACCACACTTGTGATGGCAAACAAGTGTGGACCACTTTAGATGCTATGGTTATGCACATATGCTATGTTGTTTTGTTTATATTATTGTGGTTGATAGCATGTATGTGATACTTGCTTTAACAAACCTCTATATGATCTTAACAAACTTATCAAATGGTTCTTAATCATTAAAAGGTAATAAAGGGTTATTAAAATGATTAATGATTTAAAGATTAAAATGGGTTTTAATCAAAGGACCATAGGGTATCTTGTATTTGAAAGCATGCAAATACAAGTACATAGAGTTTTCTAAAACTTTAAATATGAAATCTCTAATATTTTAAACGAGATCAACACCGTCCTTTTACACAACACTTGAGTCACTTGGGAACTCTTAGTGGGATAAATGTCACCTAACCATTTTGAGGGAACTTGTGATTTGAGGTGAGAATGCCTTATTTGTGGGATAAAGGTCACCTAACCACTTATTTTGGCAAACTCACACGTGGATGTAAGTAGGGTATCTTGATTTGCAAACCATGTCAAATGGATCACCTATGATGTGGTTTCCAAATGGTGTTGATGGGATTAACATGCCGACTTTACATATGATGTTTCAAGTCGATCCCAGATCTCTAGAAGTTGCAAATGGTTGCAATCATCAATGGTTGACCACCTTATTAATTTAAATCGTGGGATAAAGGTCACCTAACCATAATTTAAATGAAATGTTGGATTCTAGATTTTAATATGAAAATGACCTTAAAAGGTATTAATTATTAAAAAATAACAATATCAAAAATACTAAAATTGATCCTTGTTAATATTTTGTAGATGGCCTCCAATAACCATGATAACAATGAAAATTCATCCGCGTCCGCCCAATCATTACGAGCGATTCTCCAAAAGGAACATCTAAATCATAACAATTTCATTGATTGGTATCAAAACTTGAGAATCATTCTCAAGCAAGAGAGAAGATCATATATTTTAGACGACCCTATCCCCGATCAACCTTTTGAGGATGATGAGGAGGCCTATCACGATTGGCTTAAGTACACTGAGGACTCCATCCAAGTGTCTTGTCTCATGCTGGCGAGCATGACTCCGGATCCCCAAAAGGAGTATGAACATCATGGAGCTTATGACATGATAACCCAGCTGAAGGAAACGTTCCAACAGCAAGCGAGGGTTCAGCGCTTCGAAACGGTTCGAGCACTCCACGCATGTCGTATGGACGACAACCAATCGGTTTCATCTTATTTACTTAAGATGAAAAGCCACATTGACCGCCTCGAAAGGTTTAATTGTCCTATCTCGAAGGAATTGGCCACAGATTTGATCCTCAATGGCCTTACCAAGAAATTCGAGACATTCGTGTTGAACTATAACATGAATGCTTAGGACAAAAGCATTGTTGAACTTCACTCAATGCTCAAAACGGCTGAGGCGGCCATGGGTAAAAGGGTTTTACCTGTTCTCACCATTAATGAAGGTGGGAACAAGAAAAGGCCTCATCCCACATCCAAGGCAAAGGTTGCCAAGGGCAAGGGACCCGTATGGGGAAAAGGGAAAGGGGTGGTAAGGGTACCACCCAAACCACACGAGAAGAACAAAAGGTTGCTACTAATGACCCATGCTTCAAGTGTGGGGAGATTGGACATTGGGCAAGAAATTGTCCTGTCCATCTCCAAGAGTTGAAAGGAAAGAGGGATGCTGGGAAAACCTCAGGTACAATATACATGATCCATATTGATTTAAACATGACATGCTCTAACACATGGGTATTAAATACCGGATGTGGAACTCAATTTGCAATTTGTTGTAGGGGTTCAAAAGAAGTAGTGACTTCAAGAAAGGGGATGGTAGCCTCTACATGGGAAATGGGGCTAAAGTTCAAGTTGAAGCCCGTGGAGACTACATCTTGAAACTTCCAAATGGTTTGGAAGTAAATTTGAACAATGTTTTGTATGCTCCTAGTTTGACTAGGAATATTATTTATGTAGCCCTATTAAAACAATTTGGATATGTATTATCATTTGTTGAAAAAGATATTCATGTTTCTTTAAATGATATGTTCTATTTTAAAGCTATTCCCATTAATGGTATTTATGAATTGGTTCATGAAAATACTTTAAATAGGTCATTGTACCAAACTAGCACCAAGAAACTCAAGTTGGATTTGAGTGATACCTATCTTTGGCATTGTCGTCTTGGTCATATAAACAAGAAAAGAATTCAAACACTACAAAAGAATGGTCTTTTAAAGACAAGTGAATGTGATTCATTTGATGTGTGTGAGTTTTGTTTACAAGGTAAAATGACTAAGACACCCTTTAGTGGGACTAACGAAATGGCAAAAGATTTGTTAGGAATCATACATTCGGATGTATGTGGTCCTTTTAAGCCAATGAATAGGAATGGTGAAAGATACTCATTACCTTTACCGACGATTATAGTCGCTATGGGTATGTGTACCTGTTAAGACACAAAGATGAAGGTTTTGAAATGTTCAATATCTTTCAAAATGAGGTACAAAATCAACTCACCAAGTCGATTAAAGTTCTCCGCGCGATAGAGGAGGTGAATACCTAAGTGATACTTTTCAAGATCATCTTAGGAGTTGTGGGATTGTCTCATAACTCACTCCACCTGGAACACCACAACATAATGGTGTGTCTGAGCGGAGGAATCGAAGCTTATTGGATATGGTCCGATCTATGATGGCTAGAAGCACATTACCTCTATCATTTTGGGGTTTTGCTTTGCTCTCTGCGGCTCGTATTCTAAATATGGCCCCAACCAAAAAGGTGGAAAGGACACCTTTTGAGATATGGCATGGAAGAGTTCCATCCCTATCATACTTAAGGGTCTGGGGTTGTGAGGCTTATGTTAAGATTCCCACCCCAAACAAATTAGAAGTCCGATCCACCAAGTGTATCTTTGTTGGATATCCAAGAGATTCTATGGGATATTATTTCTATGATCCACCGGAACAAAAGGTGTTTGTTTCCAGAAAAGATGAGTTCTTAGAAGCAAGGTTCCTTATGGAAGGAACTAGCAATAGAACAGTGGGTCTTGAGGAGGATCAAGAACCACAACCCGATGCACGTTTGGTTGAAACTAGCACTCAACATGAGGATATTGAGGATGATCAAGTGGTTGATCAATACACACAAAACATTCGCAAAAGTGGTAGAACTAGTAATTCACCTGAAAGATACGGATTTTTCATGGATGGATGCTATGTGGTAGATTCAGATGAACCAACCACATACCATGATGTAGTGTCCAATTCAGATTGTGACAAATGGCTCGAGGCCATGAGCGTTGAGATGCAATCCATGCATGACAATCAAGTATGGGACTTGGTTGTACCACCTCTTAACTCCAAAGTAGTTGGAAGCAAGTGGGTTTTCAAGAAGAAAACCGATATGCATGGAAACTTGGATACTTATAAGGCTAGACTTGTAGCAAAGGGTTTCACTCAAACTCAAGGAGTTGATTATGATGAAACCTTCTCACCTGTTGCGATGCTAAAGTCTATAAGGATATTGTTTGCCATAGCTGCTCATTATGATTATGAGATTTAGCAAATGGATGTCAAAACCACTTTCCTAAATGGATATCTTGAGGAAGATGTCTATATGGTTCAGCCTAAAGGTTTTGTCGATCCAAAACATTGTCATAAAGTATGCAAGTTAAATAAATCAATCTATGGATTGAAACAAGCATCGAGAAGTTGGAATCACCATTTTGATAAAGAAATAATTAAATTTGGATTCATCAAAAACTCTAACGAAGCTGGTGTATATAAGGAAGCTAGTGGGAGCATCATCACTTTCCTTGTATTGTATGTTGATGACATACTACTATTTGGAAATGAGATTCCAACCTTGGAAGGTGTAAAAACCTGGCTTGGAAGTTGTTTTTCCATCAAGGATCTTGGTGAAGCCGCCTATATTCTGGGAATAAAGATCTAGAGGGATAGAGCAAGGTGCTTGATTGGTTTAAATCAAAGTGCATACATTGATAAAATCTAGAAAAGGTTCAAGATGGAGAACTCTAAGAAAGGTACGATAACTAGTCAAAGAGGAACGATATTGAGTACGACTCAATCTCCTAGCTCAAAGGATGAGCAAGATAAAATGAAGGCAATCCCATACGCATCTGCTATTGGATCAATCATGTATGCAATGATATGCACCCGACCGGACGTGTCATGCGCCTTAAGCATGACAAGCCGATACCAGCAAAATCCTGGAAACAGTCATTGGATGGCTGTTAAGAACATACTTAAGTACCTAAGGAGGACAAAAGATATGTTCCTAATCTAAGGATCTGGTGATGAAGAACTCGTTGTAAAAGGTTACACGGATGCGAGTTTCCAAACCGATCGTGATGATTCACGATCACAATCAGGATATATTTTCATTCTGAATGGAGGAGCGGTCTCTTGGAAGAGCTCCAAACAGGATGTGGTGGCTCTATCAACTACAGAATCAGATACATTTGGAAAATGGATGTCAAAACCGCTTTTCTAAATGGATATCTTGAGGAAGATGTCTATATGGTTCAGCCTGAAGGTTTTGTCAACTCAAAATATCCTAACAAAGTGTGCAAGTTAAAGAAATTATCTATGGATTGAAGCAAGCATTAAGAAGTTGGAATCACCGTTTTGATGAAGAAATAATCAAATTTGGGTTCATCAAAAACACTGATGAAGCATGTGTATATAAGAAAGCTAGTGGGAGCATCACCATTTTCCTAGTGTTATATGTCGATGACATCCTACTATTTGGAAATGACATTCCAACCATGGAAGGTGTAAAAACCTGGCTTGGAAGCTATTTCTCTATTAAGGATCTTGGTGAAGCCGCCAATATTTTAGGAACAAAGATCTATAGGGATATATCAAGGCGGTTGATAGGTTTGAATCAAAGTGCATACATTGATAAGATCTGAAAAGGTTTAAGATGGAAAACTCTAAGAAAGGTACCATACCTATTCAAAGAGGAAAGTAGGGACACATGTACCTACAAATGTACACAAAACGTTTGCAGATCTGATAGAATTAGTAATCCACCTAAAAGATATGGATTTTCCTTAGATGGATGCTATATGGTAGATTCTGATTAATCAACCACGTATCATGATGCAATGTCCAATTTGGATTGTGACAAATGGCTTGAAGCCATGAACTTAGAGATGCAATCCATGTATGACGACCAAGTGTGGGACTTGGTTGAACCACCTCTTAACTCCAAGATAGTGGAAGTAAGTGGGTTTTCAAGAAGAAAATTGATATGCATGGAAACTTGGATAATTATAAAGCTAGACTTGTAGCAAAGGTTTCACTCAAACTCAAGGGGCTGATTATGATGAGACCTTCTCACCAGTTGCAATGCTAAAGTCTATTAGGATATTATTTGCCATAGCTACTCATTATGATTATGAGATTTGGCAAATGGATGTCAAAACCGTTTTTCTAAATGGATATCTTGAGGAAGATGTCTATATGGTTTAGCCTGAAGGTTTTGTCAACTCAAAATATCCTAACAAAGTGTGCAAGTTAAAGAAATCATCTATGGATTGAAGCAAGCAGCAAGAAGTTGGAATCACCGTTTTGATGACGAATAATCAAATTTTGGTTCATCAAAAACACTGATGAAGCATGTGTATATAAGAAAGCTAGTGGAGCATCACCATTTTCCTAGTTTTATATGTCGACGACATCCTACTATTTGGAAATGACATTCCAACCATGGAAGGTGTAAAAACCTGGCTTGGAAGCTGTTTCTCTATTAAGGATCTTGGTGAAGCTGCCTATATTTTAGGAATAAAGATCTATAGGGATAGATCAAGGCGGTTGATAGGTTTGAATCAAAGTGCATACATTGATAAGATCTTGAAAAGGTTTAAGATGGAAAACTCTAAGGAAGGTACCGTACCTATTCAAAGATGGAAAACACTAAGAAATGTCCAAGCTCAAAGGATGAGCATGACAAAATGATGTGAATTCTGTATGCGTCTGCTATAGGATCCATCATGTATGCAATGATATGCACTAGACCGGACGTGTCATGCACCTTAAGCATGACAAGCCGATACCAACAAAATCCTGGAAACAGTCATTGGATGGCTGTTTAGAACATACTTAAGTACCTAAGGATAACAAAAGATATGATCCTAATCTATGGATCTGGTGATGAAGAACTCGTTGTAAAAGGTTACATGGATGCGAGTTTCCAAACCGATTTGATGATTCACGATCACAAACGGGATACATTTTCATTCTGAATGGAGGAGTGGTCTCTTGGAAGAGCTCCAAACAGGATGTGGTGGCTCTATCAACTACAGAATCAGAATACGTCGCCGCCTCATTGGCAGCTCAAGAAGCTGCATGGTTAAAGAAATATATTGCCAATCTAGGGGTTATCCGATCCATTCAGGACCCCCTAGAAATCTTTTGTGATAACGAGGGTGCGATTGCCCAAATCAAGGAACCTCGTGCTCATAAAAGACTAGGCACATTGAGCGGAGATTCAACTACATACGAGATGAAGTTGAAAAAGGAAAGATATGTATTCGGAAAGTTCACACGGATCAAAACATTGCCGATCCTCTCACGATGCTCCTTGGAAAGGCAAAGCATGAAGGTCATACTCGTGCCATGGGACTTCGATATTCTAGTGATTGGATTTGATCTAAAATTTTGTATTTGGATATTTGGAACCTTTTATTATTTGAATAAAAATTATTTGGTTATAATGTTTCATTTAATATTCGAGTTTAGCATGTTTAATACATGAGTAAATTGTTTACTCTAAATGTTCGTAGTCATTCAGACTTGTGGGAACAAGTGTGAGGGTAAGATTATTATGAACTTGGATTGGTTGATATTCATGAGGATAAATATAGAGCAATGGGTTGCTACCAAGGTTCATAGAAATTTGTGGGATACAAATATTGGACTAACCCGCATCTCAAATTTTACTACATGGAATTTTATTGATTGATCATAAGTAAATTGGAGTAAAGGCGAATATCATTTGGTATCCTCAGACCTAAGATACATATTGGGTTTTGATATTCACCAAGTGTCATACCTTGATCTGGTTATCCGCTGTTCTGAAATAATGGACAGTACATGACACTATGTTTAGGTGTGACACAAGGTGCTTGTGAGAAACGTATGTAGTCAAGATGAGATTTGTTCCTCTTATTCGTTGAGAGTAAGATGTCTAAGGCATGGATAAGTTAAATCAACAAGGAATGATCACTCTGTGTCCTTGGATTTAACATGACATCTGTAACAAAACGATAGATGTTCAATTCACCTAAATCATTTCAAGTAGGATACTTGAATGGGATGATGTTATTGAATGGCTATAAGTCATGCGTATTAAGGGTAGTAAACTGTTGTTAGGCGGTATTTACTCCTTGCATCAATCTTCTATGAATCTTGTGCAAGTGAGAGATTGTTGGATTCTATATGCCCAAGACACATAGAACATTGATGCGGTTAGTATGTCATGATCCAAGTCGGGTTATACCCAATAACAAGCTTTGCATTTACCGACAATTATTCAATTGATGATATGATCATGCAATTAAATAATAACACCAAATTTAGAAAATGGGTTTTCTAAATAAGTTGCATATGAGATGGAACAACTTATTAGGATATTTTGTTCAAGAATATTACTTAGTGTTATTTAAGTTAGTTAGATAACATTAAGTAATAAAAGAGTTTATAAGTTATACAATTAAAAGTTAATTGTACAACTTATAAGGGACTAGTTTTAATAAATTGGTAAATTAAGTTTTGGGGGAAATGTGGTCTTGAGACCTATTTCGGCCGCCCCACCCTCTCCAATGAGGGTGTTTTACTTTCTTGTAACCTTCACTATCTTGATGTACTAGTCCCACACTCCATAAGACATCTCTTCCTTACATGCAAAAAAATGAGAAGCTCTCATTTCTCTCTCTAAAACTCTTGGCATTTCAGCACCTTTGGAGAGGATTTGAAGTTGTTTTAGTGTTCATCTCCCTAGCAAGAAGAGGTGTTTGCAAGTTAGCTTGGGGTATACAAGCTTGAGGGGTCCTTTCCTTGGATCCTTGGCCGAATTTCGAGCATCCTTCATCCCTTTCTCGGTCGGTTTTAAGCTGAAGAAAGGTAGTTATTCACAGCTTGCTTATTCACATATTATGATCCTTTTGTTTTGGGTTTGTTTCATACATATATATGTCACGATAAAAACATGAAATTTCAGCTTTATAATCATGTTTTAAAATATATATATCTGCTGCGTTTTCTTGAATGTTTAAGAGGTTAAACTTTGGTTTTATGGACAACAAACCCGTCAACCCTTTATTACTTGAATGAATTATTTGGTAATAACAATTAAACTAATGTTCCTTTTTGCATGTTTAAAATCCCTGAGTAAATTATTTACTCATAACGTCTGTAGTTGTTCATGCTTGTGCGAACAAGTATGAAGGTAATGCTATTATGACCTTGGATTGGTAGATATTCATATGGATGAATATAGAGCAAAAGGTTGTTGCCAAAGTTCATAGATATTTTTGGGATGCAAATATTGGACTGACCTGCATCTCAAATGTTACTACATGGAATCTTCCTGATTGATCATAAGTAATTTTGAGTAATGGCAAACATCATTTGGTATCCTCTGACCTGAGACACATATTGGTCTTGATATTTACCGAATATTATACTTTGACTTAGTTCTCCGCTGGTTTGAAACATGGAAGTACATAAGTCTAAGTTCACGTATGATATAAGGTAATTGTGAGAGATGTATGTAGTCAAGATGGGATTTGTCCCTCTTATTCGTTGAGAGTAAGATGTCTAAGACCTGATAAAGTTAAATTAATGGAGAATGATCACTCTGTGTCTCTACGATTTAACATGACATCTGCGACAAAAGGATAAATGATTGATTCACCTAAATCATTCAAGTATGGTACTTGAAGGAGATGATGTTATTGAATGGCACTTAGTCATACATATTAAGGGTAGTAAACCGTTGTTAAGCGGTATTTACTGCTTGCATCAATCTTCTATGAATCTTGTGCAAGTGGGAGATTGTTGATCTTGTATGCCCAAGACACATACAAGATTGATGTGGTTAGTACATTATGATCCAAGTCGGGTCATACCCAATAACAAGCTACACAAACACAAATAAATGTTTATTTGTTGATGAGATCATACAATTAAACATTGACACCAATTTAGAAAATGAGTTTTCTAAAACATTGCTTTGTAATAGAACAATATTATATGGATAGTTTGTTCATGAGATATTATTTGTTTCATTATTTAAGTTGGTTAAATAATAACAAATAAACGTGTCTTAATGATATAAAATTAAAATAGGTTTTAATTTTATAAATTAAGGGGTTGAAAGAGTACAAGTTTATAAAAGTTTCAAAATGGGGGGAACATATTTTAAAACACATTTTTGGCCACCCCATGTGGGGTCTTTTAGTCTTGGTTCTTGCAAGACTTAAAACTTACTTGCACTCTTCCAACTCTCCTCTCTCCAAGACACACTCTCTCTCACACACATAAGCAAAAGAACCTCCCAAAGCAAGGCTGAAAATCGGATTTAGAATCGGATTTGAAAGCTGGAAAAGGGCTGAAACTTTCGGTTCTTGGAAGGCCTGAGGAAGAGGCTACTTTGGTGTTGCATCCTAACAAGCAAGGTGTTTGAAGAGCTTGTGGGTATCACCACTTGAGGCTCTCTCTCTTGAGGGCTGGACATTCAACAACATCTTCATATTCATCTCATACATCTACAACATTTGTACAAGAAAGTTTGTATCTACAAACACCCTATGGTTGTTATGTCTTGTTTGATAGCATACTATTTCGCATACATTTTGATCCTTACTCTTGGGTTTTGTTTGTTGTTTAATATGGTAAAAATTTTCAGATTATAAACCATATGTCAAACTCCTTTTTCCGCTGCATTTTCATAGTTTAAATGGTTAAAGTAGATTGTTTTACATGTGACAAAACCCAACAGACTGTTCTGCCCTACACTGTGGCAGATAGTGCCTGCTCCCCATCCATTACGACCTCTTGGCAGGTCTTCCAGAATTCTAGCAGTTGATACTCATAAAGTGAAGGATAAATGGTTAGGGAGGTGAAATAGTTTGATAGAGTTAAGAAATGGCAAATCTCTGAGAAATGAGGATCTTTCTCAAAGCTCAATAGAGCAACGTGATTATGTCGCATATGTAACTGCATGGTAAAGTTCGGGTCATTTCTATGATAAGGGTTGGCCATTTTGAGAGAGATTAAGGATGAAGAAAGATGAAAGAAAGTAATTTCAAAGAGAAATTAGGGTTTTAGGTTTGGAGGAAAGAAGCAAATGATAGAAAGAGGGGGAAACCGTTGGGTTTATATGTGAAAAAGGATTTTAGATAAAGTTTAATGAAAGATGATAAACTTTGAAATCCAAATGTCGGTCCCACCTCTGAAAAAGTAGTTTACTTTTGCTCAAAAAGTAGTTTTCTTGGAAGTCAAAAAGCTTCCAAAGGTAAATTATCATCGGAAGTTTTAATGAATAAGCTTCCAAAGCTAAAATGACTTAGGAAGAATTTCCTAAGAATTCTGAGAATTTGGACTTCGGAAGAAAATCAAGACTTGAGAGTTTTGTTCAAAAGAACAAAGCTTCCGAGAGTTAATTTGCATCGGAAAAAGATTGTCCTTGAAAACATATAAGTGCCAAAGGAGATTTTAAGCTTCAGAAGGTATTTCAAAAATTTCTTCCGAAGGTAAAATCTTGGGCAGTTAGTTCTTTTAAAGGCATAAATTTCTTGCGAAGTTAACAACATAACTTCCAAAGGATTAAAATTATCATAGTTCTAAGGAAAGTCTTCAAAAGGTTTTATCCAAAGAAAACAAGATCTTATGAAAATGATGAACTAGACAACTTAGGACACACATATTTTAAGAAATAATAAGAATTAGTTTGAAGAGAAACCTACTCAAAGTTGATCATCCCAATAGCTGATATTAGATACTTAAATCTCTATTCATCAAAAGCCTTTGTAAACAGATCAGCATATTGTTTATTTGTGTGAACTTTGACTGGTTTAATTAATCCCTTTTCATAGTTATCTTTTATTAAATGATACCTGATGTTGATGTGTTTGGTCCTTGAGTGCTGCACAGGGTTTTCTGTGATTGAGATAGCACCATTGTTTTCTATGTGAATAGGACTCTCCTTGAAGTTTAACCCATAGTCTAACATCTGATTCTGAATCCAAAGCACTTGAGCACAGCAACTTGTAGTAGCAATGTATTCAGCTTTAGCATTTGATGCAGAGACACAGGATTGTTTCTTGCATTGCCATGAGACAACCCTTCCACCAAGAAACTGACATCCCTAGGATGTAGACTTCACAGTCATGTTGCAACCACCATAATCACTATGTGTCTAAGCATACAGATTGAAGTCAGGATTCTTAGGATACCATAGACCAAGTGTTGAAGCACCTTTAAGATATCTTAGAATCCTTTTGACAATGATAAAGTGAGACATCATAGGGTTGGTTTGATATCTTGCACATATGCAAGTGGCAAACATACTATCAGGCCTGCTCGCTATAAGATACATAAGAGACCCAATCATAGCCCTGTATAAGTGTTCATCTACACACTCCTCCTCAAGATCAGGTCCAAGGGACTGGTTTCTAGCTATGGGTGTCTTAGCAATCTTACAATCAGTCATGTTGAACCTCTTGAGTATGTCTTTAACATACTTTGACTGACTAATGAAGATGCCATCTTCAACTAGCTTCACTTGAATTCCCAGAAAGAAATTGAGTTCCCCCATGGCAGTCATTTCAAATCTATCATTCATCAGCTTCTCAAAGTCTATGCAGAGCTTTGGATTTGTTGAACCAAAGATGATGTCATCTACATATACTTGAATTAGCAATATGTCATTTTCCTATCCTCTGATGAAGAGAGTTCCATCTATAGTACCTCTCCTATATCCATGTTTGCAAAGATACTTAGATAGAGTCTCATATCACTTACTGGGTGCCTGATGGAGCCCATAAAGGGCTTTGTCAAGCTTGCAGACATAATCAGGATGATCAGGATCTACAAAACCAGGTGGTTGTTTGACATACACCTCTTCATCAATCACTCCATACAGAAAAGCATACTTTACATCAAGCTGATAGACCTTGAAGTTCTTGGATGCAGCAAATGCTTGAAATATCTTAACAGCTTCGGGTCTTGCTACAGGAGCAAAGACATCAGTGTAGTCAATTCCTTCTTCTTGTGTGTATCCTTGAACAACTAGTCTAGCTTTGTTCTGGATGATAATGCCTCTACCATCCTTCTTGTTCCTAAGCACCCATTTGGTTCCAACGGTAGTCTTCCCATGAGGAAGAGGACAAAGGTTCCAAACTTTCCGTCTTTTGAATTAAAGCAGCTCCTCTAATATAGCCTCAACCCAACTTCCATCCTTTAGAGCCTCATCAACTTTCTTTGGCTCTATCTGGGATAAGAAACAAGAGTGAAGAGAAACATTTGCTTCATGGGTTTGTCCTCTTGTTCTTAACCCTATGATAACATCTCCAATGATGTTTGTGGTGGGGTGAGACTTGTGGATCCTTAGCTGAGGGATCACAACAAGTTGTTGAGAAAGATCTAAATTAGAGAAATTATATCTGGCATAGATGTTTCTCCCACCACATCAGCACACTTATCAAGAGAAGCTTGATCCAATGAGTGTATGACATCATTGATGTTGTCATCTATGGAGTGGTTATCAGCATCAAGAAAGTCTTGATCACTATTACCACTACCATCATTGTCTTCTGCATTTGAAGTATCTTTATCTGGCTGTGGAGCCTCTGAGTTGGAATTTGAAGGCATACTAGATGTGTCAGTTGAGTGTGTCATTGGATCAAGATCACCTGTATTTAAGTTGAAGGTCTTCTCAGCTCAAATCTTGGATCAAGATCACCTGTATTTAAGTTTTTGTAGATCCTGAAACAATGTCATAAGATTTGTTAAAACAGTTGGTAACTAAATCAAGAGCAAACAGCTAATCAGGACGAAAACCAGCCACACAGGGTGTGTGTTCATTGAAAGTCACATTGGCTGACTCCTTAACAATTCTAGTTTTGAGATTGTATACTCTATAAGCCTTAGCTTGGCAAGAGTATCCAATAAAGTGTCCATCATCTCATTTCTCAGTAAACTTGGCAATTTGATCTTTGGTATTCAAGATGGTGCAAGGACAACCAAATGACCTGAGAAAACCAATGAAAGGTTTCCTCTCGTGCCAAAGTTCATAAGGAGTCTTGCCATGAGTCTTACCCACTAAAACTCTGTTATGCATATAGTAGGCAGTGTTGACTGTCTCTGCCCAGAAGTTGATGGGCAGCTTAGAGTCAGACAACATGGTTCTTGCAGCTTCAATCAGTGTCCTGTTTCTCCTCTTAGCAACACCTTTTTGCTGAGGAGTCCTGGGAGCACTGTATTGTCTTGTAATACCTTTTTCATCACAAAATGTATCAAGGATTTGGTTCTTGAATTCAGTTCCCTGATCACATCTTATGATTTTGACCTTGTGATCAGATTGATACTCAATCTTCAAGATGAAATTCTTCAGAATCTCAGGATTCTCATCCATAGTTCTAAGGAAGAAGACCCAAGTGAATCTTGTAAAGTCATCTGTGATCACCGAACAATAAGAGGTCCTTCCTGGACTCATTACATTGGTGGGGCCAAAGAGATCCATATGTAACAAGTGTAGGGGAGTAGTGATGGAGTTTCTTTCCTTAGGCTTGTGAGATACCTTGTGTTGCTTCCCTTTCAGGCATGCAACACAAATGCAACACAATGCCATCACTTGTAAACTCTTTCTTTGGTATTCCAGTTACCAAATCATTCTTAAGTAGTTTATTCATATTCTTAAAGTTTACATGACACATTCTTTTATGCCATAGGAAAGACTCGTCACTATTTGGTTTAGACAGAAAGCATGAAACTTCTCCAGAGGGAGATGTTTCTTGCAGATCCATCTTGTACATGTTCCCTACCTAGGGCTCTAAGCAGAATATGCTCATGAGGAACGACCACCCCGGGCTTGAGAACAATGCACTCATGCTTAGTAAAGAGCATGTTATGGCTCTGATCACAAAATTGGGATACACTTAGAAGATTGTACACAAGCTCCTTGACAAAGTTTACCTTTTCAATGCTGAGCTTACCATTTGTGACCTTGCCCCTTCAAAAAATGTAACCACCTTCATCTCCTCCAAAGGCAACTAGCCTTCCATCAATCCTTTCAAAGTTCTAGAATAGTAACCTTTTGCCTATCATATGCCTAGAACAGCCACTGTCAATGATCCAGACATTTTTGTTTGTCTTGAGCTGTCCCTACACAAAGAAAATGATTAGTTACATTTGGAAACCCAAGCCTTACTTGTCTTGGGCTCACTAAGTAAAACAGAAGGTAATGCAACAATAATAGATCCTATGGTTGTACTTGGAGGATCTTGAGCTGTTGTTGATGAAGAATTTTCAGTCATTTGGTCTTTCTTAGACTTCCCACCACCTTTGGAAGCTTGGACTTGACCTTCAATATGTCGGAAGCTTTTGATACTTCGAAAGTTTTGATGACTGGACCTTTGGAAGATTCTGTAGACGCTACAGCAGACTTCAGTGCTTCGGAAGTATTCCTTCCTTTCGAGACCAACTTTTCTGCCGAAGGCAATTTTCCACTTGCCTTCTTCTTAGTTTTTGAGCTTCCGAAGGAAACAAATTTTCCTTCCGAAGCTTGAATCTTCTTAGAACTCTTGGAAGTCTTTGGTTTGGTCATGTGAAGAGTACTCTTAGGATTGTATGGATAATCCTTAGCAAGATGAGTAGTACTTTCACACATAACACACTCTATTTTTTTCTTCCCAAGAGCCTTTTGCTAGGAACAAGACTGACTTTGGTCGCATCCCTTCTCCATCCTCATCTATGCAGATGCTGAGACAATCCTTTTGGGTTGAGGACTGTTTTTGGAGTTTGATGGTCCAGGCTATGTAGTAGTGGTACATAGCTAATCAGTCTTCTTCTTGGTATTGAGATGATTTGAACATGAACTAGAACTCTTAGCAGAAGAGTTGAGGTTGATGTCTTTAGTCTTTACCACTTCAAACCCTGCAGAGATAAAAATTTGTTTCTGCTTAGAGTCAAAAGTAGCCTTGATCTCTTGAGCCTTCCTTGCTTTTCTTTTGCTCCTTCTGATCAAGTTCTTTCTCATTGACTTGGTCATCACAATATTCTTCTTCTCCTTAGAAGGATAATGGCCCTTCTTAGAATCCTATTCTTCACTCTTCTCAGAGGAATTCTTCACTATCACTTCTTCATCCTCTTCACTCAAAGGATCTATGAGAGGAAGCTCATCTTCACAAGTTCCACATCTTGGTGATCTTACAGACAAGATTGTGTGTGCAGGAGATTTCTCATATGATCCCAGTCCCTGCTTGTTTTTATAACACATTTTGTTGTGCAGGGATGAGGATATCATGTTCTTGAAGGTGTCTTTTTCAAGAACACACTTTTCTATCCTGGCTTTGCTGATCACAAGCTCATCCTGGCACTCAGTCAGCTTAGTTATGAGATCCTTGATCTAAGTCCTAAAATATGTATGCTCATGTTTTAGAACTGAAATAGTTTTCTCTAAGTCCTCTATCTTTAGTTTATAATCATTTTCAAACTTTCTAAAATTAGCTTTTAAAATGTTTAAGGACTTAAATCATATCTCATTTCCAAGTTGTAGGACTTGTATCTATTAAATTTACCAAGGGGTACCGAGATGTTCCAATACCTGAGCTTCATCATGATCTGCGATCAGTGCTTGGTTTGGAGAAACATCTTCCACCTGAAAGCTCCAGTCAAAGCCTCCTTCTTCAACAACAACTGCAGCCTGCTACTTTGACTTCTCATTCTGGGGAGCTTTGTCAGTGTAGTAAGGTTTTGACTGTGTTTGGCCACCATTTGTTCTAGGTTCCTTACAGTCCCTGGCAAAGTGGCCCATCAAGTTGCAGTTGTAACACTTGACTTTGTCTTTGTCCAGGCCAAACAATCCACTGGTTGCATTGCTTGGAAACTTCCTTCCAGTCTGCTTGTAGAACTTCTTGGCTCTATGAGTAAGAAGAGCCATCTGCTGGACTATCTCCATGTACTCCAGATCATCTGGATGGATACAGTCCAGGTCTTCAAGGGTGAAAAGAAAGCTGCCACAACTTTCATCAGAAGACACAAAGGCTTGAGAAGAACTTGCCTCTTGGAATAGGCTTCCTTGGGTGTAGTTCTCCCTTGGTGTCTCTAGGAAGGGGATGAAAGGGCCCTTATGTGAGTTGTCAGGGTAGCATATGCGATGATGTTGGGGTTCTATGCTATCCCTTTCAACCACATGTAGGGCTGAACCCATTTAATTGTTGGAGTTGCCAGATGAACCTTGCATGTTCATCTCCATCTTGTAGCCACTGAGAATCCTATATAACTCTGTCAAAGTGATAGTTTTAAGGTTCTCGGTTCTCTTGATCACCATAACGTAGTGTGTCCATTGCTTAGGAAGTGAGGACATGAACTTCCTTACAATGTCTCTGTTCTTAAGAGCAACTCCTCCATCCACAAGGGTATCCACAATATCAACATACCTGAAGTATTGTTGAGTCATGGTTTCACCTGCTTTGAAGGTGAAGTTTTCAAACTGCTGCTTTAGGAGATCCTTCTTGTTCTCCTTAGCTTGAGAGGAACCCTCATACATCAGTTTCAATGCATCCCACAATTACTTAGCTGTTTTCCATTTCTTGAAACCTCTGTATACAGAGTTTGGAAGAGCAGTTTGAAGAGCTGTCATGGTTTTTCTATCAATCTCTACTCTTTTCCTGTCTTCATTAGAGTAGTTTGCCATAGCATTGGGGATCATACCACCACCATAGCAGAGGGGGTGCTTGGTATGTAAGGTCCATTCTCAACAGACTCCCACATTCTTGAGTGTAGAGACCTGATGAAACCTTCCATTCTCAGGCACCGGGTGTCAAAGTCATCAAGAGTGATCAGTGGGACTTGTTCATGGTTCCAGTTTCGATATCCGTTTTGGAAATGGCTGTCATTTGATAAGTTGAGTATTTGTGTTTGTCATGGATCTTAAGATGGTCAGATCTTATATCAAGAGCCTGGAATGTTCTGATACCAAATGCGGGATTATTGAAGGGTGGTCACTTACAACACAACAACACAAAGAGGAGAGTAACTTAACTTAATCAAACAATGAACTGGATTAATCACAAGTAAAGACACTAAGAACATAACTATTAAGAGACAGAATACAAGAGCAAGATACATAAGTATATGGTTTTCAAGGTTGCAGTATATTGCTTTCTCTATGTTCTATTACAAGTGTTACAAAGCATGAAAAAAAGTTACAAGAACATGAGATACTAATACTACATCCTAGAGCCGGCCACACTATTAAAGCTAGCTGGATTCAATTGACTAGACACAAAACAAAATCAATTATAGAGTCAAAAAGCCAGATTGCCTTTTGGACTTTGTGACTATGACATGCCTTTTCCATAAAGCTGGATACAATTGACTAGACACATATGCTATTATTTGATGTACCTTTTGTAGGGTTTGTTAGAAGATGAAATCCAAGTTTAATCTATTAAAGTTTCCAAAAAACGCAGCGGAAGTGGATCATTATAACATTGTTAATAAGCTGAAAATCCAGATTTATCTTTGATGTTATAAGTTTTAAACAAACCCAAGAACAAGAGAATATTTTATATGTGAATGATGCTTACTATGATAATGCAACCAACACATTATGGACAGCTATGAAGAAGCTGCCATAATCTACCTTTCAGCAGCAAGATGTTCGAGAATGGAAGATGATGTTGTCCAAGAAATCGACCAAAGCACCAAAGGAGGTCCTCTCAAGCTTGTATACCCCAAACTTGATTGCAAAACACCTTCTTGTTAGGAAGAAATACCACCAAAACAACTCAAAACCCTCCAAATGCTGCTGCTTGTGCCGAGAACTTTTAGAGAGAGAGAGGAGAGTTTTTGTTCAATGTTGCATGTCTTAAGAGAGGTCAAAAGTTGAGTGTATGACTTGTTTTATTATGTGTGTTTTCAAGAAGGCAAAGGAGCCAATCCCTTTCAATTGGGGTGGCCGAAATTAAGTTTAAAAGGAGTTTTTCCCTCTTAAACAAACACACACATTATATTAAACTAGTCACTTAATAAGTTATACAATTAACCATTTAATTGTATAAGTTATACACCCCTTTTATTATTTGATGTTATCTAACCTAGTTAAATAACATTACAAATAATATTCATGAACAAAATATCCTAATAAGTTGTTCCATCTCATATGCAACTTGTTTAGAAAACCTATTTTCTAAATTTGTTGTGGTTATTTAATTGCATGATCATATCGTCAATTAAATAATTGTTTGTGTTGCAAAGCTTGTTATTGGGTATAACCCGACTTGGATCATAACGTACTAACCGCATCAATATTCTATGTGTCTTGGGCATATAGAATCCTACAATCTCCCACTTGCACAATATTCATAGAAGATTGATGCAAGCAGTAAATACCGCCTAACAACGATTTACTACCCTTAATACGCATGACTTATAGCCATTCAATAACATCATCCCATTCAAGTATCCTACTTGAAATGATTTAGGTGAATTAATCATTTATCCTTTTGTTACAGGTGTCATGTTAAATCCAAGGACACAGAATGATCATTCCTTTTTGATTTAACTTAATCAGGCCTTGGACATCTTGCTCTCAACGAATAAGAGGAACAAATCCCATCTTGACTACATACGTTTCTCACAAACACCTTGTGTCACTCTTGAACATAGTCTCATGTACCGTCCGTTATTTCAGAATAGCGGATAACTAGATCAAGGTATGATACTTGGTGAATATATAAACCCAATATGTATCTCGGGTCTGAGGATACCAAATGATATTCGCCTTTACTCAAATTTACTTATGATCAATCAATAAGATTCCATGTAGTAAAATTTGAGATGCGGGTTAGTCCAATATTTGTATCCCACAAATATCTATGAACCTTGGCAGCAACCCATTGCTCTGTATTCATCTTTATGAATATCAACCAATCCAAGTTCATAATAATCTTTCCCTCACACTTGTTCCCACAAGTCTGAACGACTACGGACGTTTAGAGTAAACAATTTACTCATGGATTAAACATGCTAAATTGGAACATTAATTGAAACATTGTAACCAAATAATTTTATTCAAATAATAAAGAGTTCCACATATTCAAATACAAAATTTACAGATCAAATCCAATCACTAGAATATCGAAGCCCCATGGCACAAGTATGACCTTCATGCTTTGCCTTTTCAAGGAGCTTCGTGAGAGGATCTGCAATGTTCTAATCCGTGTGAACTTTGCGAATACATATCTTTCCCTTTTCAACTTCATCTCGTATGTAGTTGAATCTCCGCTCAATGTGCATAGTCTTTTGATGAGCACGAGGTTCCTTGATTTACGCAATCGCACCCTCGTTATCACAAAAGATCTCTAGGGGGTCCTGAATGGAAGGGACAACTGTTGGACCAAAAGAACCAATGAGCCTGATAAAAAAAACCTCTAAGTCCCACAGACATTACGACTGCTGAAGAAGATCAAAACAGCTGAAGACATCAGCTGATTACTAGGTCTGAAGACAAAGTCTAAAGACAAGATCTAAAGGTTTCTGCTAAAGACAACGTCTGAAGTAAAGTACTGAAGATAAAGTCTGAAAGTAAAGTACTGAAGACAAAGTTTGAAGCTATCAGCTGAAGACAACATCTGAAGTAAAGTACTGAAGATAAAGTCTGAAGCTATCAGCTGAAGACAAGGTCTGAAGTAAAAGACTAAAGAATAAAGACTGAAGACAGACTGAAGTCCAGAGTGATCAGTAGTTGTCACAACAGCTGAAGTTATTAACTTCAGTAGTTGTGATGGTTTTCCTTTTCAGTACTTGTAATTTACCTTTTTAGTAGTTTATAGTTTCAGTAGTTTTAGTTCAGTAGTTTTATGTTCTTGTACTTAGCATTCTCTGAGATGTGATCAGTGTTGAGAACATTCTCAGTAGTTTGCATAGTTTCAGTGTTTGTATAAATCTGTTAGATGTCACTATCAAGTGACATTAGCAGACGTCACATTCCTTATATAAGGAATGTTGACCTAGTTGTAACGTGTGACATTCAGCCACCACGAAAGCATTTGAATGAAATATTCCTTTTGTATAATTCTCTCTCTCTCTCTCTATAATCGTGTGCTTTTCTATTGAATATCAATTGAGTTCTTGCTAAATTGTCTAATTCATTGTTCGAATTCTGCTGCAATCTACTCTAGTTGATCAAACTTAGATCACTGATCCTAACAAATGGTATCAGAGCGGGTTAATCATTGATGGATCTAACAATTGATCATTGAAACTACTATTTTGATATCTAAGTTTGATCGAATTAGTATATTTGCAAGAATTGGTTATAGAGATTGAATTTCTGCTGCTGTTGGTTATTTGCTTTGAGATTTCTCTTGGTTCATATTGAGTTTGTTGTGTTTTGCGCTAAATTAGTTAAAACTTAATTGAATTTTATTGAATCTAAGAATGACTGCTCCTTCTAATGACCCTCACAATACTGGTTCCTCAACCAAGCCTCCGATGTTGGTTAGGACTGAGTATAACATATGGCAACGAAGAATGCTCCATCACATGTCTGTTAACAGTTCAGGTTGTTGGACATCTGTGGTACATGGTCCACACAAACCTATGGTGAACAATCCGGAAACCAACAAAATGGTTCCGAAGAAGAAGGAACAATACTCAAATGAGGATTGAAAAATTTTTGAGATTGATGCTAAAGCACATGGGATTCTGGCCATGGCACTGCCGAATGAAATCTATTCTGGGCTTATGCATCATGAAACTGCTCATGACCTCTGGAATGCATTGAAAGAACAATTTGGTGGAACAGATGAGGTCTTAGCAAACAACAGAGAAATCCTTGCCCAAAAATATGAGACATTCTCTCATAGGAAGGGTGAGACACTGACTCAACAGTTTGAGCGTTTTTCTTGTTTGATCTCTGAGATGAAAATGGTCAAACATGAATACACTAATAGCCATATGAACAACAGATTCCTCAGATCACTGCCTGAGAGATGGGACACATATACCATTGTCTTACGCTCCAGTGCAAATCTGGATAGCCTATCTCTCACCTAACTCCATGGGAAACTGCTTACATTTGAAAGAGAGATAGAGCAGAAAAGAAAACTGGCATCATTAGGAAAGCTCACTGATGACTTTGTACCAGGGAACACTGCCTTGGTTGGTCATGAGTCAGAATATGCTGCATCAAAAAGCAATTATGATGAGCATATAGATTTCTCTTCAAACAGTTCTGATCATGCATTTGTTAGTGTTGATAGTCAGTCAGGCTGTAATAGTGACAATTTGGCTTCATTATGGATGATTGAAAGGTATTACTGATGATGACTTAGAAGAGATGGATATTCTAAGCCAAGATGCCTTGATTAATATCAGATCTCAAAAGTTCTAAAAGTGAACTGGTAGGAAATTTCCAGGACTCTCAGGCAAAACCAAAGTTGGTTTTGACAAGAGTAAGTTGAGGTGTCACAAATGCCACATGCTTAGGCACTTTGCAAGAGAGTGTAGATCAACTGGATCTAACTCCTCTACACCCTTTGTGACTTTTCCAAGCAATAGTTCACAAAACAGAGGGCAACATCATGCCAGTTTTGCTCATCACTCACAACCTATATCTCCTGCATATTTTGTCCCTCAGGGTCCAATGCCATATCCAAATCCCTGCTATTACATGCCACAGCCAAATCAAGTTCAAGTTCCTATTGCACTACAACCTCAAGCCTTACCTGAGCCTCAACCATCTCAACCATCTCAACCATCTCAATCACAACCTCATCACAGCTTCTTCACCCTGGTGCTGTTGACTGGAGTAGTTTACCAGATGATCTTTCTGGTAATGAGCAATTATTTGCTTGTGATGGTCAACATGGTGGTGAACATCCTTTTGGGAATCTTGCTCTCATGGCCTTGGAGTCTACTGAGGGTTCATGCTCCATTTGCATCTTCATCACAGGTAACCCAGGTATCCTTGAGGCTAAGGCCAAGCTATGTTCTGAATCTTGCATAGCTGCATTTATCTCTATTAGAGAGGCAAATGTAGCTTTAATAAATCAAAATCTTGAGCTTGAGCAAACCCTTTCCAAAAGAAAAGCTGAGTATGAGTCTGTCCTTAAAGAAAAAGATGATGAGATTTATAAGCTTAAATGCCAATTAAATGATGAAAGGCTAAGCTAGAGGTCATTCTTAAGAACCACAGAGATCTCAAAGAAACACTTGCAGCTACCCAAGTTGAGTGTGACCACTGGGTATCATCCTGCAAGGGATTTGAAATGCTTCTCAGCAAGCAAACAGCTTCGAATGTGAAGTTTGGAATAGGTTACAATCACATTGCACCACCTACAGATTTTACTCCAAAATCAATAGTAAAATCTGAAGGTGAAAGTAATTTCCAAACTACATCATCATGTGTCATCCTCAAGTGATCACCCAAGATCAAAAGATGAAATAAGTGTTGATACCTCAACAAATCAATTTCCTAATGGGTTAACTACTGTTAAGCACATGAAGCTGAGTAGTTCAGATGTTGTCCCTCAAAGTATCTTAAGTACTCAAGCGCAAGTCACAACATCTTTCAAATCAACTGAAATAAAAGGATTAACAACTGCTGAGGAATCTATCATACGGTCTTTTAGGACGGATAGAGAACAGCTGAAGAACAAGTCTTTAGTTGTTACTGATCCTTCTGTACTTAACACAAGTACTGGAAGGAGGAAAGTACTGAAGATCACACCTTCAGTAGTTTCCACTTCAGCAGTTGATCAATCCAAGATGAAGAATAAGCCATGTGAAATATGTGGTAAATTCAATCATCTTTCTGATGAATGTCGGTACAAAAAGGGTTCCAAACTCAACAGAGATAAGCTCATTAAAATTCAGATGGATGAAATGAAAATGAATTTGAGACCAAGTTTGTACCACAGTCATCCCATATTGATAAACCAAGGCTTCACCCAAATCCAAAAAGAAGGATAGGGTTTATCATAAAACAGCTGACAGTGTTCCTCATGATAAAAATCAAACTAAGTCTGTGAATTTCAAGGAGGAAATGGTGGGCCACAGGAACTCATTAAAAACAAGTACTGATGTGTCACAAGAGCTGAAAGCTTTAGCTACAAATCAGACACAACTTGTTATGATGGTTCAACATTTGTTGGGGAGAGTTAACCAACTAGATACACCTGTGATCAAACCACTGAAAAGGTATTCCAAGCCCAATCCAAGGAATCCATTTCAGCACCATCTCTAACTTCATCAGCTGTTAATCATGAGAAACAAGTTATGGTTAAATCTGTGATGAAAACAGACCCAAAACCAAAAAGGTTTAGGTCTCAAAACCTAACTAGTTCCTTGTGATGAATGCAGGGTTCTTCAGCATGCCAAAGGAGCATCTGGTATGTAGACAGTGGAGGATCTATGCATATGACAGGGAGCATGTTGGACCAAAAGAACCAATGAGCCAAGATCAGAAAACCTCTAAGTCCCACACGGTATCACAACAACTGCTGAAAGCCTCATCAGTAGTTTGACAAGTGCTGAAGACTTCAACAGCTGAAGATCAAGTGCTGAAGACTTAACAGCTGAAGAACCAAAGTGCTGAAGTACAACAGCTGAAGAACACAAGTGCTGAAGCTGAAAGACCAAAGTACTGAAGTACAACGCTGAAGAGTTCACAAGTGCTGAAGATCAACAACTGATGTACAAAGTCTGAAGACAAAGACTGAAGACATCAGCTGATGATATCTACTGAAGTCATCAGTTGATGAAACACCTGAAGGTCAAAGTCTGAAGATCAAGTACTGAAGCCTCAGTAGTTTGTCACAACTGCTGAAGAGTACTTCTCAGTAGTTGTGATATCAGTAGTTTTATTTTCTATGTTTCAGTAGTTTGTGTAAAACGACTGAAGAGCTTGTTCTTCAGTCGTTGTAGTTTCAGTAGTTTTATATTTTGTACTTAACTTGCTGATATGTTCTCAGTAGTTGTGAACATTTCAGTAGTTTGTTAAGAATTAGTTTTTCTGTATTGGATCTGCCAGTTGTCACTTTCCGTGACAACAGCAGTGATTGTTGCACTCTATATAAGGAGTGACAACCTATTGTAATCAGTGAGTGAAATGAGTAATTGAATGGAATGAATGATTGATTCGATTAGAAATATTCTACATCTATAAACATTCCTAGAAATCAGAAATACATATTCTCTCCCTACAACCGTATGCGGTCTTAATGCTTACAAATATCGATTGCTTGCTACAATTTGTCTAATTCGTGTTTGTATTCCGCTGCTTTATATTCTGATACATCTAACTTGTGATCACTGATCCTGTCAGAGCAGCTCTCTTCTTAATGACTACTCTCAAGGAAAGAAGGGATTTGTTTCTTTTGGAAATGATGCTAAGGGTTACATCATGGGGAAAGGATATGTGTCTAATGGAGATATCAGATTTGATGATGTTAACCATGTGGAGAATCTGAAGTATAATCTACTGAGTGTCAGTCAGATATGTGATAAAGGGCATGTTGCACTATTCACAAGCCAGAACTGCAGGATTCTGTCTTCGCAAGTTCTGAGGCTGATTGACAAGGTATTGGATGAACATACTCTCCTGAAGGCCAACAGGATTGGAAGAGTATATGCCCTGGATTTGTCAAAGAAGATTGATTTGAAGGGTCATCCTTGCCTGTTCTCCAAAGCCTCTCCTCAGGAATCTAAACTGTGGCACAGAAGGCTGGGTCATGTACATCTCAAAAACATGAATCAGCTAATCCACAATAGTTTAGTGAGAGGTCTACCAATAAAGGAGTTCTACTGTGATGAATCCTGCACTGCTTGTTTGAAAGGAAAACATCACAAAGTCTCATTCCCTCCTATTGAAGAACCTAAGTCCACTGCCTGCTTGCAGTTACTGCACATGGATCTATTTGGTCCTGTGTGAGTGATGAGCATGGCAAAGAAGAAATACTGTCTGGTAATTATGGATGATTACTCCAGATTTGTATGGACTTTCTTCTTGCATTCAAAGGATGAGGTTGCTCAGGCGATTATAAACTTTGTGTTGTATGTTAAGAAGCAGTATTCCCTATCAGTCAAGTGTATAAGGATTGATAATGGAACATAATTCAGAAACCATACACCTGATGATTTTTATCTCTCAAAGGGAATCAATAGGCAGTTTAGCATCCCAAGGACTCCAGAACAAAATGGAGTAGTGGAGAGAAAGAACAGGACCCTAATTGAAGCTGCAAGGTCCATGTTGGTTGACTCTGGTTTGCCATTGACCTTTTGGGCTGAAGCTGTCAACACAGCTTGCTATGTGCAGAATAGAGTTCTAGTAAATCATAGGTTGATGAAGACTCCGTATGAAGTTCTACATCATTTGGCTCCTCTAATTTCATTCTTCAAAGCATTTGGGTGTCCTTGTTTCATTCTCAACACAAAGGATCAACTCCACAAATTTGATCCTAAGGTGGCTGCAGGGTATTTTGTAGGATATTCATCCACATGCAAGGCTTACAGAGTCTTCAACTACAGAACAAAGATAGTTGAAGAAACCTTGCATGTGAAGTTCAATGAATCTCCTAAGGATAAAATTCCACAAAACCCTGTGAGGTTGTTTGATCTGGACATACTGCAATATGTTCCTTATCAACCTCCAGCTGTTGCAGATCATGTGAATAAATCATCTTCTACAGCACGTCTTCCACCTGGTGGTACTGAAGATGATGATGATATCAGTACTCATCTTTTCAAGTTTAGTGATCAACTGCCTGAGTCCACTAAACTTGATGTTCCTGTAGCTTCAGCAGCTCCATCCACAACAAATGCTGATGAGATTTCAAGCTCCTGTACATCATTTGAATTGCCATCTCATACTTGGGAAGATCATTGATTGAGATCAAATCATGGAACAGAGACAGTGTTCTGGCAATAAGCACCAGAATCTGTTCTTCCGAAGCATTCAATAAGGGGTTAATTATAGAAGCATTGGATGAGGCAGGTGTTGGGAAGAGAACTGATATGGCCAAGCTCTCCAAAGCCAAACTTACCACAAAAATGATAGATCAGCCTTCCCTAACTCCAACTCATAAACAACCAACTCCAAAACCTGCCAACCCTATCCCTAAACCAAAACCACTAACAACTCAACCCACAAAACCAATTCCGTTACCTCAAAAACCACCACAAACCACACCCAGTGATGCACCCAGAAGGAGGAGAAGGGTGTTGAGGGTATAAGAAGAAGAAGAAGAGGATGAGAATGAAGACAGTCTGCCAATCTCTGCTATTCTCAAACTTAAACCACCTGAGCCCAGAAGTCAACAGATGAGCACACCTGACTTGCAAATGCAAATGGTGAATGTGAAGATTGAAGAAGTAGAATAGTAGAAGCAGCATGATGAGCAATTTCTCAAAATGGTTGACAAGGACTTCCCTCAGTCCTCATCCATTCAAGAAATGAAGAAACAAGCTCTGAGGTTGTACACTCTTAGGCATACATTCCAACATCAAAGAGAAAGAGTGAGGATTTGGCCAGACCCCAGGGTAAGTTCCAGAATTCATAAGAAGAACATACCAAGTAGATTGGCCAAGTGAAAAAGACTTTGAATGCTGCAATTATGTTGGTTATGGTAGTCTCACCCTGGGAGATTATAGAAGAATTCATGAGAGCACACAACTCAAAGACAACCCCTCAATCTATACTTGAGAACAAAATGATCAAGAAGGGGATGTTATACAAGAGACTTGAAGATCTTCAAAAGAGTGAACTCCAGTTGTTGTTAGAAGGCTCTCATCCAGATGAATTCGCATACAGAGAGATCACAACTGTTGAGTTAAAAAATGGTAAGATAGTAAGATATCTGTCTGAATATTATGGCCCAGAGTTCTTCTTTGAGTGAGAAGCAGAAGAACTCACCAAGAAGGAACAAGTTGTTCTCCTTGAGGCCTATGCAAGAGAGTCTTATAGACTCATTAATGGGAATTAGGTTTCATGGTTGGAACAAGACTCTATGTCCAGTTTCCCCAAGACAGAGTTCCCTTCTATACTTAGCCAATCAAAAGATCAGAACCTTTTTCCGGCCTGTGCTTACATGATTACCTCTGAAGCTGATCAAGAGCGTGTTCCTGCCAAAGAATAAGTGGGATCATCAATAAACTTAGAGGTTTTGGCTATATTGGTTCAGGGGGAGTTTGTTGGACCAAAAGAACCAATGAGCCTGATCAGAAAAACCTCTTGTCCCACAGACATTACAACTGCTGAAGAAGATCACAACAGCTGAAGGCATCAGCTGATTACTAGGTCTGAAGACAAATCTGAAGATTTCTGCTGAAGACAACGTCTGAAGTAAAGTACTGAAGACAAAGTCTGAAAGTAAAGTACTGAAGACAAAGTCTGAAGCTATCAGCTGAAGATAACGTCTGAAGTAAAGTACTAAAGACAAAGTCTGAAGCTATCAGTTGAAGCCATCAGCTGAAGCTATCAGTTAAAGACAACGTCTGAAGTAAAAGACTGAAGAACAAAGACTGAAGACAGACTGAAGTCCAGAGTGATCAGTAGTTGTCACAACAGCTGAAGTTATTAACTTCAGTAGTTGTGATGGTTTTCCTTTTCAGTACTTGTAATTGACCTCTTCAGTAGTTTATAGTTTTAGTAGTTTTAGTTCAGTAGTTTTATGTTCTTGTACTTAGCATTCTCTGATATGTGATCAGTTGTTGAGAACATTCTCAGTAGTTTGTATAGTTTCAATTGTTTGTATAAATCTGTTAGATGTCACTATCAAGTGACATCAGCAGACGTCACATTCCTTATATAAGGAATGTTGACCTAGTTGTAATGTGTGACATTCAGCCACCACGAAAGCATTTGAATGAATATTCCTTTTGCAAAATTCTCTCTCTCTATAATCATGTGCTTTTCTATTGAATATCAATTGGGTTCTTGCTAAATTGTCTAATTCATTGTTCGAATTCCGCTGCAGTCTACTCTAATTGATCAAACTTAGATCACTGATCCTAACAACAACCCTAGATCGGCAATGAATTTCTTCAACCATGCAGCTTCTTGAGCTGCCAATGAGGCGGCGACGTATTATGATTCTGTAGTTGATAGAGCCACCGCATCCTGTTTGGAGCTCTTCCAAGAGACTGCTCCTCCATTCAGAATGAAAATATATCCCGACTGTGACCGTCAATCATCACGATTTGTTTGGAAACTCGCATCCGTGTAACCTTTTACAGCGAGTTCCTCATCACCAGATCCACATATTAGGAACATATCTTGTGTCCTCCTTAGGTACTTAAGGATGTTCTTAACAACCATCCAATGACTGTTTCCAGTATTTTGCTGGTATCGGCTTGTCATGCTTAAGGCGCATGACACGTCCGGTCGAGTGCATATCATTGCATACATGACGGATCCAATAACAGATGCGTATGGGATTGCCTTCATTTTATCTTGCTCATCCTTTGAGCTAGGACATTGAGTCGTACTCAATATCGTTCCTCTTTGAATAGGTACCGTACCTTTCTTAGAGTTCTCCATCTTGAACCTTTTCAAGATTTTATCAATGTATGCACTTTGATTTAAACCAAACAACCGCCTTGATCTATCCCTATAGATCTTTATTCCCAGAATATAGACGGCTTCACCAAGATCTTTGATGGAAAAACAACTTCCAAGCCAGGTTTCTACACCTTCCAAGGTTGGAATGTCATTTCCAAATAGTAGTATGTCATCTACATACAATACTAGGAAAGTGATGATGCTCCCCTACACAAGCTTCATCAGCGTTCTTGATGAATCCGAATTTAATTATTTCTTCATCAAAATGGTGATTCCAACTTCTCAATGCTTGTTTCAATCCATAGATTGATTTCTTTAACTTGCATACTTTATCAGGATGTTTTGGATCGACAAAACCTTCAGGCTAAACCATATAGACATCTTCCTCAAGATATCCATTTAGGAAAGTGGTTTTGACATCCCTTTGCCAAATCTCATAATCATAATGAGCAGCTATGGCAAACAATATCCTTATAGACTTTAGCATCGCAACAGGTGAGAAAGTTTCATCATAATCAACCCCTTGAGTTTGAGTGAAACCCTTTGCTACAAGTCTAGCCTTATAAGTATCCAAGTTTCCATGCATATCGGTTTTCTTCTTGAAAACCCACTTGCTTCCAACTACTTTGGAGTTAAGAGGTGGTACAACCAAGTCCCATACTTGATTGTCATGCATGGATTGCATCTTAATGATCATGGCCTCGAGCCATTTGTCACAATCCGAATTGGACACTGCATCATGGTATGTGGTTGGTCCATCTGAATCTACCACATAGCATCCATCCATGAAAAATCTGTATCTTTCAGGTGGATTACTAGTTCTACCACTTCTGCGAACGTTTTGTGTGTATTGATCAACCACTTGATCATCTTCAACATCCTCATTTTGAGTGCTAGTTTCAACCAAACGTGCATTGGGTTGTGGTTCTTGATCCTCCTCAAGATCCACTATTCTACTGCTAGTTCCTTCAATAAGGAACTTTGCTTCTAAGAAATCACCCTTTCTGGCAACAAACACCTTTTGTTCCAGTGGATCATAGAAATAATATCCCATAGAATCTCTAGGATATCCAACAAAGATGCACTTGGTGGATCGGACTTCCAAGTGTTAAGCCCCACAACCCTAGACCCTGAAGTATGATAGGGATGGAACTCTTCCATGCCACTTCTCAAAGGGTGTCCTTTCCACCTTTTTGGTTGGGGCCATATTTAGAATACGGGCCGCAGAGAGCAAGGCGAAATCCCAAAATCATAGAGGTAATGTGCTTCTAGCCATCATAGATCGGACCATATCCAATAAGGTTCGATTCATCCTCTCAGACACACCATTATGTTGTGGTGTTCCAGGTGGAGTGAGTTGTGAGACAAACCCACAACTCCAAAGATGATCTTGAAAAGCATCACTTAGGTTTTCACCTCCTCTATCAGTGCGGAGAGCTTTAATTGACTTGTTGAGTTGATTTTCTACTTCATTCTTGAAGATTTTGAACATTTCAAAAGCTTCATCTTGGTGCCGTAATAAGTACACATACCTATAGCGACTATAATCATCGGTAAAGGTAATGAAGTATCTTTCACGATTCCTAGTCATTGGCTTAAAAGGACCACATACACCCGAATGTATGATTCCTAATAAGTCTTTTGCCCTTTCGTTAGTTCCACTAAAGGGTGCCTTAGTCATTTTTCCTTGTACATAAGATTCACATACATCAAATGAATCACATTCCTTTGTTTTTAAAAGACCATTCTTTTGTACTATTTGAATTCTTTTCTTGTTTATATGACCAAGACGACAATGCCAAAGATAGGTATCACTCAAATCCAACTTGAGTTTCTTGGTGCTAGTTTGGTACAATGAACTATTTAAAGTATTTTCATGAACCATTTCATAAATACCATTAATGGGAATAGCTTTAAAGTAGAACATATCATTTAAAGAAACATGAATATCCTTTTCAACAAATGATAATACATATCCAAATTGTTTTAATAGGGCTACCGAAATAATATTCCTAGTCAAACTAGGAGCATACAAAACATTGTTCAAAATTACTTCCAAACCATTTGGAAGTTTCAAGATGTAGTCACCACGGGCTTAAACTTGAACTTTAGCCCCATTGCCCATGTAGAGGCTAACATCCCCTTTCTTGAAGTCACTACTTCTTTTGAACCCCTGCAACAAATTGCAAATGTGAGTTCCACATCCGGTATCTAATACCCATGTGTTAGAGCATGTGTAAATCAATATGGATCATGTATATTGTACCTGAGATTTGCCCAGCTTCCCTCTTTGCTTTGAACTCTTGGAGATGGACAGGACAATTTCTTGCCCAATGTCCAATCTCCCCACACTTGAAGCATGGGTCATTAGTAGCAACCTTTTGCTTCTTCTCTTATGGTTTGGGGGGCACCCTTACCACTCCTTTCCTTTTTCCCCATCCGGGTCCCTTGCCCTTGGCAACCTTTGCCTTGGGTGTGGGATGAGGCCTTTTCTTGTTCCCATCTTCATTGATGGTGAGAACGGGTAAAACCCTTTTACCCATGGCCGCCACGGCCGTTTTGAGCATTGAGTGAAGCTCACCAATGCTTTTGTCCCAAGCATTCATGTTGTAGTTCAACACGAACGTCTCAAACCTTTTAGTAAGGCCATTGAGGATGAAATCCGTGGCTAATTCCTTCGAGACAGGACAATTAAGCCTTTCGAGGCGGTCAATGTGGCTTTTCATCTTAACTACATAAGATGAAATCGATTGGTTGTCGTCCATACGACATGCATGGAGTGCTCGAACTGTTTCGAAGCGCTCAACCCTCGCTTGCTGTTGGAACGTTTCCTTCAGCTGGGTTATCATGTCATAAGCTCTGTGATGTTCATACTCCTTTTGGAGATCCGGAGTCATGCTCACCAGCATGAGACAAGACACTTGGACGGAGTCCTCAGTGTACTTCAGCCAATCGTTATAAGCCTCCTCATCATACTCAGTAAGTTGATCAGGGATAGGGTGTCTAAAATATATGATCGTCTCTCTTTCTTGAGAATGATTCTAAAGTTTTGATACCAATCAATGAAATTATTATGATTTAGACGTTCCTTTTGGAGAATCCCTCTCAATGATTGGGCGGACGCAGATGAATTCTCATGATTATCATTATTGGTGGCCATCTACAAAATTTAACAAAGAACTATTTTAGTATTTTTGATATTGCTATTTTAAATAATTAATACCTTTTAAGGTCATTTTCATATTAAAATCTAGAACCCCACATTACATTTAAATTTTGGTTAGGTGACCTTTATCCCATGATTTAAATTAATAAGCTGGTCAACGATTGACGGTTGCAACCATTTGCAACTTCTAGAGGTATGGGATCGACTTTAAATATCATATATAAAGTCGGCATGTTAATCCCATCAACACCATTTGGAAACCATATTGTAAGTGATCCATTTAACATGGTTTGCAAATGAAGTTACCCTACTTGCACACACATGGGAGTTTACCAACATAAGTGGTTAGGTGACCTTTATCCCACAAATGTGGTATCCCCACCTTAAGTCACAAGTTCCCTCTAAAGGGTTAGGTGACCTTTATCCCATTAAGAGTTTCCAGATGACTCAAGTGTTGTGCAAAAGGACGGTGTTAAAGTTGTTTGAAAATATTTAGAGATTTCAAAATTCTAGTTTAGAAAAGTCTATGTACTTGTACTTGCATGCTTTCAAATACAAGATACCCTATGATCTTTTGATTAAAACCCATTTTAATCTTTAAAATTATTAAATCATTTTAATAAACTTTTATTTTGTTTTAATGATTAAGAATCTTTTAATTAGTTTGTTTTAATCATGGATAGGATAGATAAAGCAAATATCACATACATGCCATCAACCACAATAATATAAACAAAACAACATAGCATATGTGCATAACCATAGCATCTAAAGTGGTCCACACTTGTTTGCCATCACAAGTGTGGTCCATAGGGCATTCCTAAGGTCATAACAAAACACATAGAAAGCTTCCAAAAGCCTCCCACTTGAAACCGCATCCAAAATGCTCCATGTTTCTCTTATGACCTTTCTTTGTGCTTCCAACGCGTACGTCTTCATATTACAAGATATAAAGTCCTAATACAAGATATCTAGTAAAATGAAAAATACACCTAATCTATTTATTACAACCCAATAATAAATAAATTACATTTTTAAACAAAGCACAAATAAATTAATATACAACCCCATTGAATAAACAAAAACAACCATTGCATTCATCCAAACAACACAAGGCCAAAAGCTAGGTTATGCACTAACTAAAATCCATCATATCATCCAAATATAACAAAGAATCCCCACTAAAACCCATGAAATTTCAGCCAACATGAATTGAGATTTCGGGTTTTAAACATATCCAAAGAATATACATATCAACATACATATCTTTCAAGGTTTAATCACAAACATGTGTAATATAACCTTGAAAGATTTGGGGATTCAACATACAAGAATATTGCAGCCCATAAGAGGGTTATGAAGTCCCATAAAATGATTTTTAAAGGACAGGAACAAGCAAGCAATCCACATAACCGGCTCTAGATGCCATTGTAGGGTTTGTTAGAAGATGAAATCCAAGTTTAACCTATTAAACTTTCTGAAAAACACAGCAGAAGTGGATCATTATAACATTGTTTATAAGCTGAAAATCCAGATTTATCTTTGATGTTATAAGTTTTAAACAAACCCAAGAACAAGAGAATCTTTTATATGTGAATGATGCTTACTATGATAATGCAACCAACACATTATGGACAGCTATGAAGAAGCTGCCATAATCTACCTTTCAGCAGCAAGATGTTCGAGAATGGAAGATGATGTTGTCCAAGAAATCGACCAAAGCACCAAAGGAGGTCCTCTCAAGCTTGTATACCCCAAGCTTGATTGCAAAACACCTTCTTGTTAGGAAGAAACACCACCAAAACAACTCAAAACCCTCCAAATGCTGCTGCTTGTGCCGAGAACTTTTAGAGAGAGAGAGAGTTTTTGTTCAATGTTTCATGTCTAAAGAGAGGTCAAAAGTTGAGTGTATGACTTGTTTTATTATGTGTGTTTTCAAGAAGGAAAAGGAGCCAATCCCTTTCAATTGGAGCAGCCGAAATTAAGTTAAAAAGGAGTTTTTCCCTCTTAAACAAACACACACATTATATTAAACTAGTCACTTAATAAGTTATACAATTAATCATTTAATTGTATAAGTTATACACCCCTTTTATTATTTGATGTTATCTAACCTACTTAAATAACATTACAAATAATATTCATGAACAAAATATCCTAATAAGTTGTTCCATCTCATATGCAACTTATTTAGAAAACCTATTTTCTAAATTTGGTGTGGTTATTTAATTGCATGATCATATCGTCAATTAAATAATTGTTTGTCTTTGCAAAGCTTGTTATTGGGTATAACCCGACTTGGATCATAACATATTAACCGCATCAATATTCTACGTGTCTTCGGCATATAGAATCCTACACCTTTATCATAAAGCTGGACCACCTTTCCACTACGACTCTGATTAGACACCAACTTTATATAAGTTGGTGAAAGGTCCATGCTTTTGGTAACTGTACATTGAGGTCTTGAGTTTGTACTTTCTGACTTTATGTACCTTTATTCTTTTTGGAATACATTTGGATGTGAGCTATGGCTTGTCATAGTCACTAGTCAAAAGGCAATTTGCCTTTTGACTCCACATTGATTTTGTTGTTGTCTAGATCATGTATCCAGTTGGCCTTGAAAGTATGACTGCCTGTAGGTTGTAGTATAAGTATCTCTGGTCCTTGTATCATATTGTTATTGCATTGTAAACACCTGTAAAGAACTAGAGATAAATATATATTATCCTTGAAAACCAATTACTTGTGTTCTAGTTCTTTCTCTTTATTACTTGTGGTTCTTAGCTCTCATATAAATTGGTTTTTCTAGTTCCCTATTTGATCTGTTAAGTGTTCTAAAGAACTCTCCTCACTTGTGTTGTTGTGTTGTAGAAAGTGCATTGCACAATTCTTACGGTCCTGCATTTGGTATTAAAGCATTTCAGGCTCTAGATATAAGATCTCCCCATCTTAAGATCCCTCACACACACGAAATACTTAACATCTCAAATGGCATCTATCTCTAAAGCTCACATGGAAACTGGAACCATGACAAAATCTCCACTGATCACTCCTGAAGGCTTTGATACTTGGTGTCAAAGAGTGGAAGGTTTTATCAAGTCTCAAGACTACAGGATGTGGGACTCTGTTGTTGAAGAACCTTACATACCAAGCACCCCATCTGCTACTAGTGGTGGTATGATTCCTAAAGTTGTGGCTAACTTCTCTCATGAAGACATAAAGAGAATAGAGATTGATCAAAAAGCCATGACAGCCCTTCAAACTTGCTCTTCCAAACTCAATCTACAAAGGCTTCAAGAAGTACAAGACTACAAAGCAACTATGGAATCACTAAAGCTTATGTATGAGGGCTCAACTGAAGCCAAGGAGAACAAGAAAGATCTCTTCAAGCAGCAGTTTCAAAACTTCACCTTCAAAGTAGGTGAGACTAGGACTCAACAATACTTCAGGTATGTTGAGATTATGGATACTCTAATGGATGTTGGAGTAACTCTTGAAAATAGGGACATTGTAAGGAAGTTTATGTCCTCTCTTCCTAGACAATGGACACATTATTCTGTTGTTATAAAGAGGATTGAGAACTTTAAGACTCTTACTCTAACAGAGTTGTATGGTATTCTCAGTGGATACCAGATGGAGATGAACATGCAAAATTCATCTGGTAACTCTAGCAATCAAATGGGTTTAGCTCTTCTTGTGACTAAAAGAGATAGCATAAAACCTTAACATCATCTTATATGCTACACTGGCAACTCATAAAAGGGTCCATTCATCACTTCCTAGAGATTCCAAAAGAAAACTATAGTCAAGGAAGTCGCTTCCAATGGACAAGTTCTTCTCATGCTTTTGTCTCTGCTAATGAATCCTCAGGCAACTTTCTCTTCACTGTTGAAGACTTTGACTGTATCCATCCAGATGATGTGGAGTATATGGAATAGTTTAGCACATGGCTCTTCTCACTCACAAAGCCAAGAAGTTCTACAAGAGTGCAAGGCACCAAGTGCAAATGGTGGCCAAACTCAATCCAGACCAAACTACACTGAGACTGCTCCCCAAAATAAGAAGCCAAAGCTGCAAGCTGCACTTGCTATTAAAGAAGGAGGCTTTGATTGGAGCTTTCAGGTGGAAGATGCATCTCCAAATCAAGCACTCATGGCTGACCACGATGAAGCCAAGGAATTCGAACATCTTTGCACTCCTGAATGTATTGCTATAGTTAATAGATAAAAGTTTTCAACTTAGAGATGAGATCTGATCTTGAGCCATTGAACATCTTAAAATCTGATTTCAAAAAGGCTGAAATGTAACACCCCAAAAAGTCAAAACGAGTCATTAAGGATAATGGGCTTAATTAATGGGTATTTATAAAGGAAAAGGGTTATGGGCTAAATTGGGTTCATGGGCAAGAGCCTAAGTGATTAAGGCCAATAATCAGCCCCTTAACCCACCCAAATCAGCCTCATCTACATCATTTGCCACCGTAGCCACCAAATTCGTAGAGAGAGAAAGTAGAGAGAGAAAGTGAAGGAAACTCAAGATTTGGAGTTTCAAAGTTCAAAGGATTGAAGATCTGGGTGTTGGAGCACCAAAACACAAGAAATGAGCAACAAATCTAGGTAAGAATCAACCTCTAAACCCTTCTGTAGATCAAACCCGGATTCTAGGGTTTTGGGTTTTGAAAAGTAGCAAAGATCGCATAAAGGTCACATTTTTACGTATGAAAACATGTATAAAGCTTAGATTTGGCCTCATGGATGATAAACTAAGATATTGGACGTAAAAAGTTATGATTTTGGGTTAAAACGAGCTAGTTCGTAATTTTTATGCGATGTGCGAAACTGTACATGCATCCGGAGAATTTGCATATTCAATCAACAAAACTATGAGGACTTCCTGCGAAACTATAACATGGTTTTCCAACGAAAGTTGGGCGAAACTGGTAGCGAAGATGCCAGCGAAACTGCATGCGAAACTAGTAGCAAAACTGCTGGTGAAACTAGTAGCGAAACTGTTGGCGAATCTAGTTGCGAAATTGCTGATCTTGTAGCGAAATTAGGTAGAAATTAACCCCTTTAAGTGTCAATTCATCTGCAGGCTGTGTACTTAATAAGTTAAGTATTATATATAATGAAAAGTGAAACTTAATGAATGTTACCCCGGGCCCATTTAATGATGGAAAGTCTTGCAAGCACTATCATAGACTTCACTTATGTGAGTCTGATTTATGACGATGGATCCATATTCATGAGCAGGCTATGTGCCTTGCAGTGTGGATCAACTATCGGGGGTTAGCTACCGTTTTCATGTGTACTGACAGGGATCGGCATTTTTTGTCGATCAACATGGAGCTCTTGCTTTGTGCAATCTCGTTTATGATGAAGTGAAAGCTATGAAAGAATGAAAGATAATGAACATGCTTATTATGATCAAAATGTTATATATTATGTATGTGTGGTCATTATATGAAGGATAAAGCTATACTTTCTTATTTACCTAAAACTAGAACTCACTTAGCAAAGCTGACTTTTATGCATAATAGTTGGCAGGTAAGTGTTGATGCTGAGGATGGCACCAGGGAGCTACTTGGGGAACTATGGATGACATTCCTGCTTATGAAATCTTCATTGCAAATTAAGAACAAGTATTATGTTTTGTTTTAGTTAAAGGGAAAATGTATGAGTACGATATGGTTTCTAAGTTTTAAATGAATGTCTAACTATTTCCGCTGCAATGTTTTGTTATTAAACTAATTTTATGATATGATTAACCGAGTGTGAGGCTTATCGGGAATGGGGCCTTACAAGTTGATATAAGAGCCAAAGTTTAAGAGAATTGGGTAAAATATTTTCAAAACCTAAACTTAAACTGAAAATTGGATTGAATGAAGGATGCCAATCCAAGTAGCTACGTGCCATCAGGTAAATGTTTCATGTAAAATTTGGAATTATATGCGTGTGCTCTATGTTCTATGTGCTTTTAGATTTGAATACTGACATGCGTTAGGATAGTGATTGCTTGGGACAGGAGAGTAAGGTAAGTGGTTATCACACTTGGCCACTGTAATTAAGGACTTACTACTTACAATGAACTGGGCAATTATCTTGAATAACAATTTTGGTGTTTGAATCTTATAGAAATTAGTCAAGGCTGGTAGAAAATCTGGGAAGGCAACCTGAGGAGGTGCTCGTGGCAGGTGTACTACTGAGCCACGTGTCTCCGGAGCAAAACTAAGGCTCCCGAGACTATACATGAGGAGTCAGACCTCCATAGTCACCCGGAGGGTGAGGGATCAGCCACCCTCAAATCCACTATGAAGGAGGCTATCGCCGACGAAGTCTACAATGTCATGCAAAGTGTCTTACCCTCGGTGGTGACTGAGGTGATCAAAGCAGTCAAGGATGGAGAGAAAACTAATAAGAAAGGGAAGGAAAATGAGAAGAATTCCAGAAGGTCCACTAGGAGGGTGGAGGAATCTGAAGAGGAGCCATCAAACCCTAAGGTGGTAGTCCATGATGACAACAGTGATAAGGAGTCTAGAGAGAGACGACTAAGGGGTGCAACTATGGGGCATTTCAAAGGTGTAAGCCCCTGACCTTTGATGGTAATGGCAATGCTACTGCCGCTCATCGTTGGGTCAGAGAGATAGAAGCGGTACTGGAGATTAGTGAGTGCAGGAAGATCAAAAGGTTAAGTTTGCCACTCATCCTTTCATCCACTCAGCGTTGTGCTGGTGGGACAATATTGTCCAGGCTGAAGGAAGGCGGTCGATAGCCAAAATGAGGTGGTTTGAGTTGAAGGAGTTAGTACTGGAGGGGTATTGTCCCCATCGGGAATTAGAGAAGATTGAAAAGGAGTTCTTGTATTTGAAGGCTGAGAACATGACTCATCAAGAGTATACCACCAAGTTCAATGAACTTGCAAGACTTGTGCCAGACATGGTGACACCTACATCCAAGAAGATCAAAAGATACATACGGGGTTTGCCTATTGATATGAGGAGGCACATGATTGTAGCCATACCAGGCACGTTTAGGTCTATGGTGGACTTAGCTAGGAGGTTGTACGATGAGAGAGACCCAATGTCTGTACAAAAGAAGGTGGAGAAATGGAATGGTCACATGAATGGAAATGGGAAGAAGTTCGGAGGTGATAACTTCAGGAGTGGAGAGAAGAGAAGAAGGTGGAGAAATGGAATGGTCACATGAATGGAAATGGGAAGAAGTTCGGAGGTGATAACTGCAGGAGTGGAGAGAAGAGGATGAGGGTTGAGGATCAGTCTGGGAGACAGGGAAATACTGGTGAAGGAGGTGCTTGTAGAAAATGTGGGAAGGGTCATTCAGGGGAGTGTAGAATTGGGACTGGAAAATGTTTTAAATGTGGGGGTGAGGGCCACTATGCTAGGGATTGCAAGGCGGGGAAGTGTTATCAGTGTGGCGAGATGGGACATGTGGGGAGGGACTTCAAGAAGGGACATTTAGGAGGATCGGGAGCGGTTAAGGCTGGAGATAAAGGAAAGGGTGACGGTTCAAAGGCGAAGGTGAGGGCATTCAACATAACTCGCGAGGAGGCCAGGGCAGATCCAGAAGTAGTTTCAGGTATGTTTCTGGTAGACCATAAATATGCTTCTGTGCTCTTTGATTCTTGTGCTAGTAGGAGTTTTGTGTCTGCTGCCTTTTGTCGTTTATTGCATGATGAGAGTAGAAAGCTGGATGAGCCTTTCTATGTAGAAACAACCATTGGTAAGTCCACGAAGGTAACTGAAGTGGTTGAGGATTGCCTGATTGAGTTAGAAGATTGCAAGTTCCTTACTAGGTTGCATGTTATGGCCTTAGGAGGTTCTGATGTGGTGTTAGGCATGGATTGGTTAGCGAGATATGAAGCCAATATAGTATATAGTAACAAGGTAATTCGTCTAACAATGCCCAATGGTAGATCTTTTACGGTTCGTGGGGATAAGAGGTGCTATGTACCCAAGGTCGTGTCGATGATCATAGCTAAAAAGTACTTGACACGTGGGTGTAGCGCTTACTTGGCCTATGTAAAAGATGTGGATGCGCCAGAGCCACAATTATCAGACTTGCCGGTAATGCGTGAGTTTCCTGACGTCTTTCCTGAAGACCTAACCGGTGAGCCGCCTGACCACGAAATCGAGTTCCAGATTGATTTGCTACCAGGAGCACAACTCGTTGCAAAAACACCGTATCGATTAGCTTCTTCGGAGATGGTAGAACTGAGGGACCAGTTGCAAGATTTATTGGATAAGGGCTTCATCCAACCGAGTATCTCTCCATGGAGTGCTCCGGTTTTATTGGTCAAGAAGAAAGACGGTAGCATGCGGATGTGCATTGACTATCGCGAGCTCAATAAGCTGACCGTAAAGAATCAGTATCCATTATGAAGGATTGATGACCTGTTCGATCAACTTTAGGGTGCCAACTGGTTTTCAAGGATAGACTTGCGGTCTAGTTACCGCCAACTGAAGGTGAAAGAACAAGACATCCCTAAGACAGCGTTTCGTACGCGTTATGGACACTACAAATTTCTCGTCATGTCCTTTGGATTAACCAACCCGCCATCTGCCTTTATGGACCTTATGAATCGGGTATGTCGACTGATGTTGGATAAATCAGTGATAGTGTTTATCGATGACATTTTGATTTATTCAAAAAGCAAAGAGGAACATGTTGAACATATTCGAGAAGTATTGGAGATGCTTAGAAGTGAAAAGTTATATGCTAAGTTATCTAAATGCACATTTTGGCTACGAGAAGTTCAATTTCTAGGTCATGTGGTTAATCCTGAGGGGATCAGGGTGGACCCTGCGAAGGTTGAAGCGGTGATGCAATGGGAACCTCCAAAGACGCCATCTGAGATTTGCAGTTTCTTAGGCTTGGCAAGTTACTATAGGAGGTTATCAAGGATTTCTCCAAGATAGCTTCTCCTTTGACTAAGCTAACCCGGAAGGACGTGAAGTATGAATAGGGTACTGATCAGGAGAACGCCTTCCTAGAAATAACGATGAGGTTAACTCAAGCCCCTGTCTTGATGTTACCTGAAGGGAACGATGATCTGGTGGTCTACTTGGATGCCTCGTATGCGGGATTGGGTTGCGTGTTGATGCAACGAGGGAAGGTGATAGCCTATGCTTCTAAACAATTAAAGGTTCACGAGGCTAACTATCCTACACATGATTCAGAGTTGTCCGTGGTGGTATTTGCATTGAAGATTTGGAGGCACTACCTGTATGGGGTGAAGTGCACCATTTTCACTAATCATAAAAGTCTGAAGTATTTCTTCGAACAAAAGGAACTCAACATGAGGCAGAGGAGATGGTTGGAACTAATCAAGGATTATGACTGCAAAATCCATTATCATCTAGGCAAAGCCAATGTGGTTGTTGACGCCCTTAGCCGGAAGGGACGACCTGAACCAATTCAGGTGAGGGCTGGCCAGATAGTCATGACGCCTGATGTTATGAAACAAGTGAGGGAGTTCCAGGATGAGGCACTAAGAGAGGATAGGATCAACTCTGAAAGGATGAAAGGACAAGTTTCAAATTTGGGGGAAAACACCCTGGGTGTTAGAACCCGATCTGGGAGAATGTGGAACCCTCTCTATGGGGATCTGAAGGAGAAAATCATGGATGAGGCTCACAAAACACGATATTCCATACACCCCGGTGCCACGAAAATGTATCAGGATATGAAGAAAGATTACTCGTGGTCGCGAATGAAGCGAGACGTGAGCAAGTGCCGGACTTGCCTGCAAGTGAAGTCAGAGCACCAAAAGCCATATGGGAAGATCCAGCCTTTGGATATCCCTGAATGGAAATAGGAACACATCACAATGGACTTCATCATGAAGCTACCTCTCATGGCAAGAGGAAGCGACACAATCTGGGTGATCGTTGACCAACTAACAAAGAGCGCCCATTTCCTACCAATTCGTGAGATGTATTCCTCCGAGAGGTTGGTAGAACTATTTATTAAGAAGATCGTGGCTCGTCACGGTGTGCCAGTGTCTATCATTTTGGATAGGGACACGCGGTTACGTCCAAGTTCTGGAAGACGTTTCACGACTCAATGGGGACTAGACTATATATTATTATGGCTTACCACCCCCAGATGGATGGCCAGTCGGAAAGAATGATTCAAACGTTAGAAGACATGCTACGAGCGTGTGTAATCGACTTTGGAGGAAGTTGGGATGAGCACTTACCGTTGGCGGAATTCTCATATAATAATAGTTACCATGCGAGCATTGGTATGCCACCCTATGAAATGTTGTATGGTAGGAAGTGCAGGACACCCGTGTGTTGGGGTGACATCGAGCAAAAGGAATTAGGAAGCCTTGAAGTGATCGAGGTCACGGCCGAGAAGTTAGATAAGATCAAAGCATTCATGAATGCCGCAAAGGATCGCCAGAAGTCTTATGCTAATAAAAGGCATAGACCAATAGAGTTTGAAGTTGGTGACAAGGTCATGCTCAAGGTATTGCCCTAGAAAGAGATAATGAGGTTTAGAAAAAAGGGAAAGTTAAGCCCAAAATTCATAAGACATTCCGTATTATCGCAAGGGTAGGAGCAGTGGCCTACAAATTAGAACTACCTGATGAGTTGAGTGGAATTCACCCTACATTCCATGTATGTTATCTTAGGAAATGTCTAGCTGACAATGATGCAGTCATACCATTAGAAGATATAAAGTTGATGAACGGCTTAATTATGTAGAGCAGCCGGTGGCCATCCTTGATTGGAAAGATAAGCACTATGGAATAAAGTGGTTCCACTAGTACGAGTACAGTGGAGACACAGGAAAGGATTAGAATCTACATGGGAGACGAGGAGGAGATGAGGAAATTTTATCCTCAATTGTTTGATGACTGACAGGTTTTGAGGACGAAACCTAAATAAGTGGGGGAGACTTCTAACACCCCGAAAAGTCAAAACGAGTCATTAAGGATAATGGGCTTAATTAATGCATATTTATAAAGGAAGGAAAAGGGTTATGAGCTAAATCGGGTTCATGGGCAAGAGCCTAAGTGATTAAGGCCATAATTAGCCCCTTAACCCACCCAAATCAGCTTTCATCGGCATCATTTGCAACCCTAGCCACCAAATTCATAGAGAGAGAAAGTAGAGAGAGAAAGTGAAGGAAACTCAAGATTTGGAGTTTCAAAGGTCAAGGGATTGAAGATCTGGGTGTTGGAGCACCAAAACACAAGAAAGGAGCAAAAAATCTAGGTAAGAATCAACCTCTAAACCCTTCTGTAGATCAAACCCGGATTCTAGGGTTTTGGTTTTGAAAAGTAGCAAGAATCGCATAAAGGTCACATTTTTACGTATGAAAACATGTATAAAGCTTAGATTTGGCCTCATGGATGATAAACTAAGATATTGGACGTAAAAAGTTATGATTTTGGGTTAAAACGAGCTAGTTCGTAATTTTTATGCGATGTGCGAAACTGTACATGCATCCGGAGAATTTGCATATTCAATCAACAAAACTATGAGGACTTCCTGCGAAACTATAACATGGTTTTCCAACGAAAGTTGGGCGAAACTGGTAGCGAAGATGCCAGCGAAACTGCATGCGAAACTAGTAGCAAAACTGCTGGTGAAACTAGTAGCGAAACTGTTGGCGAATCTAGTTGCGAAATTGCTGATCTTGTAGCGAAATTAGGTAGAAATTAACCCCTTTAAGTGTCAATTCATCTGCAGGCTGTGTACTTAATAAGTTAAGTATTATATATTAATGAAAAGTGAAACTTAATGAATGTTACCCCGGGCCCATTAATGATGGAAAGTCTTGCAAGCACTATCATAGACTTCACTTATGTGAGTCTGATTTATGACGATGGATCCATATTCATGAGCAGGCTATGTGCCTTGCAGTGTGGATCAACTATCGGGGGTTAGCTACCGTTTTCATGTGTACTGACAGGGATCGGCATTTTTTGTCGATCAACATGGAGCTCTTGCTTTGTGCAATCTCGTTTATGATGAAGTGAAAGCTATGAAAGAATGAAAGATAATGAACATGCTTATTATGATCAAAATGTTATATTATGTATGTGTGGTCATTATATGAAGGATAAAGCTATACTTTCTTATTTACCTAAAACTAGAACTCACTTAGCAAAGCTGACTTTTATGCATAATAGTTGGCAGGTAAGTGTTGATGCTGAGGATGGCACCAGGGAGCTACTTGGGGAACTATGGATGACATTCCTGCTTATGAAATCTTCATTGCAAATTAAGAACAAGTATTATGTTTTGTTTTAGTTAAAGGGAAAATGTATGAGTACGATATGGTTTCTAAGTTTTAAATGAATGTCTAACTATTTCCGCTGCAATGTTTTGTTATTAAACTAATTTTATGATATGATTAACCGAGTGTGAGGCTTATCGGGAATGGGGCCTTACAAGTTGATATAAGAGCCAAAGTTTAAGAGAATTGGGTAAAATATTTTCAAAACCTAAACTTAAACTGAAAATTGGATTGAATGAAGGATGCCAATCCAAGTAGCTACGTGCCATCAGGTAAATGTTTCATGTAAAATTTGGAATTATATGCGTGTGCTCTATGTTCTATGTGCTTTTAGATTTGAATACTGACATGCGTTAGGATAGTGATTGCTTGGGACAGGAGAGTAAGGTAAGTGGTTAATCACACTTGGCCACTGTAATTAAGGACTTACTACTTACAATGAACTGGGCAATTATCTTGAATAACATTTTGGTGTTTGAATCTTATAGAAATTAGTCAAGGCTGGTAGAAAATCTGGGAAGGCAACCTGAGGAGGTGCTCGTGGCAGGTGTACTACTGAGCCACGTGTCTCCCGAGCAAAACTAAGGCTCCCGAGACTATACATGAGGAGTCAGACCTCCATAGTCACCCGGAGGGTGAGGGATCAGCCACCCTCAAATCCACTATGAAGGAGGCTATCGCCGACGAAGTCTACAATGTCATGCAAAGTGTCTTACCCTCGGTGGTGACTGAGGTGATCAAAGCAGTCAAGGATGGAGAGAAAACTAATAAGAAAGGGAAGGAAAATGAGAAGAATTCCAGAAGGTCCACTAGGAGGGTGGAGGAATCTGAAGAGGAGCCATCAAACCCTAAGGTGGTAGTCCATGATGACAACAGTGATAAGGAGTCTAGAGAGAGACGACTAAGGGGTGCAACTATGGGGCATTTCAAAGGTGTAAGCCCCTGACCTTTGATGGTAATGGCAATGCTACTGCCGCTCATCGTTGGGTCAGAGAGATAGAAGCGGTACTGGAGATTAGTGAGTGCAGGGAAGATCAAAAGGTTAAGTTTGCCACTCATCCTTTCATCCACTCAGCGTTGTGCTGGTGGGACAATATTGTCCAGGCTGAAGGAAGGCGGTCGATAGCCAAAATGAGGTGTTTGAGTTGAAGGAGTTAGTACTGGAGGGGTATTGTCCCCATCGGGAATTAGAGAAGATTGAAAAGGAGTTCTTGTATTTGAAGGCTGAGAACATGACTCATCAAGAGTATACCACCAAGTTCAATGAACTTGCAAGACTTGTGCCAGACATGGTGACACCTACATCAAGAAGATCAAAAGATACATACGGGGTTTGCCTATTGATATGAGGAGGCACATGATTGTAGCCATACCAGGCACGTTTAGGTCTATGGTGGACTTAGCTAGGAGGTTGTACGATGAGAGAGACCCAATGTCTGTACAAAAGAAGGTGGAGAAATGGAATGGTCACATGAATGGAAATGGGAAGAAGTTCGGAGGTGATAACTTCAGGAGTGGAGAGAAGAGAAGAAGGTGGAGAAATGGAATGGTCACATGAATGGAATGGGAAGAAGTTCGGAGGTGATAACTGCAGGAGTGGAGAGAAGAGGATGAGGGTTGAGGATCAGTCTGGGAGACAGGGAAATACTGGTGAAGGAGGTGCTTGTAGAAAATGTGGGAAGGGTCATTCAGGGGAGTGTAGAATTGGGACTGGAAAATGTTTTAAATGTGGGGGTGAGGGCCACTATGCTAGGGATTGCAAGGCGGGGAAGTGTTATCAGTGTGGCGAGATGGGACATGTGGGGAGGGACTTCAAGAAGGGACATTTAGGAGGATCGGGAGCGGTAAGGCTGGAGATAAAGGAAAGGGTGACGGTTCAAAGGCGAAGGTGAGGGCATTCAACATAACTCGCGAGGAGGCCAGGGCAGATCCAGAAGTAGTTTCAGGTATGTTTCTGGTAGACCATAATATGCTTCTGTGCTCTTTGATTCTTGTGCTAGTAGGAGTTTTGTGTCTGCTGCCTTTTGTCGTTTATTGCATGATGAGAGTAGAAAGCTGGATGAGCCTTTCTATGTAGAAACAACCATTGGTAAGTCCACGAAGGTAACTGAAGTGGTTGAGGATTGCCTGATTGAGTTAGAAGATTGCAAGTTCCTTACTAGGTTGCATGTTATGGCCTTAGGAGGTTCTGATGTGGTGTTAGGCATGGATTGGTTAGCGAGATATGAAGCCAATATAGTATATAGTAACAAGGTAATTCGTCTAACAATGCCCAATGGTAGATCTTTTACGGTTCGTGGGGATAAGAGGTGCTATGTACCCAAGGTCGTGTCGATGATCATAGCTAAAAAGTACTTGACACGTGGGTGTAGCGCTTACTTGGCCTATGTAAAAGATGTGGATGCGCCAGAGCCACAATTATCAGACTTGCCGGTAATGCGTGAGTTTCCTGACGTCTTTCCTGAAGACCTAACCGGTGAGCCGCCTGACCACGAAATCGAGTTCCAGATTGATTTGCTACCAGGAGCACAACTCGTTGCAAAAACACCGTATCGATTAGCTTCTTCGGAGATGGTAGAACTGAGGGACCAGTTGCAAGATTTATTGGATAAGGGCTTCATCCAACCGAGTATCTCTCCATGGAGTGCTCCGGTTTTATTGGTCAAGAAGAAAGACGGTAGCATGCGGATGTGCATTGACTATCGCGAGCTCAATAAGCTGACCGTAAAGAATCAGTATCCATTATGAAGGATTGATGACCTGTTCGATCAACTTTAGGGTGCCAACTGGTTTTCAAGGATAGACTTGCGGTCTAGTTACCGCCAACTGAAGGTGAAAGAACAAGACATCCCTAAGACAGCGTTTCGTACGCGTTATGGACACTACAAATTTCTCGTCATGTCCTTTGGATTAACCACCCGCCATCTGCCTTTATGGACCTTATGAATCGGGTATGTCGACTGATGTTGGATAAATCAGTGATAGTGTTTATCGATGACATTTTGATTTATTCAAAAGCAAAGAGGAACATGTTGAACATATTCGAGAAGTATTGGAGATGCTTAGAAGTGAAAAGTTATATGCTAAGTTATCTAAATGCACATTTTGGCTACGAGAAGTTCAATTTCTAGGTCATGTGGTTAATCCTGAGGGGATCAGGGTGGACCCTGCGAAGGTTGAAGCGGTGATGCAATGGGAACCTCCAAAGACGCCATCTGAGATTTGCAGTTTCTTAGGCTTGGCAAGTTACTATAGGAGGTTATCAAGGATTTCTCCAAGATAGCTTCTCCTTTGACTAAGCTAACCCGGAAGGACGTGAAGTATGAATAGGGTACTGATCAGGAGAACGCCTTCCTAGAAATAACGATGAGGTTAACTCAAGCCCCTGTCTTGATGTTACCTGAAGGGAACGATGATCTGGTGGTCTACTTGGATGCCTCGTATGCGGATTGGGTTGCGTGTTGATGCAACGAGGGAAGGTGATAGCCTATGCTTCTAAACAATTAAAGGTTCACGAGGCTAACTATCCTACACATGATTCAGAGTTGTCCGTGGTGGTATTTGCATTGAAGATTTGGAGGCACTACCTGTATGGGGTGAAGTGCACCATTTTCACTAATCATAAAAGTCTGAAGTATTTCTTCGAACAAAAGGAACTCAACATGAGGCAGAGGAGATGGTTGGAACTAATCAAGGATTATGACTGCAAAATCCATTATCATCTAGGCAAAGCCAATGTGGTTGTTGACGCCCTTAGCCGGAAGGGACGACCTGAACCAATTCAGGTGAGGGCTGGCCAGATAGTCATGACGCCTGATGTTATGAAACAAGTGAGGGAGTTCCAGGATGAGGCACTAAGAGAGGATAGGATCAACTCTGAAAGGATGAAAGGACAAGTTTCAAATTTGGGGGAAAACACCCTGGGTGTTAGAACCCGATCTGGGAGAATGTGGAACCCTCTCTATGGGGATCTGAAGGAGAAAATCATGGATGAGGCTCACAAAACACGATATTCCATACACCCCGGTGCCACGAAAATGTATCAGGATATGAAGAAAGATTACTCGTGGTCGCGAATGAAGCGAGACGTGAGCAAGTGCCGGACTTGCCTGCAAGTGAAGTCAGAGCACCAAAAGCCATATGGGAAGATCCAGCCTTTGGATATCCCTGAATGGAAATAGGAACACATCACAATGGACTTCATCATGAAGCTACCTCTCATGGCAAGAGGAAGCGACACAATCTGGGTGATCGTTGACCAACTAACAAGAGCGCCCATTTCCTACCATTCGTGAGATGTATTCCTCCGAGAGGTTGGTAGAACTATTTATTAAGAAGATCGTGGCTCGTCACGGTGTGCCAGTGTCTATCATTTTGGATAGGGACACGCGGTTTACGTCCAAGTTCTGGAAGACGTTTCACGACTCAATGGGGACTAGACTATATATTATTATGGCTTACCACCCCCAGATGGATGGCCAGTCGGAAAGAATGATTCAAACGTTAGAAGACATGCTACGAGCGTGTGTAATCGACTTTGGAGGAAGTTGGGATGAGCACTTACCGTTGGCGGAATTCTCATATAATAATAGTTACCATGCGAGCATTGGTATGCCACCCTATGAAATGTTGTATGGTAGGAAGTGCAGGACACCCGTGTGTTGGGGTGACATCGAGCAAAAGGAATTAGGAAGCCTTGAAGTGATCGAGGTCACGGCCGAGAAGTTAGATAAGATCAAAGCATTCATGAATGCCGCAAAGGATCGCCAGAAGTCTTATGCTAATAAAAGGCATAGACCAATAGAGTTTGAAGTTGGTGACAAGGTCATGCTCAAGGTATTGCCCTAGAAAGAGATAATGAGGTTTAGAAAAAAGGGAAAGTTAAGCCCAAAATTCATAAGGACATTCCGTATTATCGCAAGGGTAGGAGCAGTGGCCTACAAATTAGAACTACCTGATGAGTTGAGTGGAATTCACCCTACATTCCATGTATGTTATCTTAGGAAATGTCTAGCTGACAATGATGCAGTCATACCATTAGAAGATATTAAAGTTGATGAACGGCTTAATTATGTAGAGCAGCCGGTGGCCATCCTTGATTGGAAAGATAAGCACTTATGGATAAAGTGGTTCCACTAGTACGAGTACAGTGGAGACACAGGAAAGGATTAGAATCTACATGGGAGACCGAGGAGGAGATGAGGAAATTTTATCCTCAATGTTTGATGACTGACAGTTTTGAGGACGAAACCTAAATAAGTGGGGGAGACTTCTAACACCCCGAAAAGTCAAAACGAGTCATTAGGATAATGGGCTTAATTAATGCATATTTATAAAGGAAGGAAAAGGGTTATGAGCTAAATCGGTTCATGGGCAAGAGCCTAAGTGATTAAGGCCCATAATTAGCCCCTTAACCCACCCAAATCAGCTTTCATCGGCATCATTTGCAACCCTAGCCACCAAATTCATAGAGAGAGAAGTAGAGAGAGAAAGTGAAGGAAACTCAAGATTTGGAGTTTCAAAGGTCAAGGGATTGAAGATCTGGGTGTTGGAGCACCAAAACACAAGAAAGGAGCAAAAAATCTAGGTAAGAATCAACCTCTAAACCCTTCTGTAGATCAAACCCGGATTCTAGGGTTTTGGTTTTCAAAAGTAGCAAGAATCGCATAAAGGTCACATTTTTACGTATGAAAACATGTATAAGCTTAGATTTGGCCTCATGGATGATAACTAAGAGATTGGACATTAAAAGTTATGATTTTGGGTTTAAAAAAAGCTGGTTCATAATATTTATGCGATCTGCGAAACTGTACATGCATCCGGCGAATTTGCATATTCAATCAACGAAACTATGAGGACTAAAAGCGAAACTTAATGAATGTTACCCCGGGCCCATTTAATGATGGAAAGTCTTGCAAGAACTATAATTGACTTCACTTATGTGAGACTGATTTATGATGATGGATCTATATTCATGAGCGGCTATGTGCTTTGCAGTGTGGATCAACTATCGGGGATTAGCTACCGTTTTCATGTGCACCGACAGGGATTGACATTTGTTGTCGATCAACATGGAGCTCTTGGTTTGTGCAATCTCATTTATGATGAAGTGAAAGCTATGAAAGAATGAAAGATAATGAACATGCTTATTATGATCAAAATGTTATGTATTATGTATGTGTGGTCATTATATGAAGGATAAAGCTATACTTTCTTATTTACCTAAAACTACAACTCACTTAGCAAAGCTAACTTTTATGCATAATAGTTGGCAGGTAAGTGCTGATGCTAAGGATGGCACTAAGGAGCTACTTGGCAAACTATGGATGGCATTCCTGCTTATGAAATATTCATTGTAATTTAAGAACAAGTATTATGTTTTGTTTTAGTTAAAGGGAAAATGTATGAGTACGACATGGTTTCTAAGTTTTAAATGAATGTCTAACTATTTCCGCTTCAATGTTTTGTTATTAAACTAATTTTATGATATGATTAACCGAGTGTGAGGCTTATCGGGAATGGGGCCTTACAAGTTGATATAAGAGCCAAAGTTTAAGAGAATTGGGTAAAATATTTTCAAAACCTAAACTTAAACTGAAAATTGGATTGAATGAAGGATGCCAATCCAAGTAGCTACGTGCCATCAGGTAAATGTTTCATGTAAAATTTGGAATTATATGCGTGTGCTCTATGTTCTATGTGCTTTTAGATTTGAATACTGACATGCGTTAGGATAGTGATTGCTTGGGACAGGAGAGTAAGGTAAGTGGTTAATCACACTTGGCCACTGTAATTAAGGACTTACTACTTACAATGAACTGGGCAATTATCTTGAATAACAATTTTGGTGTTTGAATCTTATAGAAATTAGTCAAGGCTGGTAGAAAATCTGGGAAGGCAACCTGAGGAGGTGCTCGTGGCAGGTGTACTACTGAGCCACGTGTCTCCGGAGCAAAACTAAGGCTCCCGAGACTATACATGAGGAGTCAGACCTCCATAGTCACCCGGAGGGTGAGGGATCAGCCACCCTCAAATCCACTATGAAGGAGGCTATCGCCGACGAAGTCTACAATGTCATGCAAAGTGTCTTACCCTCGGTGGTGACTGAGGTGATCAAAGCAGTCAAGGATGGAGAGAAAACTAATAAGAAAGGGAAGGAAAATGAGAAGAATTCCAGAAGGTCCACTAGGAGGGTGGAGGAATCTGAAGAGGAGCCATCAAACCCTAAGGTGGTAGTCCATGATGACAACAGTGATAAGGAGTCTAGAGAGAGACGACTAAGGGGTGCAACTATGGGGCATTTCAAAGGTGTAAGCCCCTGACCTTTGATGGTAATGGCAATGCTACTGCCGCTCATCGTTGGGTCAGAGAGATAGAAGCGGTACTGGAGATTAGTGAGTGCAGGGAAGATCAAAAGGTTAAGTTTGCCACTCATCCTTTCATCCACTCAGCGTTGTGCTGGTGGGACAATATTGTCCAGGCTGAAGGAAGGCGGTCGATAGCCAAAATGAGGTGTTTGAGTTGAAGGAGTTAGTACTGGAGGGGTATTGTCCCCATCGGGAATTAGAGAAGATTGAAAAGGAGTTCTTGTATTTGAAGGCTGAGAACATGACTCATCAAGAGTATACCACCAAGTTCAATGAACTTGCAAGACTTGTGCCAGACATGGTGACACCTACATCCAAGAAGATCAAAAGATACATACGGGGTTTGCCTATTGATATGAGGAGGCACATGATTGTAGCCATACCAGGCACGTTTAGGTCTATGGTGGACTTAGCTAGGAGGTTGTACGATGAGAGAGACCCAATGTCTGTACAAAAGAAGGTGGAGAAATGGAATGGTCACATGAATGGAAATGGGAAGAAGTTCGGAGGTGATAACTTCAGGAGTGGAGAGAAGAGAAGAAGGTGGAGAAATGGAATGGTCACATGAATGGAAATGGGAAGAAGTTCGGAGGTGATAACTGCAGGAGTGGAGAGAAGAGGATGAGGGTTGAGGATCAGTCTGGGAGACAGGGAAATACTGGTGAAGGAGGTGCTTGTAGAAAATGTGGGAAGGGTCATTCAGGGGAGTGTAGAATTGGGACTGGAAAATGTTTTAAATGTGGGGGTGAGGGCCACTATGCTAGGGATTGCAAGGCGGGGAAGTGTTATCAGTGTGGCGAGATGGGACATGTGGGGAGGGACTTCAAGAAGGGACATTTAGGAGGATCGGGAGCGGTTAAGGCTGGAGATAAAGGAAAGGGTGACGGTTCAAAGGCGAAGGTGAGGGCATTCAACATAACTCGCGAGGAGGCCAGGGCAGATCCAGAAGTAGTTTCAGGTATGTTTCTGGTAGACCATAAATATGCTTCTGTGCTCTTTGATTCTTGTGCTAGTAGGAGTTTTGTGTCTGCTGCCTTTTGTCGTTTATTGCATGATGAGAGTAGAAAGCTGGATGAGCCTTTCTATGTAGAAACAACCATTGGTAAGTCCACGAAGGTAACTGAAGTGGTTGAGGATTGCCTGATTGAGTTAGAAGATTGCAAGTTCCTTACTAGGTTGCATGTTATGGCCTTAGGAGGTTCTGATGTGGTGTTAGGCATGGATTGGTTAGCGAGATATGAAGCCAATATAGTATATAGTAACAAGGTAATTCGTCTAACAATGCCCAATGGTAGATCTTTTACGGTTCGTGGGGATAAGAGGTGCTATGTACCCAAGGTCGTGTCGATGATCATAGCTAAAAAGTACTTGACACGTGGGTGTAGCGCTTACTTGGCCTATGTAAAAGATGTGGATGCGCCAGAGCCACAATTATCAGACTTGCCGGTAATGCGTGAGTTTCCTGACGTCTTTCCTGAAGACCTAACCGGTGAGCCGCCTGACCACGAAATCGAGTTCCAGATTGATTTGCTACCAGGAGCACAACTCGTTGCAAAAACACCGTATCGATTAGCTTCTTCGGAGATGGTAGAACTGAGGGACCAGTTGCAAGATTTATTGGATAAGGGCTTCATCCAACCGAGTATCTCTCCATGGAGTGCTCCGGTTTTATTGGTCAAGAAGAAAGACGGTAGCATGCGGATGTGCATTGACTATCGCGAGCTCAATAAGCTGACCGTAAAGAATCAGTATCCATTATGAAGGATTGATGACCTGTTCGATCAACTTTAGGGTGCCAACTGGTTTTCAAGGATAGACTTGCGGTCTAGTTACCGCCAACTGAAGGTGAAAGAACAAGACATCCCTAAGACAGCGTTTCGTACGCGTTATGGACACTACAAATTTCTCGTCATGTCTTTGGATTAACCAACCCGCCATCTGCCTTTATGGACCTTATGAATCGGGTATGTCGACTGATGTTGGATAAATCAGTGATAGTGTTTATCGATGACATTTTGATTTATTCAAAAGCAAAGAGGAACATGTTGAACATATTCGAGAAGTATTGGAGATGCTTAGAAGTGAAAAGTTATATGCTAAGTTATCTAAATGCACATTTTGGCTACGAGAAGTTCAATTTCTAGGTCATGTGGTTAATCCTGAGGGGATCAGGGTGGACCCTGCGAAGGTTGAAGCGGTGATGCAATGGGAACCTCCAAAGACGCCATCTGAGATTTGCAGTTTCTTAGGCTTGGCAAGTTACTATAGGAGGTTTATCAAGGATTTCTCCAAGATAGCTTCTCCTTTGACTAAGCTAACCCGGAAGGACGTGAAGTATGAATAGGGTACTGATCAGGAGAACGCCTTCCTAGAAATAACGATGAGGTTAACTCAAGCCCCTGTCTTGATGTTACCTGAAGGGAACGATGATCTGGTGGTCTACTTGGATGCCTCGTATGCGGGATTGGGTTGCGTGTTGATGCAACGAGGGAAGGTGATAGCCTATGCTTCTAAACAATTAAAGGTTCACGAGGCTAACTATCCTACACATGATTCAGAGTTGTCCGTGGTGGTATTTGCATTGAAGATTTGGAGGCACTACCTGTATGGGGTGAAGTGCACCATTTTCACTAATCATAAAAGTCTGAAGTATTTCTTCGAACAAAAGGAACTCAACATGAGGCAGAGGAGATGGTTGGAACTAATCAAGGATTATGACTGCAAAATCCATTATCATCTAGGCAAAGCCAATGTGGTTGTTGACGCCCTTAGCCGGAAGGGACGACCTGAACCAATTCAGGTGAGGGCTGGCCAGATAGTCATGACGCCTGATGTTATGAAACAAGTGAGGGAGTTCCAGGATGAGGCACTAAGAGAGGATAGGATCAACTCTGAAAGGATGAAAGGACAAGTTTCAAATTTGGGGGAAAACACCCTGGGTGTTAGAACCCGATCTGGGAGAATGTGGAACCCTCTCTATGGGGATCTGAAGGAGAAAATCATGGATGAGGCTCACAAAACACGATATTCCATACACCCCGGTGCCACGAAAATGTATCAGGATATGAAGAAAGATTACTCGTGGTCGCGAATGAAGCGAGACGTGAGCAAGTGCCGGACTTGCCTGCAAGTGAAGTCAGAGCACCAAAAGCCATATGGGAAGATCCAGCCTTTGGATATCCCTGAATGGAAATAGGAACACATCACAATGGACTTCATCATGAAGCTACCTCTCATGGCAAGAGGAAGCGACACAATCTGGTGATCGTTGACCAACTAACAAAGAGCGCCCATTTCCTACCAATTCGTGAGATGTATTCCTCCGAGAGGTTGGTAGAACTATTATTAAGAAGATCGTGGCTCGTCACGGTGTGCCAGTGTCTATCATTTTGGATAGGGACACGCGGTTTACGTCCAAGTTCTGGAAGACGTTTCACGACTCAATGGGGACTAGACTATATATTATTATGGCTTACCACCCCCAGATGGATGGCCAGTCGGAAAGAATGATTCAAACGTTAGAAGACATGCTACGAGCGTGTGTAATCGACTTTGGAGGAAGTTGGGATGAGCACTTACCGTTGGCGGAATTCTCATATAATAATAGTTACCATGCGAGCATTGGTATGCCACCCTATGAAATGTTGTATGGTAGGAAGTGCAGGACACCCGTGTGTTGGGGTGACATCGAGCAAAAGGAATTAGGAAGCCTTGAAGTGATCGAGGTCACGGCCGAGAAGTTAGATAAGATCAAAGCATTCATGAATGCCGCAAAGGATCGCCAGAAGTCTTATGCTAATAAAAGGCATAGACCAATAGAGTTTGAAGTTGGTGACAAGGTCATGCTCAAGGTATTGCCCTAGAAAGAGATAATGAGGTTTAGAAAAAAGGGAAAGTTAAGCCCAAAATTCATAAGGACATTCCGTATTATCGCAAGGGTAGGAGCAGTGGCCTACAAATTAGAACTACCTGATGAGTTGAGTGGAATTCACCCTACATTCCATGTATGTTATCTTAGGAAATGTCTAGCTGACAATGATGCAGTCATACCATTAGAAGATATTAAAGTTGATGAACGGCTTAATTATGTAGAGCAGCCGGTGGCCATCCTTGATTGGAAAGATAAGCACTTATGGAATAAAGTGGTTCCACTAGTACGAGTACAGTGGAGACACAGGAAAGGATTAGAATCTACATGGGAGACCGAGGAGGAGATGAGGAAATTTTATCCTCAATTGTTTGATGACTGACAGGTTTTGAGGACGAAACCTAAATAAGTGGGGGAGACTTCTAACACCCCGAAAAGTCAAAACGAGTCATTAAGGATAATGGGCTTAATTAATGCATATTTATAAAGGAAGGAAAAGGGTTATGAGCTAAATCGGGTTCATGGGCAAGAGCCTAAGTGATTAAGGCCCATAATTAGCCCCTTAACCCACCCAAATCAGCTTTCATCGGCATCATTTGCAACCCTAGCCACCAAATTCATAGAGAGAGAAAGTAGAGAGAGAAAGTGAAGGAAACTCAAGATTTGGAGTTTCAAAGGTCAAGGGATTGAAGATCTGGGTGTTGGAGCACCAAAACACAAGAAAGGAGCAAAAAATCTAGGTAAGAATCAACCTCTAAACCCTTCTGTAGATCAAACCCGGATTCTAGGTTTTTGGTTTTCAAAAGTAGCAAGAATCGCATAAAGGTCACATTTTTACGTATGAAAACATGTATAAAGCTTAGATTTGGCCTCATGGATGATAAACTAAGAGATTGGACATTAAAAGTTATGATTTTGGGTTTAAAAAAAGCTGGTTCATAATATTTATGCGATCTGCGAAACTGTACATGCATCCGGCGAATTTGCATATTCAATCAACGAAACTATGAGGACTAAAAGCGAAACTTAATGAATGTTACCCCGGGCCCATTTAATGATGGAAAGTCTTGCAAGAACTATAATTGACTTCACTTATGTGAGACTGATTTATGATGATGGATCTATATTCATGAGCGGGCTATGTGCTTTGCAGTGTGGATCAACTATCGGGGATTAGCTACCGTTTTCATGTGCACCGACAGGGATTGACATTGTTGTCGATCAACATGGAGCTCTTGGTTTGTGCAATCTCATTTATGATGAAGTGAAAGCTATGAAAGAATGAAAGATAATGAACATGCTTATTATGATCAAAATGTTATGTATTATGTATGTGTGGTCATTATATGAAGGATAAAGCTATACTTTCTTATTTACCTAAAACTACAACTCACTTAGCAAAGCTAACTTTTATGCATAATAGTTGGCAGGTAAGTGCTGATGCTAAGGATGGCACTAAGGAGCTACTTGGCAAACTATGGATGGCATTCCTGCTTATGAAATATTCATTGTAATTTAAGAACAAGTATTATGTTTTGTTTTAGTTAAAGGGAAAATGTATGAGTACGACATGGTTTCTAAGTTTTAAATGAATGTCTAACTATTTCCGCTTCAATGTTTTGTTATTAAACTGATTTTATGCTATGATTAACCGACTGTGAGGCTTCCTGGGAACGGGGCCTTACATGAAAATGATTATAAGTTAAAGATAGAGGACTTTGAGAAAATCATGTGAGGCTTCCCAGGAACAGGGGCTTACATGAAAATGATTATAAGTTAAAGATAGAGGACTTCAAGAAAATAATTTCAGTTATTAGATATGAGCACACCAATTATAGGACTCAGATCAAGGATCTCATAACTAAGTTGACTGAATGCCAGGCTGAGCTAGTGATCAGCAAAGCCAGGGCAAAAAAATGTGTTTTTGTAGAAAAGACCTTCAAGAACATGATATCCTTATCCTTACATGAAAAAGTGTGTTATGAGAATAAGTAGGGATTGGGATCTTATAAGATAGCTCCTCCACACACAATCTTGTCTGTAAGATCTCCTAGGTGTGGAACTTATGAAGACGAGCTTCCTCTCATAAATCCTTTGACTGAAGTTGAAGAAGGAGATGATGAAGAATGGATCTAAGAGGAGTGAATAAGATAATTCTAAGAAGGGTCATCATCCCTCTAAGGAGAGTAAATGTTGGATCAAGAAGAAGGCTGGTGCAACCAAAACCAAATCACTTAGACAAATTTTGGTGCTACTTACAAAGGCTTCTGAAGCCAAGTGTGAAACTTTTGAAGGAAGTAGAGTTCTTCCGAAGACGGAGTGAAAGTTTTACTTCTAAAGACAAATTCTACTTCCGAAGACAAAGTGTTCACTTCCGAAGATCAAGTCTCAAAAGAAGAAGTCAGAAGACTACTTCTGAAGTATGAAGAAAGAGGCTGCTATGAACAGTGGACATAAGTAGCCTCTTCCAAATTGTAAGTGGCTTCGGAAGTACTTGTTCTTCCGAAGCCATTTAACCTTCAGAAGACACTGCTATGAACAGTGGACATAAGTATGGTCTCTGACACTCCGCTGCAGACCTTTGATTGTGAGATCTAACCATCCAAATCAACCTGTTTTTCACTCCTCCTTACAACTCTCTCAAAATGGCCCTTAACAAATCTAAAGTAGAGATGGGAAGTATGACTAAAGCTCCATCATTACTCCTGAAAACTTTAGGTCTTGGAGCAGAAGAGTGGAAGGATTTATTAGATACAAAGACAACAAAATATGGAACTCCATTATCAACAGCCCGTATAAACCCAAGGTGGCAGCACATGGTGGAAACGGTGCCATGATAAAAAAGGTTGTTGAAGATTATTCTGACGAGGACCAATAAAAGATGGACATTGACAGCAATGCAATGACCATTCTTATGACTGCAATACCCAACTCCATCATGGGGGGGTTTGAGCTTTGTAAGTCTGCCAAAGAATTCTTTGATGCACTTGCTCAGATGTATTCAAGCTCCAACGACTCCAAGAAGGACTCACTGAAGCAGTAGTTCGAGAATTCACTAATATTGCTCGAGAGACCCTCAGCCAGTAGTATTTCAGGTACATGGATCTTATTTCTTCTCTCAGTCTGTGAAGATCACTCCTGAACTTAGACATCTCACAAGAAAGTTCATGAGTGCTCTTCCAAATGAGTAGACATTCTATTGTGTCTTTATCAAGAGGACAGAGAACTTGAACACTCTTACTATGACTGAACTCTATGACATCCTCGATGGGTACTGTATAGAGATGGAGAGTAAGAAGGGCCACCAGACAAGCAGACCTTCGAGTCTTCCTGCTAGCAACGCTTTAATGGTTGCTGAAGGCTTAGTACCCCCACAACCTCAGCAATACCTGACATACAAACGGCAACCATCCTGTTCTTCTGGACCGTACATCACTTTCCTTGAGAATCCAAGGTCTCAAGAGGCTCAGCATAGTTCCTTTCAGGACAGCTGCGCCTTTGTCTCAGGAAGTGGACACTCTGGTGATTTTCAATATTGTTTTAATGATATAGACTATTTCAGTCCAGATGATGTAGAGTATGTGGACATCGTTCAACAGATGGCTCTTTTAACCTACAGAGCGAAGAAGTTCATTAAGAGAACTGGAAGACAATTCCCTCAAAACCCAACTACCAGCAAGTTTGGGTTTGACAAAACCAAGGCCAAATGTTACAACTGTAACCAACTTGGTCACTTTTCAAGGGAATGCAAGGCCCCCAAATCAAATCCAGGAACCCCACAGGCATCCACACATCCCTCTACATCAATGCCGACTAGAAAGTCGACTGAAACAGCTGCAATGGCTCAAGAAGTCGACTAGAGCTTTATGGTACAGGATGTGATTCCTGCTCAAGCTCTCATGGCCGGAATAGATGATAACTAGGTATATGAACATCATTGTACTTCTGTTTGTATAGCTAAGGTTAAATTATATCAGAACTACAATATGGAAATTAAATTTGATATTGAGTGTTTAAATGTTTTGAAATCAGATTTTAAAAAGGCTGAATCTGACTACCAAAACAGATTGAATAATTAGAGAAAATTGTTTCCTTATTAAAACATGAACATACCAATTACAAGACTCAATAAAGGACTTAATATCCAAATTGTCTGAGGCTTAAGCCAAGCTTGTTACTACTCAGGCTCAAGCTAGGAAGTATGCTATTTCTGAGTAGAACTTCCAAGCTATTATTGCATCATCCTCCCACTCCAAAATGTGTCATCAGAATGAAGGAGGGTTGGGGACCAATGAAATTGCTCCACCATATTCTAATGAGTCCATAAGACAACGAAGATGTGGTATTGAAGAGCAAGAGGTCCCATCTACTGATCCATCTTCACATGAGTTAAATAATGATACAACAATAGAGGCCATAACAGGGAAGGAACAAGTGAATCAACCCACCTCTCCTAGTGAAGATCAAACCCTAACCACCAAAGCCAGAAAAAGCAGATCTAAAGCTGCCAGAAGAATTGCTAAGAAAGTGACTGAGTCTAAGCTAATGATTGACCCAAAACAAAAGGTGTCTTTATCTCAACTGGATTCCAGGTGGTAGGTACTTCTGATTTAGGATAGGAGTGTAATACTAGCTCCAGGTCCATTAAAGGGTGGTCAAATACAACACAACAACACAAATAAGAGAGTAACTAAACTTAATCAAATTGTGAACTGGACTAACCACAAGTAAAGACAATAAGAACACAAGTAATTAAGAGACAGAACACAAGAGCAAGATGCACAAGGAGATGGTTTTCAAGATTGTAGTATATTCCTTTCTCAATGTTCTATTACAAGTGTTACAAAGCCTATCAATATAGTTACAAGAACATGAGATACATATACTACATCTTATAGCTGGCCATACTATGAAAGCCAGCTAATTGACTAGACTCAAAACAAAATCAATCGCAACGTCAAAAAGGTAGATTGCCTTTTTGACTTTGTGACTATGACATGCCATAGCTCACATCCTTATCTATTACAAAAAGGATAAAGTACATGAAGTAGAAAGTTACAGACTCAAGACCTCAATGTACATTTACCAAAAGCATGGACCTTTTCACTAACTCATGTAAGTTGGTGACTTTACAAAGTTGCAATGGAAAGGGGGTCCAGCTTTATGGAAAAGTACATTAGATAAAGCGTGTTACTAGTCTTCGGAAGAAATTTGTCTTCAAGTGTGGAGCTTCAGAAGACTGTGTCTTTGAAGCTTCTAAAGATTTCATCTTTGGCTTCGGAAGATATTGGTCATGGCTTCGAAAGATTTCACACTTAGAATATTTATGTTGCATGTGTGAAACTTCCGAAGCATTCTTCTTTAGAAAGACTTTGGTTGCTTCAGCCTCTATGCATATTCTCTACAAACTCCCCCTAGGCTGATGCTACTAAAACTCCTGAAGACTTTAGATATCAATATTCCTTATTAGGATGATAACCAGCCCTTTCTTTATAACATGATCAGGATCCTTCAGACTATCAAAGTATCTTCTCATGTCAAAGAGATCATGTAGAGGCAACTGAAACATGTCTTGCCAAGTGTAGACATTCTCAATGCCATGATCTCTAATGACATGCCACCTTTATGGATTTGTAGCATATGTCCAGGACATGATGGGTCTTTCTAATGCAAGAGGAGCTATTGGAATGGGAGATGATGGAGCATCCTCTGCCTGCACATCCTCAGGATGTTCTGACTCATTCTAAGGTTTAGAAAAGGATGCAATCTTCTTCTTCTTCTTTGGCTTTGGTTTAGAAGCCATCCTTTTCTTTCTTTTTACTACTTTTAACTAAGAAGACTGGCCTGCAGTACCGGATTGTTCTTCATTCTCTTTCTTAGTTGGGTCTTCTACTCTCACAGGTTCAGATTGAGAGTGAATCTGACCCTGCTATGGATCAGAAGATGAAGCTTGTTGAACTCAGCAGGAGGTCTAGGTTGTGATGTCTTTGGTTATTCAACCTTAACCTCCACTTCAGGTGGGGCTTGACTTGGAGGGGAATGTAAGTCAACTAGCTCTCCACTCTTGATCTTCTACTTGATCACCCTGATATGCTCATCCATAGTGGATAGAGACATGGGGCCAAGTCTCCTTCTGGAGAATCCATACAGCTTCAAGAAGCTCATCATCCTCTACCTGTCAATAGATTTCTTCATGCTTTTATGGATGATGTCCCTTGACTTAGTAGCTTCTTCCTTTAGCTTTCTTTTGGTAGCTTTCTTTCCTTGACTATCTCAAGTTCAAGTTGTTTAAGATACTCAAACTCAATATAGTCAAAGGATAAGGGAAGAAGTGCTTTTGCCTATTAAAGGCCTGTGGCACTCAGGTAGTTGATCATCTTAACCCTTTCTTCTTCTTTATCTACCTGAGGTTCTTGTTGAACCACATCCTGATATGCAGGGCTTTCTTGAACTAGGGAGAGAGTAGGCACATGCTTGTATAATCTTTTCTTCTTCTATCTTCTTTGATTTGTACTAGTAACTCCGCATCTTTTGCCTCTTTCTTCTCCCTTAACCTTTCCAGGTCAACAAGTTCATTGAGTTCCTCTAAGGGGAGAGAGATGACATTATTTATGTCGTAGTTCCTTATCTACAGGTATTTTATCCTCACTGCCCATAACCCATCATTCTGAGTATCTTGTCTGGGGGAAGCCCTGATTGCAGTCTCCATGAGTATTGCAAACCTAGAAGAGGAACTTTCTCCCCTCAGCTTTCTTTTCTTCTCTCTCTTCTCCTCCTTAATCTCCTCAGAAGTCATTTTTCTTTTACCTTTATCACTCGTAGATGTTTGTGACTCAGGGTGGAGAGATCTTTGGCCTTCATTGCTGGATGTAGCTTCCAAGCTTTGGCCAGAGAGAGGTTGAGAAGCACCTTCATCAACAAGTGTCTCAAAAATGGAATTAATCTCTACAGTAGTTGTTGGTGATAAGATAGGGCTCTTAGGTTCTGTCACTGGGCCTTCAGTAAAGGTTTCCCTTATGAAGCTAATCTTAGGGTCTGCCTCAACATCCAGTTGACCGATGACATTGCCCGATTGCCATAGTCTTCTTCTAAGGCTGAACTTTGCAGTGATACTGTCTTGGATTATTTGGGCCAACTTGTCAGCTTGTCTTGATTGCCTTGGATTGACAAGTGGCATGTTGACTAAATCCAGACCTTCATAGAAGTTCAAGGTCTGAAAGTTGAAGATCTCCTGCCGCCCTTGAACTCTAATGATGATTAGGGCTTTCCTATTGCTGTCATACCTCCACCTAATGATGTGATTGGAAGATGGTGGAGATGACATAGCCCTTGTTATCCTATTCTCAAACAGAATCTGTATGAAGGAGTCTATATAGTCCACATCAATGTGAATTTGAGGAGGTTGCTGAGAATGCACAATTCCAAGTGAGGATGGTGAGTCCTTAGTGTCCATTCTCTCTGAAGAACTCCCAAGTTCTATAGCTATAATGACTTTCTCCCCCTTATTGGTAGCATCACCCACTTGCATAGGTGAGCCATGAGTTAGATCAATCACATCCACAGGATCTTGTATTCCTGGTTGAGCTCTTCTCAAGGTCTCCCAATTAGTTTTTCCTTAAGATATGAAATCTGAAGTTGCTGATCATTGACCCTGTTCTACAAGGTAGTCATTCGAGATTCAAGGTGACTAACCTTGGAGACTAAATAGGTGCATGTTTTAGACAATTTTTGCACCTTTAGTCTTAAATTCCTCTCATCTTCATGAAAAGAATCATTAGGGGATGAGATGATTGGACCAAAGTCGTCATTCTCACCACCAACTTTAGGTTCTTGGCTACTGGATTTCCTCAGCTCACTGGCAATCTCAGCATAGATGTCAAAGGGCTGAGTTACCATAGTTGAGGTCTTAATGATGTAGTCACTTTCAAAAGTGAGAGCCTCTTCCATATGGACATCCTGAACAGGTTTAGAAGTGTCCACCTCAGTAGTAGGTGACTGATGGGAGCTACAAGTAGTAGCCTCAGAAGCACTCATCTCTCTTTGAGTAGGGGAAAAGAAGAGAGAATCATGGTACTCACTAAAACCTAGATCTTCATCGGTGTAGAAATCAAGGTTGGGGATTGGTTGGTTGAGATCTAAAGGCTGGGGATGATAACTATCCCCTGAAGGTTGATCACTTGAGTGTTAAGACTTAGAGTGATGGCTTAAGACAGTTTGGCTTATGAGCTCAACAGGCTGAGCATGAGGAACCTTAGCACTGATCCTTTAAGAGATGGGAGTGGTTTGCTCCTCAGGAGAAGTGGGAGCTCTAGTGTCCACTTCCTCCAGTATGGGTGAGTGTATAGGGACCTACACATTCTGAATAGCCTGAGTAGGGGTTCATTTGGATTTTCTTTGGTATGTGAGGGTGATTTGTGGTTGTGTCGGTGGTTGGGATATAGCAGGTGTGGGTTCAACACTAGCTGGTGCTACTAGGTTGTCACCATGAGCAATGAGCTCTAACAATTTTGGTACCAGGGCTGTTTCTACCCCAGAGAAGCCAACAGTGGGCTTTCTTAGTATTTTAAATATGTCGGGCTTCATCTGTCACAGTTTAAGAATGTTACCTATTCCCCTTAACTGTGAGCCCAGTTCATAGTTAAGAATGTACTGGGCATATCTAAGGAACATGTAATATTCTATGGAGTCCAAGTTTGCAGGCAAATTAGTATAAATAAATTGAGAATACCTGAACTTGACCCCCTGAATCATTCCATGGATAATGAAGGAGAGATCCTTAGGAATCTGATCCCATCCACCATGCTTGTTTGATAAGCTATGGATAACCACATGGAGCAGCAATCTGCACTGGGATGAAGCCTTCCCTACCCTGAAGGTCTTGACAGAGTAATCTCCCTCATACCCCACCTGCTCAAAAGAATGATCGACAACTTCTTTTAGGAAGAACACCTAACCTTCTTCATCATCCAGCTGAAGATGCATGTTGATGATGGCCGGAGTGATGAAGACTGTTCTCCCCTGCACTCTGAAAGACAGTGCCTTCTCCCCATCCATTATGACCTCTTGGCAGGTCTCCCAAAATTCGAGCAGATCATCCTCATAGAATGGAGGATCAATGGTTAGGGAGGTGAAGTAGTTGGACAAAGCTAAGAAGAGACGAACCTCAAAAAATTGAGGATCTTTCTCAGAGCTTAACAGAGCAACCTGGTTGTGTTGCCTATGGAGCTGCATGGTAAAGTTTAGGTCATTTCTGTGAATGGGGTTGGCTATTGTGAGGTAGCTTAAGGATGAAGAAAGAAAGAAGAAAGAAATTTCAGAGAGAAATTTGGGGTTTATATTTGGAGGAAGAAGCAGATGATAGAACGAGGGGTAAACCGTTGGGTTTATATATGAAAAGGATTTCAGATAATGTTTAATGAAAGAAGACAAACTTTGAAATCCAGATGTCGGTTCCACCTCTGAAAAAGTAGTTTATTTTTGCTCAAAAAGTAGTTTTCTTGGAAGTCAAAAAGCTTCCAAAGGTAAATTATCTTTGGAAGTTTTAAATGAAAAAGCTTCTGAAGCTAAAATGACTTCAGAAGATTTTCCTAAGAGTTGTGAAGATTATGACTTCGGAAGAAAATCAAGACTTGAGAGTTTTGTCTAAGAAAAAATCTTCCGAGAGTTAATTTGCTTCGGAAGAAAAAGGTCCTTGAAAACATAAAAGTGCCAAAGAAAATTTTAAGCTTCAGAAGATATTTTAGAAATTTCTTCTGAAGCTAAAATACTTGGGCAATTATTTGTTTTAAAAGTATAAATTTATTCTAAAGTTAAAAACATAACTTCCGAAGGGTCAAAAATTTCATAAATCTAAGGAAAGTCTTCCAAAAGATTTTCATCTAAAGAAAACTTAGGACACACATGTTTTAAGAAATAAGAAGAATTAGTTTTAAGAAAAACCTACTCAAAGTTGATCATCCCAATAGCTGATACAAGATATTTAAATATCTGTTCATCAAAAGTGTGAAGTCTGCTCGATCGGTTGACATCCGAACCTGTTCTTGAGGGAAGGAATCAAAAACCAAAACCAAGAGTCAAACAATAGAACGAACAAGAATATAATGGTTTCATTGATAAAACCTAATGATTACAAGCTCGTTAAACATAAGAATCAAGACTCTTGGCAAGGAGAGATCGAGCATGATCTCCCCTCTCATCCGGTAGCACCTAGGCCCCGGGCACACTCCTTAATCTCTCTACACAATGAAACTAGTATTTATAGGCCTTAGCTTGAGATGCGACTGGGCCCATTCGTACGATTGGGCCATGCGTATAGTTCAGTCATACGACTGGACCATACGTATGGTTAAATCGTACGACTGGACCATACTTATGGTTCAGTCTTACGAATGGCCCCAATAGCATCTCTTAGTCAGACGACTGGTCTAATAGCATGGCTCAATCGTACGACTGAGTCTCATTCGCATATGAACCTACAAATGACCCAGTTTCATGTGTTTACAACATATCAAGTGTATTACATTAAGCCTAGACTATTTGTCAAGCGACGGACACACTATATATGACAATATATGCTCCAACAAATTCGCCCTTGGACGTTGATTGCATATAGTAGATAACACCTCTTACAATCTTCGGTCAATCTTTGCTCTGGTTTCCAATAGAATTATACGAAAATCATATTAGCCCATGTTGCCAATCCATCAGGTTGCTACAGTATCCCTGAAAATAAATTTATGCACAATAGCTTTCGTTTACTTTGCAAAACACCATCATAGTAGCAAGATTCCCCATATGACTGATTTTTCCAGATAATGACATGAACAGTTTTCTATTGCTTCAATCTTCACACAGGCTAACCTGATTAACATTAATACCTGTAGAAATTCTCCCTCAAATTCAGCATATCCCAATATATAAACGTTGTGTTCTCCTGGCGTCTTCATGCGGTGTATTGGGCAAAAGATAGAAGGTTCCAATCCACAGCTAACAATCTCAAACAAATCAGCATGCACTTAGATTCATCGTCAGAAACCAGCTCACATAATCACTTTCTGATTGCGTCTTCAATTTCTCTATCCATGGATTGCCCCTAAGAATGAGAATCCTCTCTGTGCGGATAAATATAACTTGATTGGCCCATAAATAGTCAGATGTTCCTGACTATCCCACAAAATCAGCACCAACTGCTGACAAATTCTCTTCTCACTTTCGTGTTCTAACTACATTCATCTATTTTGGAAGTCCAACGAATAATGGGATCCATCGATCTTATTTGACAAAAAACCTCGGGATAAATGTGCTTTGATCATTCTCAAATCTACGCAAGAGGCGGTTCGAGACCCTTTTTCTTGTCTTGAACTCCATACTTTCATATGACATGGAGGACAAATATCACATTCGTGTGAATGGATGATACGGATGATATATTCGTGCGACTGGACAAATGCGGATGAGTCAATCATGCGACTAGACAAATACGGATGAGTCAATCGTGCAATTGGACAAATGCAGATGAGTCAATGAAGATGGCTCAGTCGTGCGAGTGAAGATACGATGATAGGATCAGCGATCACAAGTTTGATGTATTAGAGTTCAAAGCAGCGGAATACGAACAGGAATTAGACAAATTGTAGCAAGCAATCGATACTTGTATGCATTAAGAGCACATACGGTTATAGGGAGAGAATATATATTTCTGATTTCAGGGAATGTTTATAGATGTAGAATATTTCTAATCAAATCATTCAAAACATTAATTCATTCATTCACTTATTACAATAGGTTGTCACTCCTTATATAGAGTGCAACAATCACTGTTGTTATCACGGAAAGTGACAACTGGCAGATCTAATACAAAAATAACTAACTCTTAACAAACTACTGAAATGTTCATAACTACTGAGAACATAACAGAGTGTTAAGTACAGAATATAAAACTACTAATTAGAAACTACTGAAACTACAACGACTGAAGAACAAGCTCTTCAGTCGTTTTACAAAACTACTGAAACATAAAACTACTGAAACTAGAAATATAAAACTACTGATATCACAACTACTGAAGAAGTACTCTTCAGCAGTTGTGACAAACTACTGAGGCTTCAGTACTTGATCTTCAGACTTTGACCTTCAGGTGTTTCATCAGCTGATGACTTCAGTAGATATCATCAGCTGATGTCTTCAGTCTTTGTCTTCAGACTTTGTACATCAGTTGTTGATCTTCAGTACTTGTAAACTCTTCAGCTGTTGTACTTCAGTACTTTGGTCTTTCAGCTTCAGCACTTGTGTTCTTCAGCTGTTGTACTTCAGTACTTTAGTTCTTCAGCTGTTGAAGTTTTCAGCACTTGATCTTCAGTTGTTGAAGTCTTCAGCACTTGTCAAACTGCTGATGAGGCTTTCAGCAGTGGTTGTGATACCATGTGGGACTTAGAGGTTTTCTGATCTTGGCTCATTGGTTCTTTTGGTCCAACAAACTCCCCCTGAACCAATGCAGCCAAAACCTCTAAATTATTTATTATCCCACTTATTGTTGGCAAAATTGTTGGTCTTTTTCCTTCTTGATCAGTAGAGAAGATGACCCATGTAAGCTCCGGCCTGGGAAGAAATCTCAGATATTTGTTTGGCAGAGTATGAATGGGAACTCTGTTTTGGGGAACTGGACACAGATTTGTTATCCCATTCATGAGATTTACTTCCCCATAATGAGTCTGTATGACTCTCGAACATAGGCCTCAAGGAGAACAACTTGTTCCTCCTGAGAGAGTTCTTCTACTCCCCCTTCGAAGAAGAACTCTGGACCATAGTACTCTGATAAGTACTTCATGGTCCTGCCATTTTTTAGCTCCACCGTAGTTACCTCCCTATATACAAATTCATCAGGATGGTTGCCTTCAAGGAGTAACTGGAGCTCATTCTTCTGGATGTCTTCAAGCTTTTTATATAACAACCCCTTCTTAATCATCTTGTTTTCTAGTAAAGCTTGAGGGGTCTTCTTTGCTTGGTGAGCTTTCTTGAATTCATCAATGATTTCCCAAGGTGAGACTACAATGGCCAACATGATGGTAGACTCTATTGTTTTTCATACCTGGCCATTGTATCTGTGTGGAATAGTTCATTTATGGATTCTAGAACTTACCCTGGGGTCTGGCCATACTCTCACTCTCTCCTTCTGATACTGAAAAGTGTGCCTGAGAGTGTACAGCCTTTGAGCATGCCCTTTCATCGCTTGAATAGATGATGACTGAGGAAATTCCTTGTCAACCATCTTCAACAGTTGCTCATCGTGCTGTTTCTGCTGTTCTTCTTCTTCTATCTTGACTCTGACCATTTCCCTTTGAGAGTCAGGTGTGATCATGGGTTGACTTCGGGGTTTTGGTAGCTTTAGAACAGCAGAGAGTGGCAGACTATCATCTTCATCTTCCTCTTCTTCTTCTTCTTCCATCCTCAGCACCCTTCTCCTCCTTCTGGGTGCATCACTGGATGATGGTTGGGTTGGTGAAGGAGTTGGTTTTGGAGAATGAAGATGTTTGGATTTTCGCTTAGAGATTGGTTGGGAGATTTGAGGGATAGGCTCTGTTTGAGTGGGTGGAAGGGAAGGTTGATCCAGCATCTTTGTAGTTAGTTTTGCCTTTGTGAGTTTAGCCATCTCTAACCTTTTACCAGCCCCAGCCTCATCAAGGGCTTCCACAATAATCCCTTTGTTGAATTGCTCAGACAGACATATTCTGGTGGCTATAGCCAGAATGCTGTCCCTGGTCCATGCGCGAATCTCCATTAACGATCTTCCTAAGTATTTTGCAATAAAGCGGATCATTATTTCCAATCTCTCTTTTTCCAGAGCATCATACCCTGCCCATCGGGTTTGTATCTCTTGCACTTCCCACCTTCTGATCTCATTATCCAGTGTGGCTGTGTCAAACCCCTGCCTGAAGAGTTGTATAATTATTTTATCCATGGATCGGTTGTGTGTAGTGTCAGCTTCTTTTACCAGCTCCTCCAAGGATTTGTCTTCAGCAGTATGATCATCAGCACTTTTCTTTCGCTTGTAAGTGAGCAGAGGTTGCTTTTCTTTCTCCTCCTGTTGGGCTTGCTTCTCTTCCTCTTTCCTCTTCTTTTCTTTTCCTCTCTTTTCTTTCACTGCAGTACTCTCCCCCTTTTTGGATGCATTGGAGGAAGGTTTGTACCGCAGAAAGAGTCTTTTGTACAGCAGCATCAATCAAGGGCTGTAAAGTGGAGGAAAGCCTCTCATCAATGGCTTTAGTCACAATATCAGTGATTATGGGTGTGATGAGAGGGAGGGAATTTTGAAGTACAGCACCTATTTGCTCAGGAGGGTTCTGTTCCTAAGAAATAGGGCCTGAAGCAGAGGTAGGTGGTTGAGTTTGGAGTGGCTCAGTGTTTGGGGAACCTTCAATTGAAGGTGCCATTTGTGGGTGGGTAGAGGCAGATGGTCTTTCTCCTTGTGAGAGTTGATCAAGTAGGTTTTTCAGCCTACTGACTTTCTCTTCAAGGATTGTGTTCTGGGCAAGAACGTCGTAGAAAAAGCCCAGGTCATCATCAGCGGAAGCTGAATCATCTGACCTCGTGCTTAGAGCAGGATTTACATGCACTGGGTGTAGACCAGTTGATGCATGTGCCCCTTGTGCTTGGTACTGGGGACTTCCAGCCTGAGGACAGTGTCCATCATCAGCTGTTGCCTCTAGTGAGGTCTTAGCAATAGTACCAGCCTCATTCTGATCATGTGCTGAGTCAGACGAGGTGGCAGCCTCACTAGATATTCTAGGCTCCTTGTCTACACCAGGAGATAGAAGTGGTAAACCCCTGTGCTGGTTCTCAAGTGCACTGTGTTCCTCCCCCTCAATTGTAGAGATTGTCCCAGTAGTAAGTGGTTTGTGGGGGGGGGTGAGGAGTGCAGTTGAGTCAGCACTTGTGCAACTATTAAAGTTGGGCTGTGAGGGGTGGTTGTTTGGGGTGAGGGATAGAAGCAGTGTGCACCTGGGGAGGTTGGTGCGCTTCAATGGCAATCTCCTCAAGTGAGAAGATCCCAAATATGTAGGTACCCCTTGTGTGTGGTTGCTGCAGGCTCCTGTTGAGAGGAAGCCTGAGCGGCTATGGCTGGAAGAGTCATTGTATCCCTAGGGGGTTTAGACTAGTGGATATATCCTGCGGTTGTGTTGCAGGGGCATCCTCAGGGGACTGAATTCCCTGAGTAGCCGTTTTGGGTTTCTATTTGGTGGGTTTGGTGGGGACTTTTGATTTGGAGGTGGTGGCTATGGGTTCCAGCTGCGTGGGTTTTCGCAGCTTGGCAGCCATTTTTAGTGTCTGGTCAGAGTTGTGCCGGGAGTATACTTCCAGCAGAACAGCCGTAGCAGGGACTCCCAAGCCAACAAGTCCCTCAGCATTAAGCTGGTTTGTAATGATGGCCATTATGAACCGTGGATATAGTATCCAACGGTTGGCAGGTAGTTTTTGAGCCATATCCTTGAGCTCTGAAAATATGATTTCTGAAAAGTTTAGCGGTTGTTGCTCAAGAATAGAATACATTACCTGTTGCCATTTCGTCGACATTTGATCCCAAGACGACGTCTTAGGGGCCAAACATACATTCACCATGTGAAGATTAGGCGCTCAGCGTCATTAAAGTGTTTCTTCCATGATAGTGGAGGCACTGAGATCGCCTTGATATCCATGTTGGGCAAAGGATAGATCTGTGGTGCCCTTCGGATATCCAGCAGGAGAACTAGCATCATTCAGATGAAGAATTTTGCGGATTATTGCAGGAGTGATGACTACTTCTTTGTTGTTTACGACCGACTAGAGAGATGGTGTGTTGTTCTCCCCAGTGGTAATAGTAACGTTCATCCAAAATTGTTGAAGGGATTCGGCATGTAGTATGGGATTCAGAAGAAATGTCGTATTGTATTGGGATTGAACCATAAGATCGATAGCAGTATCGAACTTAGTCGAGATGGGCGATTTAGTGAGGTAGGCAACACAGTTGTGTCGCGGTTTAATTTGCATGGACGCCATTGAGAAGAAGTTTTTGGAGAGGAACGTTAGGTTTGAAGAAGATGAAGCATTGAGAGCTTAGGTAAGGGATATTATTAGGGTACGGGTAAGAAAACGACTGAAGGATGTGGTGTTAGTCATCAGTAGTTTTAAACGACCGTTGACATGGTATTATCCTTTCAGACGTTGAAACAACTGAAGTCGTGGTGTTAGGCATCAGTAGTTAGAAAACTACTGAAGACCGTGTTTTGACTTCAGATGATTGAAACAGCTGAGGACTTGGTGTTTGTCATCAGTAGTTATGAAACTATTGAAGACAGTGGTTTTGTCATCAGCTGTGTAAACAACTGAAGACTTGGTATTAGTCATCAGTAGTTATAAAACTACTGAAGACATGGTTTTGCTTCAGTTGTTTAGAATGAAACAACAGTAGTACAAACGACTGAAGAGAATTTCTCATCAGCTGTTTTCGTCAATTCTTAGCTTGTCAGCTGTTTCATATTGTCCTCAACACATTCATCAGCCTTTTTGGCTGATTTCAGTTGTTTCATAGGACATCAGTACTTATCTGTTTTTACTGATTGCAGTGGTTGTAGCTGCATCAGTAGTTGTAACTACATCAGTAGTTGAACAATGAAGTACTTCCGTACTTGTGAGACATTTAGCCTTCAGTAGTTATAAAAACTGCTGAGGGGAAAAGAGCTCATCAGTACTTATATGTGACATAGTTACTAATGATCATCAGTACTTATTACTAAGATCATCAGTAGTTGTCACGTATTCTAGCTGCAGCATACCAAGCCTTAACACCAGGTTTTGGAAAGTTGAACTATCCAAAGGCTTAGTAAAAATGTCTGCAAGCTCATAGCACTAGGCACAAACTTAGGATCAATCAGACCTTTTTCAAAACAATCCCTTATAAAATGATGTCTGATCTCTATATGTTGGTCCTAGAGTGTTGGACTGGATTTTTGACAATGCAAAGAGCTGAAGCACTATCCATTAGCAATGGAGTCTTAGTCTCTGTAATGCCATAATCCAAAAGTTGGTTTTGAAGCCAGAGTACCTGAGATGTACAACTTGCAGCAACAATGTACTCTGCTTCAGCAGTTGATGTAGCAACTGAGGTCTGTTTCTTGCTCTGCCAAGAAATCAAGCAGTTGCCTAGGAATTGACATCCACCAGAAGTTGATTTCCTGGTCAACTTACACCCTGCATAGTCACTGTAAAAAGCAACTAATTTACCAGAATGTCCAGTGGAATACCATAAACCTAGAGATGGAGTGCCTTGCAGATATCTAAAGATCCTCTTGACTGCAATCAGATGAGACTCTTTAGGCAGCAGCCTGAAATCTAGCACAAACACATGTAGCAAACATAATATCTGGTCTAAAAGCTGTTAAATACATCAAGACCCAATCATACATCTGTAAAGTGTTTCATGAACCACTTTACCTTTCTGATCTGTATCCAGTTGTGTGGTGTTGCACATGGTGGTAGAACAGGGCTTACAGTTTTGTAAATCAAACTTTTGCAAAATCTTTTGTGTATTTGGACTGATGATGAAAATTCCATCAGCCTTTTGTTTGATTTGCAACCCCAGAAAGAACTGTAATTTCCCCATGGCACTCATTTCAAACTTCTGTTGCATCAACTTTGTAAAGGCATCACACAACTTTGGATCAGAGGATGCAAAAATGATATCATCTACATAAATTTGAACAAGTAGACTATGCTGCCCAGCTTTCTTAGTGAATAAAGTCTTATCTATGGAGCCTCTAGTGAAATTGTTTTCCAGAAGAAAGTTTGATAATGTCTCATACCAGGCTCTAGGAGCTTGTTTTAACCCATAAAGAGCCTTATCAAGCTTATACACCCAATTAGGATGTTTATTGTCCTCAAAGCCTGGAGGTTGACATACATAAACCTCTTCTTTATTTTTTCCATACAAAAATGCACTTTTGACATCCATTTGAAAAACTTTAAGATTTTGATGAGCAGCATAAGCTAAAAACAATCGAATTTCTTCCAGTCTGGCTACAGGGGCAAAGGTTTCATCATAATCAATACCTTCTTCTTGTGCAAACCCCTAAACACCAGTCTAGCCTTGTTCTTAACAATAAGCCCATTTTCATCAGGTTTGTTCCTAAACACCCCTTTAGTGCCTATTGCACACTTACCTGGAGGTAGAGGAACCAGTTCCCACACTTGCTGTTTCTTGAACTGAAGAAGCTCAAGCTGCATGGCATCAACCCATCCATTGTCCTTTAAAGCAATGTGATATTCTTTGGCTCTTGCTGACTGATGAAGAGAGCATAGAAGCAGAAATTTGACAATTGACTTCTTGTTGATACTCCAGCAGTGATATCACCAATGATTTGAGACATAGGGTGATTCTTCAGATCTTGATACACAATAAGATCTGTGCAAGTGTTTGTAGCAGGCTCAGCAGTAACAGATGGTGATGGTGAATCATTTCCTTGAAACCAATCAGTGGATGGTAATTCAAAGGAAGTGAATTCGAAGAGATCTCATCAGCATTTGTTGTGATGGTGCTATTGGAGCTACAGGAACATCAGGTCTAGCTGAATCAGGTAGCTGATCACTAAACCTGAAGAGGTGAGTACTGCAATCATCATCATCATCAGCAGTACCACCAGGTGGTGATCTGTTGACAGGAGCAACACAGGAGTTTGATAAGGAACATATTGCAGTATGTCCAAATCAAATAACTCCACAGGCTTTGTGAATCTTGTCCTTTGGAGATTCTTTGAACTTAACATGTAGTTTCTTCTTCACCATCTTTGTTCTGCAGTTGAAGACTCTGTATGCCTTGCAAGTAGATGAATAACAACAAAATACCCTGCATCCACCTTAGGATCAAATTTATGGAGTTGATCCTTTGTGTTGAGAATAAAACAGGACACCCAAATGCTTTGAAAAATGAAATCAGAGGAGCCAAATGATGGAGAACTTCATATGGAGTCTTCATAACCTCTGATTTACTAAAACTCTATTTTGCACATAGCAAGCTGTGTTGACAGCTTCAGCGCAAAGGTCAGTGGCAAACCAGAGTCAGCCAGCATGGACCTTGCAGCTTCAATGAGGTCCTGTTCTTTCTCTCCACTACTCCATTTTGTTCTGGAGTCCTTGGAATGCTAACTGCCTTTTGATTCCCTTTGAAAGATAGAAGTCATCAAGTGTATGATTTCTGAATTCAGTTCCATTGTCACTCCTAATACACTTGACTGGAAGGGATACTGCTTCTCAATATACAACACAAAGTGAATAATCTTCTGAGCAGCCTCATCCTTTGAATGTAGAAAGAAAGTCCATACAAATCTGGAGTAATCATCCACAATTACCAGACAGTATTCTTCTTTGCCATGCTCATTACTCTCACAGGACCAAATAGATCCATATGCAGTAATTGCAAGCAGGCAGTGGACTTAGGCTCTTCAATAGGAGGGAATGAGACTTTGTGTTGTTTTCCTTTTAAACAGCAGTGCAGGTTTCATCACAGTGGAACTCCTTTATTGGTAAGCCTCTGACTAAACTATTGTGGTAAGCTTATTCATGTTTTTGAGATTAACATGACCAAGCCTTCTGTGCCACAGTTTAGATTCTTGAGAAGAGGCTTTAGAAAATAGGCAAGGATTTCCTTTGAGATCTATTTTCTTAGAAAGATCTAAGGCATACACTCTTCCTGTCCTGTTGGCTCTCAGAGAGTGTGATCATCCAACACCTTGTGAATAAGTGCAAAACTTTGGATGACAGAATCCTACAGTTTTGACTGGTGAAAAGAGCAACATGGCCTTTATCACACATTTGACTGACACTCAAGAGATTGTACTTGAGATTTTCCACATGATTAACATCATCAAATTTGATTTCCCCATTGGAGACAAAGCCCTTACCATGATGTAACCCCTAGCATCATTGCCAAAAGAAAAAATCCCTTCTTTCCTTGAGAGTAGTCATGAAGAGAGAGCTATTCCCAGTCATGCATAGATCCCCCACTGTCTACATACCAGATGCTACTTTGGCATGTTGAAGAACCCTGCAATAATAAACAATCAGTTAGTTTTAGAGACCCAAACCTTTTTGGTTTTGGGCCTGGTCTCATCAATAGATGGTAAACTAACACGTTTATTTGAAACAATAGCCTGAGAGGAAGAAGATGGTGTAGAAGAGGAGTCCTTTGGCTTGGATCTCCTTTTTGTGGTTTCAACATAGGAGCATCTAGTTGGTTAACTCTACCAACAGATGTTGAACCATCATACCAGCTGTGTCTGATTTTGTGATAAAGCTTTCAGCTCATCAGACACATTGCCAGTGGAGTTTGATAAGTCCCTATGTTGCCCCTTCTTCTTCTGAGCATTCTCAGCTGTCACCTGTTTAACCCCTTCCTTTTTGGATTTCTTTGAGGACTTAAGGGTTACAGGATTTGATGTTGCTGATACAAATGTGGTCTCAAACTCAGTTTTCATTTTTACCATTTTCTCTTTAATTTCTTCTTTTGTTTGAGTTTGGAACCTCTTTTGTACCAACAATCATCTGTAAGATGATTGAACAAACCACATACTTCACATGGTTTCTTCTTCATCTTAGATTGATCATTAACTAAAGAGGGTGAAGCAACTGAAGACTTGTTCTTCAATGCTTTGGAAGCATTGTTTGCTTTCTTGACTGCCTCTTTAGTAGTCTTCAAACTCTTTCTACTGTCAGTTTTCTTCTCTTCAGTACTGACAGCAGTTGAAGTTTGAGCTTCAGGTGTTAGATCCTACTCTCTAGTCCTTTCAGGACCTTTAGAATTAACTCCTGAGTTGATCAACTCATTAATCATGTGAATGTCAGCATTTGAACCATCAACATCAGCTGATAAGTTCAAAGAGGGTTTGATGTTGACTGCTACTTCTGATTGTGCTGTATCAGAAGGTAGATCACATGATGTGATGGATTGGTTATCACTCTCACCATCAGATTCTACCTCTGCTCTTGGGGTAAAATCTGTAGGTGGAGCAGTGTGTGATTGTAACCAATTCCAAACTTCACATTTGAAGCAGATTGCTTACTAAGAAGCATTTCAAAACCTTTGCATGATTGTACCCATCTATCACACTCGACCTGGGTAACTGCAAGGGTTTCTTTGAGATCTTTGTACTTCTCTAGAAGTACTTCTTCTCTATCCTTATCATCAATTATTTGGCAATTCAGTTTATAAATCTCATCATTTTTATCTTAAGCACAGACTCAAACTCAGCATTGTTTGGAAATTATTTGTTCTAGCTCAATGTTCTTATTAATTAGAGCTACATTTGCTTCTCTAATGGAAGCAAATGCTGCTATGCATGGTTCAGAACATAATTTGGCTTTTGCCTCAGAGGATACCTGTGATACCTGAGGTGTAGAGGCATTAGAAAATGAAGTATCAGCAGACTCTAAAGCCATAAGAGCCAGATTCCCAAAAGGACTGTCACCACCATGTTGACCAGCACCTGAAAGCAGTTGATCATGACTAGACATGTCATCTGGTAAACTTCTCCAGTCAACAACTCCTGGGGTGAAGAAGCTGTGTTGTTGAGGTTGAGTTTGTTGATGAGATCGGGATGGCTGAGGTTCTGGTAGTGCATGAGGTTGTGGTGCCATAGGAACTTGAACTTGATTTGACTGTGGCATGTAATAACAAGGGTACGGATGGCATTTGACCCTGAGGAACAAAATATGCCGGAGATTGTTGTTGAGGATGATGATTAGAAGTGACAGGATGTTGCCCTCTGTGTTGTTGACTATTGCCAGGAAAAGTCACAAAGGGTGCAGTGGAGTTAGATCCAGTTGATCTACACTCTCTTGCAAAGTGTCCAAGCCTTTGGCATTTGTGACACCTCAACTTGCTCTTGTCAAAACCAACTTTGGTTTTGCCAGAGAGTCCTGGGAATTTTCTTCCAGTTCTTTTATAGAACTTCTGAGATCTGATATTTATCAGGCCATTTGGCTCAAAATATCCATCTCTTCTAAGTCGTCATCAGCAATCCCCTTGAGTTCATCCATAATGAGCATAAATTGTCATTATTACACCCAGTAAACTGACCATCAATACTCACAAATGCTGAATCAGAAGTGCTTGAAGAGAAATTAATATGCTCATCATACTGGCATTCAGATGAAGCATATTCTGACTCATGACCCACCAAGGCAGTGTTGCCTGGTACAAAGTCTTCAGTGAGCTTTCCAGATGAAAACAGCTTTCTCTTCTGTTCTATCTCTCTCTTAAACGTGAGCAGTTTCCATGGAGTTGGGTGAGAGATAGTTTGTCCAAACTTGCACTGGAGCGTAGGACAATTAGTATGTGTCCCATCTCTCAGGCAGTGATCTGAGAAATCTGTTATTCATCTGAATATTTGTGTACTCAAGTTTGACCATTTTTAGTTCAGAGATCAAACAAGAGAACCGCTCATATTGTTGAGTCAGTGTCTCACCCTTTCTATGAGAGAATGTCTCATATTGTTGGGCAGAATTTCTCTATTATTTGCCAAGACCTCATCTTTTCCTCCAAATTGTTCTTTCAAGGCATTCCAGAGGTCATGGGCAGTTTCATGATGCATTAGCCTAGAATAGATTTCATTTGGCAGTGCCATGGCTAGAATTCCATGGGCTTTTGCATCAATTTCAAGCAACTTCTTATCCTCATCTGAGTATTGCTCCCTCCTCTTCGGAACCATTTGATTGGTTTCCGGGTTATTCACCATAGGCTTGTGTGGACCATGTACCACTGATGTCCAACAACCTGCGCTGTTAACAGACAGGTGATGGAGCATTCGTCTTTGCCATATGTTACACTCATTCCTAACCAGCATTGGTGGCTTGGTTGAGGAACCAGTATTGTGAGGATCATTGGAGGGAGTGGTCATTTTCAGTTCAAAAACAATTTAATTCAAGTTTTTAAAAGTTTTACACAGACCACAACAAACTCAATGAAAACCAAGAAAAGATCTCAGGATGAATGACCAGAAATACAGAAAATTCAATCTCTATAACGTTTCTTGCAAAAACAAAAGCTAATTCAATCAAACTTAGATCTTGAATAGCAGTTTCAATGATCAATTATTAGATCGATCAATGATTAACCTGCTCTGATACCATTTGATAGGATCAGCGATCACAAGTTTGATGTATTAGAGTTCAAAGCAGCGGAATACGAACAGGAATTAGACAAATTGTAGCAAGCAATCGATACTTGTATGCATTAAGAGCACATACGGTTATAGGGAGAGAATATATATTTCTGATTTCAGGGAATGTTTATAGATATAGAATATTTCTAATCAAATCATTCAAAACATTCATTCATTCATTCACTTATTACAATAGGTTGTCACTCCTTATATAGAGTGCAACAATCACTGCTGTTATCACGGAAAGTGACAACTGGCAGATCTAATACAAAAATAACTAACTCTTAACAAACTACTGAAATGTTCACAACTACTGAGAACATAACAGAGTGTTAAGTACAGAATATAAAACTACTGATTAGAAACTACTGAAACTACAACGACTGAAGAACAAGCTCTGCAGTCGTTTTACAAAACTACTGAAACATAAAACTACTGAAACTAGAAATATAAAACTACTGATATCACAACTACTGAAGAAGTACTCTTCAGCAGTTCTGACAAACTACTGAGGCTTCAGTACTTGATCTTCAGACTTTGACCTTGAGGTGTTTCATCAGCTGATGACTTCAGTAGATATCATCAGCTGATGTCTTCAGTCTTTGTCTTCAGACTTTGTACATCAGTTGTTGATCTTCAGTACTTGTAAACTCTTCAGCTGTTGTACTGTAGTACTTTGGTCTTTCAGCTTCAGCACTTGTGTTCTTCAGCTGTTGTACTTTAGTACTTTAGTTCTTCAGCTGTTGAAGTTTTCAGCACTTGATCTTCAGCTGTTGAAGTCTTCAGCACTTGTCAAACTGCTGATAAGGCTTTCAGCAGTTGTTGTGATACCATGTGGGACTTAGAGGTTTTCTGATCTTGGCTCATTGGTTCTTTTGGTCCAACATACGACTAGTCCGTCGCTCGACTGAACCTACTACGGTGTCAAGTCGCACGACTAACATACGACGGTCCATTAGCATGTTCCAGACATACGAATGGTCCATTAGCATGGTCCAGTCGTTTGAGTGGTCCATTCGCATGGTCCAGTCGCATGAGCGGATCTGCACGCAGATTTTCAGATTTGCATCCGCCATGGCCGTCAAAATCCCTAATCTGATGATTTTACATGAACCAAAACAAAATAGACATCATCAGATTCGCAGGGTGATAAGAACATGTTTCCGAGTTCGATTTTAACCAAGAACCAACACACGTAACAAGATTGGCAAAACATGAAGAACACAAAGTGGGTTTAACGTCAAAGAACCTTAAATAGATCCAAAAATCAAGAGGTCGGTTTCTAGAATGATTGTTAGATCTTCTAGCAGACCTTGCTCTCATACCAATTGTGAAGTCCGCTAGATCAGTTGACATCCGAGCGTGTTCTTGACGGAAGGAAAGAAAAACCAAAACCAAGAGACAAACAATAGAACGAACAAGAATATAATGGTTTCATTGATCAAACCTAATGATTACAAGCTCGTTAAACATAAGAATCAAGACTCTTGGCATGGGGAGATCGAGCATGATCTCCCCTCTCATCCGGCAGCACCTAGGCCCCGGAACACTTCTTAATCTCTCAACACAATGAAACTGGTATTTATAGGCCTCAGGCAAAATCAGATGTGATTGGGCCCATTCGTATGATTGGGCCATGCGTATGGTTCAATCGTACGACTGGACCATACGTATGGTTAAATCATACGACTGGACCATACTTATGATTCAGTCTTACGAATAGCCCCAATAGAATCTCTCAGTCGCACGACTGGTCCAATAGCATGGCTCAGTCGTACGACTGAGTCTCATTCGCATATGCTCCTGCGAATGACTCAGTTTCATGTGTTTATAACATATCAGATGTATTACATTAAGCTTAGACTATTTGTCAAGCGACAGATACACTATACATGACAATATATGCTCCAACAAAAAGCCTTTGTAAACAGATCAGCATATTGTTCATATGTGTGAATTTTGACTAGTTTAATTATTCCTTTTCATAATTATCTCTTATTAAATGATACCTAATGTTGATGTGTTTGGTCCTTGAGTGCTGCACAGGATTTTCTATGATTGAGATAGCACTATTGTTGTCTATTTGAATGGGAGTCTCCTTGAAGTTGAACCCATAGTCCAACATCTGATTTTGAATCCAAAGCACTTGAGCACAGCAGCTTGCAACAACAATGTATTCATCTTCAACAGTTCATGTAGAGACACAGAATTGTTTCTTGCATTGCCATGAGACAACCCTTCCACCAAGAAACTGACATCCCCTAAATGTAGACTTTGCAGTCATGTTGCAACCACCATAATCACTATCTGTGTAAGCATACAGATTGAAGTTAGGATTCTTGGGATACCATAAACCAAGTGTTGAAGCACCCTTAAGGTATCTTAGAATCCTTTTGACAGTGATAAGATAAGACATCTTAGGGTTGGCATGATATCTTGTACAGATGCAAGTGGCAAACATAATATCAGGCCTGCTAGCAGTAAGATACATAAGAGACCAAATCATAGCCCCGTATAAGTGTTCCTCTACACATTCCCCCTTAAGATCAGGTCCAAGGGAGTGGTTTCTAGCTATGGGTGTCTTAGCAATCTTACAATCAGTCATGTTGACCTCTTGAGTATGTCCTGAACATACTTTGACTGACTAATGAAAATGCCATCTTTAACTTGCTTCACTTGAATTCCTAGAAAGAAATTGAGTTCCCCCATGGCACTTATTTCAAATCTGTCCTTTATCAGCTTCTCAAACTCTCTGCAAAGCTTTGGATTAGTTGAACCAAAGACGATGTCATCCGCATATACTCGAACTAGTAATATGTCTTTTCCCTGTCCTTTGATGAAGAGATTTCCATCCATAATACCTCTCCTATATCCATGCTTGCAAAGATACTGAGATAGTGTCTCATACCATTTCCTGGGTGCCTAATACAGCCCATACAAGGCTTTGTCAAGCTTTTAGACATAATCAGGATGATCAGGATCTATAAAGCCAGGTGGTTGTTTGACATACACCTCTTCATCAATCACTCCATAGAGAAAAGCACACTTCACATCAAGTTGAAAGACCTTGAAGTTCTTGGATGCATCAAATGCCAGGAATATCCTAATAGTTTCCAGTCTTGCTACATGAGCAAAGACATCTGTGTAGTCAACTCCTTCTTCTTGTGTATATCCTTGAACAACTAGTCTAGCTTTGTTTTTGATGATGAATCCTCTATCATCCTTCTTGTTCATAAACACCCATTTGGTTCCAATGGTATTCTTCCCATGAGGATGATGAAAAAGGTTCCAAACTTTTTGTCTTTTGAATTGAAGCAGCTCCTCTTGCATAGCTTCAACCCAACTTCTATCCTTCAGAGCCTCATCAACTTTCCTTGGCTCTATCTGGGATAAGAAACAAGAGTGAACACAAACATTTGCTTCATGGGTTTGTCCACTTGTTCTTACCCCTATGACAACATCTCCAATGATGTTTGTGATGGGGTGGGACTTGTGGATCCTTAGCTGAGGGATCACAACAAGTTGCTGAGAAAGATCTAAATTAGAGAAATTTAGATCTGGCATAGATGTTTCACCCATCACATTAGCATAGTTATCAAGAGAGACTTGATCCAAGGAGTGTGTGACATCATTGATGTTGTCATCTATGGAGTGGATATCACATCAAGAAAGTCTTGATCACTGTCACCACTATCATCATTCTCTTCTGCAATTGAAGCATCTTTTTCTAGTTGTGGAGCCTCTGAGTTGGAATTTGAAGGCATACCAGATCTATCAGCTGAGTTTGTTATTATGGTGCTCATAGAAACCACATTTCCAGAAGTAGTCCCAATTGAAGCTAAAGATGTGTTACTTGAAGGTCTTGTTAACTCAAATCTTGGATTAGGATCACCTGTATTTAAATATTCTATAGATCCTGAAACAGTCTCATAAGATTTGTTAAAATAGTTGGTAACTAAATCAAGATCAAAGAGCCAATCAGGATCAGAACCAACCACACAGGGTGTGTGTTCATTGAAAGTCACATTTGCTGACTCCTCAACAATTCTAGTTCTGAGATTGTATACTCTGTAAGCCTTAGCTTGGGAAGAGTATCCAATGAAGTGTCCATCATCTGATTTCTCAGCAAATTTGGCAATTCGATCTTTGGTATTCAAGATGGTGCAAGGACAACCAATGACTTGAGAAAACTAATGAAAGGTTTCTTCTTGTGCCAAAGTTCATAAGGAGTCTTGCCATGAGTCTTAACTACTAAAACTCTATTCTGCACATAGTAGGCAGTGTTGACTACCTCCGCCTAGAAGGTGATGTGCAGCTTAGAGTCAGACAACATGGTTCTTGCAGCTTCAATTAGTTTCCTGTTTCTCCTTTAAGCAACACCATTCTACTGAGGAGTCCTGGGAGCACTTTATTGTCTTGTAATACCCTTTTCATCACAAAATGTATCAAGGATTTGGTTCTTGAATTCAATTTCCTGATCACATCTTTTGATTTTGACCTACTGATCAGATTGATTCTCAATTTTAAGATGAAATTCTTCAGAATCTCATGAGTCTCATCCTTAGTTCTAAGAAAAGACCCAAGTGAATCTTATAAAGTCATTTGTGATCACTAAGCAGTAAAAGGTCCTTCCTAGACTCATTACACTGGTGAGGCCAAAGAGATCCATATGTAACAAGTGTAGGGGTGTAGTGATGGAGTTCTTATCCTTAGGCTTATAAGATACCTTATATTGCTTCCCTTTTAGGCATGCAACAGAATGGTCATCACTTATAAACTCTTTCTTTGGCATTCCAGTTATCAAATCATTCTTAATCAGTTTATTCATGTTTTTAAAGTTTACATGGTACATTATTTTATGCCATAGGAAAGACTCATAACTATTTGCTTTACACAAAAAGCATGAAACTTCTCGAGAGGGAGATGTTTCTTGCAGATCCATCATGTACATGTTCCCTTTCCTGGGGGCTCTAAGCAAAATATGCTCATGAGGAATGACCACCTCGGGCTTGAGCACAATGCACTCATGCTCAGTAAAGAGCATGTTATGACTTTAATTAGAAAATTAGGATACGCTCAGAAGATTTTACCCAAGCTCCTTGACAAAGTTTACCTTTTCAATGTTGAGCTTACCATTTGTGACCTTGCCCCTTCCTGAAATGTAACCACCTTCATCTCCTCCAAAGGCAACTGGCCATCCATCAATCCTTTCAAAGTTCTGGAGTAGTGACCTATTGCCTGTCATGTGCCTGGAACAACCACTGTCAATGATCCAGACATTTTTATTTGTCTTCAGTTGTCCCTGCACAAAGAAAATGATTAGTTACATTTGGAACCCAAGCTTTACTTGTCTTGGGCTTATTAAGAGAAACAGAAGGTAATGCAATAGTAATAGATCCTATGGTTATGCTAGGAAGATCTTGAGCTGTTGTTGATGGAGAATTCTCAGCCACTTGGTCTTTCTTAGACTTCGACACCACCTTTGGAGTATTGGACTTGACCTTCAATACATCAGAAGATTTTGATACATTGGAAGTTTTGATGACTGACCTTCGGAATATTCTACAGACACTGTAGCAGACTTCAGTGCATCAGAAGTATTCCTTCCTTCCAAGACCAACTTTTCTTTCGAAGGCAATTTTCCACTTTCCTTCTTCTGGTTTTGGAGCTTCCGAAGGAAACATATTTTCCTTCCGAAGAATGAATCTTCTTAGAACTCTTGGAAGCATTTGGTTTGATCATGTGAAGAGTACCCTTAGGATTGTATGGACAATCCTTAGCAAGATCGGTAGTACTTTCACATATAACACACTCCATTTTCTTCTTCCTAAGAACCTTTTGAGAGCAAGACTGACTTTGGTCACATCCCTTCTCCACCCTCATCTTTACAGATGCTGAGACAATAATTTTGGGCTATGGACTGTTCTTGGAGTTTGATGGTCTAGGCTGTGTAGCAGTGGTACATAGTAGATTAGTCCTCTTCTTGGTACTGAGATGATGTGAACAAGAACCAGAACTCTTGGTAGAAGAGTTTAGGTTGATGTCTTTAGTCTTTACCACTTCAAAACCTGCAGAAATAAAAACTTTCTTCTGCTTGGAGTCAAAAGTAGCCTTGATCTCTTGAGCCTTCCTTGCTTTCCTTTTGCTCTTTCTGATCAAGTTCTTCCTCATTGACTTGGTCATCGCAGTCTTTTTCTTCTCCTCAGAAGGATAGTGGCCTTTCTTAGAATCTTCTTCTTCACCCTTCTCAGAGGAATTCTTCACTATCACTTCTTCATCCTCTTCACTCAAAGGATCTATGAGAGGAAGCTCATCTTCAAAAGTTCCACACCTAGGTGATCTTACAAACAAGATTGTGTGTTGAGGAGCTATCTCATTTGATCCTACTCCCTGCTTGTTTTGATAGCACACTTTGTTGTGTAAGGATGAGAATATCATGTTCTTGAAGGTCTCTTCTTCAAGAACACACTTGTCTGCCCTGGCTTTGTTGATCACAAGCTCATCCTAGCACTCATTCAGCTTGGTTATGAGATCGTTGATTTGAGTCCTAAAATCTGTATGCTCATGTTTTAGAACTGAAATTGTTTTCTCTAAGTCGTCTATCTTAAGTTTATAATCATTTTCAGACTTTCTAAAATCAGCTTTTAAATTGTTTAAGGACTCAAGATCAGATCTCATCTCCAAGTTATAAGACCTGTATCTATTTACTTTAGAAATGCATTCAGGTGTATAGAGATTTTCCAATACCTTGGCTTCATCATGATCTGCCATTAGTGCTTGGTTTGGAAAAGCTTCTTCCACCTGAAAGCTCCAGTCAAAGCTTCCATCTTCAACAGCAATAGCAGCCTGCTGCTTTGGCTTCTTATTCTGGGGAGCTTTGTCAGTGTAGTTGGGTACGGACTGTGTTTGGACACCATTTGTTCTAAGTTCCTTACACTCCCTGGCAAAGTGGCCCATCAAGTTACAGTTGTAAAACTTGACTTTGCCTTTGTCCAGGCCAAACATTCCACTATTTGCATTGCGTGGAAACTTCCTTCCAGTCCGCTTGTAGAAATTCTTGGCTCTATGAGTGAGAAGTGCCACTATCTCCATGTACTCCAGATCATCTGGATGGATACACTCCAGGTCTTCGTGCAAAGAAATCTGCCACAACTTTCATCAGAAGACACAAAGGCTTGAGATGAACTTGTCTCTTGGAATGGGCTTCCTTGGGTGTAGTTCTCCCATGGTGCCTCTGGGAAGGGGATGAAAGGGCCTTTAGGTGAGTTGTCAGGGTGGCATATGCGATGATGTTGGGGTTCTATGATATCCCTTTCAACCACATGCAGGGTTGAACCCATTTGATTGTTGGAGTTGCCAGATGAACCTTGCATGTTTATCTCCACCTGGTAGCCACTGAGAATACCATATAACTCTGTCAGAGAATGAATTTTTAGATTCTCAGTCGTCTTTATCACCACATAGTAGTGTATCCACTGCCTAGGAAGTGAGGACAAGAACTTCCTTACAATGTCCCCATTCCCAATAGGAACTCCTCCATCCATAAGGGTATCCACAATCTCAACATACCTGAAGTATTGCCGAGTCATGGTTTCACCTACTTTAAAGGTGAAGTTTTCAAATTGCTGCTTCAGGAGATCATTCTTGTTCTCCTTAGCTTGAGAGGAACCCTCATACATCAGTTTCAATGCATCCCACAGCTGCTTAGCTATTTTTCATTTCTTGAAACCTCTGTATATAGAGTTTGAATGGCTTTAAGTCATGCGTATTAAGTGTAGTAAACCGTTGTTAGGCGGTATTACTGCTTGCATCAATCTTCTATGAATCTTGTGCAAGTGGGAGATTGTTGAATTCTTTATGCCCAAGACACATAGAACATTGATGTGGTTAGTACGTCATGATCCAAGTCGGGTCACACCCAATAACAAGCTAAGCAAACACCAAATAATATTTAATTGATGATACGATCATACAATTAAATATATATACACCAATTAGAAAATGGGTTTTCTAAATAAGTTGCATATGAGATTGAACAATTTATATGGATATTTTGTTTAATAGATTTGTTTGTAATGTTATTTATGTTACTTAAATAACATCAAATAATAAGAGAGTGTGTATGGGTTATTCAATTAAAAGGTTAATTATATGAATAACCTATATAAATGACTTGTTAATGTGTTAATCTTGTATTATGTTTTGGGGGGGGGGGGGGAAACCCATTGTTAAATGGGTATTGGGCCGCCCACTTTCAAGTGGGGGTTCTTTGCTTTTCCCTAGTGTCTTGGAACAAACATAACATACAAGTCATTCACTCCACCTCTCTCTCTCTTACATGCAAAAACCTCAAGAAAAAAGGGTTTTCTCTCTTCTTGTTGAAGAAACTTGCGGCTGAAAGAGTATCTAGCAGCTCTTCTTTCGTTTTTGGGTGTTCAAATCCTAGCTAGAAGGTGTTTGTCATATAGCTTGGGGTATGCAAGCTTGAGAGGACCTCCTTTGGTGCCTTTAGTCGTTTCTTGGAGCTCATCCTCTTCAATCTCTTCCTCTTTGCTGCTGAAAAGGTAGTCTATGGCAGCCTCATTATGGCTGTCCATAATGTTTGTTTTGTGTTAACATAGCTAGTCTTTATTCACATATAAAGATCCTATGTTTATGGGTTTGTTTATAACTTTGTAATATCAAGATGAAACCCGATTTTCAGTTCATTAACTAAGTTATAATGCTTGTTTCCGCTGCGTTTTCACTAAGTTAAATGGTTAAACTATAAATCTTGTTCTAACAAACCACAACATTGGCATCTAGAGCCGGTTATGTGGATAGCTAGCTTGTTTTGTCCTTGTTATATTACATTTTATGGGACTTTGAATCCCCTTTTAGGGGCTGCTATGTTCATGTTTTATGAATCTCCAACTTTCAAAGTTATATCACACATGCTTGTGATTAAACTTTGAAAGACATGTATGTTATATTTGTTGTTTGTTTGGGCATGATAAAACCTGAAATTTCAGTTTATGTTGGCTGAAATTTTGTGGGTTTTAGTGGGTATTTATTGTTGGTTGGATGATATGATCATTGTTCATTATGGTGAATAACCTAGGCCTTGACCTTGTGTTGTTTGGATGTTTGTAATGGTTGTATTCATTCATTCAATTGGGTTGTATAATCTATTGTTTGTGCTTTGTTTAAAGTGTAATTTATTTATTATTGGGCTGTAATAAATAGACTAGGTACTTTTCATATTACTAGAAATCTTGTATTAGGACTAATATCTTGTAATATGAAGATCTACGTGTTAGAAGCACAAAGGAAAGACACAAGAAACATGGAGCATTTGGATGCGGTTTCAAGTGGGAGGTTCATGGAACTTTTATGATGTGCTTTGACCCTTAGGAATGTCCTATGGTCCACACTTGTGATGGAAAACAAGTGTGGCCACTTTAGATGCTATGGTTATGCACTTACATGTGGTTGATTCATGGTTGTTTGATTATGGTATTGTCGTTGATGACTTTACATATGATATTTGATTAACTGTCCTTTCCATGATCATAACAAAATATCTAAATGAGCTTTAATCATTAAAAGGTAATAAAAGGTTATTAAAATTGTTTAATGATTTCAAAGATTAAAAGGGATTTTAATCAATGTACCATAAGGTATCTTCTTTTGAAAACATACAAATATGTAAATATAATGTTTTCTAAACTTGTATTATAATATCTCTATACCTTTTGTAAAATAAAATAAGATCAACACCGTCCTTTTAGACAACACTTGAATCGCTTGGGAACTCTTAGTGGGATAAAGGTCACCTAACCATTTTGAGGGAACTTGTGACTTGAGGTGAGAATGTCATATTCGTGGGATAAAGGTCACCTAACAACTTATTTGGGCAAACTCACACGTGTGTGTAAGTAGGGTGTCTTGATTTGCAAACCATGTCAAATGGATCACCTACGATATGGTTTCCAAATGGTGTTGATGGGATTAACATGCCGACTTTACATATGATGTTTCAAGTCGATCCCATACCTCTAGAAGTTGCAAATGGTTGCAATCGTCAATCGTTGACCACCTTATTAATTTAAATCGTCTTGGTCATATAAACAAGAAAAGAATACAAACATTACAAAAGAATGGTCTTTTAAAAACAAATGAATGTGATTCATTTGATGTATGTGAGTCTTGTTTACAAGGTAAAATGACCAAGGCACCTTTTAGTGGCAAAGCCGAAAGGGCAAAGGATTTATTAGGTATCATACATTCGGATGTATGTGGTCCTTTTAAACCTATGACAAGGTACAATGAAAGATACTTCATTACCTTTACTAACCACTATAGTCGATATGGGTATGTGTACTTGTTAAGACACAAAGATGAAGCTTTTGAAATGTTCAAGATCTTTCAAAACGAAGTACAAAATCAACTCAATAAGTCAATTAAAATTCTTCTCACCGATAGAGGAGGTGAAGACCTGAATGATGCTTTTAGGGACGATCTTAGAAGTTGTGGGATTGTCTCACAACTATCTCCACCGGGAACACCAGAACATAATGGCGTGTCTGAGCGGAGAAATCGAACTCTATTGGATATGGTTCGATCTATGATGGCTAGAAGCTTATTACCTCTATCATTTTGGGTTATTGCTCTGCTCTCTACGACCCTTATTTTGAATATGGCCCCAACCAAGAAAGTGGAAAGGACACCTTATGAAATATAGCTTGGAAGGGTTCCATCATTTTCATATTTGAGGGTGTGGGGGTGTGAGGCTTATGTGAAGACTCCCACCTCGAACAAGTTAGAAAGCCGCTCCACTAAGTGTATCTTTATTGGATATCCAAGAGATTCTATGGGATATTATTTCTATGATCCAATACAACAAAAGGAGTTTGTTGCCAAAAAGGGTGAGTTCTTGGAAACCAAATTCCTTATGGAAGGAACTGGTAGTAGAACTGTGGATCTTGAAGAGGATCAAGCACCGCAACTTGATACACGTTTGGTTGACACTAGCACTCAACATGAGGATGTTGAAAGTGATCAAATAGTTGATCAATACACAGAAAACGTTCGCAGATCTGGTAAAACTAGTAATCCACCTGAAAGATATGGATTTTTCACTGATGGATGCTATGTGATAGATTCTCATGAACCAATCACATAACATGATGCATTGTCCAATTCGGATTATGACAAATGGCTTAAAGCCATGAACGTTGAGATGCAGTCCATGTATGACAATCAAGTATGGGACTTGGTTATACCACCTCTTAACACCAAAGTAATTTGATGTAAGTGGGTTTTCAAAAGGAAAACCCATATGCATGGAAACCTGGATACTTATAAAGCAAGACTTGTAGCAAAGGGTTTCACTCAAACTCAAGTGGTTGATTATGATGAAACTTTCTCACCTGTTGCAATGCTAAAATCTATTAGGATATTGTTTGCCATAGCTGCTCATTATGATTATGAGATTTGGCAAATGGATGTAAAAACGGCTTTCCTAAATGGATATCTTGAGGAAGATGTCTATATGGTTCAGCCTGAAGGTTTTGTCGATCCAAAACATCCTAACAAAGTATGCAAGTTAAAAAATCAATCTATGGATTGAAACAAGCATCAAGAAGTTGGAATCACCGTTTTGATGAAGAAGTAATTACATTTGGATTCATCAAGAACGCTGATGAAGCTTGTGTATATAAGAAAGCTAGTGGGAGCATCATCACTTTCCTAGTATTGTATGTTGATGACATACTACTATTTGGAAATGACATTCCAACCTTGGAAGGTGTAAAAACGTGGCTTGGAAGTTGTTTTTCCATCAAGGATCTTAGTGAAGCTGCCTATATTCTGGGAATAAAGATCTATAGGGACAGATCAAAGCGGTTGATTGGTCTAAATCAAAGTGCATACATTGATAAGATCTTGAAAAGGTTCAAGATGGAGAACTCTAAGAAAGGTACGGTATCTATTCAAAGAGGAATGATATTGAGTATGACTCAATATCCAAGCTCAAAGGATGAGCAAGATAAAATGAAGGGAATCCCATACGCATCTGCTATTGGATCCATCATGTATGCAATGATATGCACTCGGCCGGATGTTTCATGGCCTTAAGCATGACAAGCCGTTACAAGAAAAATCCTGGAAGCAGTCATTGGATGGCTGTTAAGAACATACTTAAGTACCTAAGGAGGACTAAAGATATGTTTCTAATCTATGGATCTGGTGATGACGAACTCGTTGTAAAATGTTACACGGATGCGAGTTTCCAAACCGATCATGATGATTCATGATCACAATCTGGATACATTTTCATTCTGAATGTTGGAGCCGTCTCTTGGAAGAGCTCTAAACAGGATGTGGTGGCTTTATCAACTATAGAATCGGAATACGTCGCTACCTCATTGGCAGCTCAAGAAGCTGCATGGTTGAAGAAATTCATTACCGATCTAGGGGTTGTCCCTTCCATTCAGGACCCCCTAGAGATCTTTTGTGATAACGAGGGTGCGATTGCTCAAATCAAGGAACCTCGTGCTCATCAAAAGACTAGGCACATTGAGCGGAGATTCAACTACATAGGAGATGATGTTGAGAAAGGAAAGATATGTATTCGCAAAGTTCACACAGATCAAAATATTACGGATCCTCTTACGAAGCTCCTAGAGAAGGCAAAGCATGAAGGTCATACCTGTGCCATGGGACTTCGATATTCTAGTGATTGGATTTGATTTGTGATCTCGTATTTGGATATTTGGAACTCTCTTACTACTTGAATAAAATCATTGGTTATAATATTTCAACAAATGTTCCAATTTAGCATGTTTAATCCATGGGTAAATTGTTTACTCTAAATGTCCATAGTCGTTCATACTTGTGGGAACAGTATGAGGGTAAGATTATTATGAATTTGGATTGGTGGATATTCATAAGGAATGAATATAGAGCAAATGGTTGCTGCCAAAGTTCTTAGATATTTGTGGGATACAAATATTGGACTGACCCCTATCTTAAATTTTACTACATGGAATATTCCAGATTGATCATAATTAAATTTGAGTAAAGGTGAATATCATTTGGTATCCTCAGACCTGAGATACATACTGGGTTTTGATATTGACCAAGTGTTATACCTTGAGCTAGTTCTTCACTGCCCTGAAATAATGGACAGTACGTAAGGCTATGTTCAGACGTGACACGAAGTGTTTGTGAGAAACGTATGTATTCAAGATGGAATTTGTTCCTCTTATTCGTTGAGAGCAAGATGTCTCAGGCCTAATAAGTTAAATCAACAAGGAATGATCATTCTGTGTCCTTGGATTTAACATGACATCTATAACAAAAGGATAAATGATTGATTCACCTAAATCATTTCAAGTTGGATACTTGAAAAGGATGATGTTATTGAATGGCTTTAAGTCATGCGTATTAAGTGTAGTAAATCGTTGTTAGGCGGTATTTACTGCTTGCATCAATCTTCTATGAATATTGTGCAAGTGGGAGATTGTTGAATTCTTTATGCCCAAGACACATAGAACATTGATGTGGTTAGTACGTCATGATCCAAGTCGGGTCACACCCAATAACAAGCTAAGCAAACACCAAATAATATTTAATTGATGATACGATCATACAATTAAATATATATACACCAATTTAGAAAATGGGTTTTCTAAATAAGTTGCATATGAGATTGAACAATTTATATGGATATTTTGTTTAATAGATGTTGTTTGTAATGTTATTTAAGTTACTTAAATAACATCAAATAATAAGAGAGTGTGTATGTGTTATTCAATTAAAAGGTTAATTATATGAATAACCTATATAAATGACTTGTTAATGTGTTTAATCTGTTTTAAGTTTTGGGGGGAAAACCCATTGTTAAATGGGTATTCGGCCACCCACTTTCAAGTGGGGGTTCTTTGCTTTTCCCTAGTGTCTTGGAACAAACATAACATACAAGTCATTCACTCCACCTCTCTCTCTCTCTTACATGCAAAAACCTCAAGAAAAAAGGATTTTCTCTCTTCTTGTTGAAGAAACTTGCGGCTGAAAGAGTATCTAGCAGCTCTTCTTTCGTTTTTGGGTGTTCAAATCCTAGCAAGGAGGTGTTTGTCATATAGCTTGGGGTATGCAATCTTGAGAGGACCTCCTTTGGTGCGTTTAGTTGTTTCTTGGAGCTCATCCTCTTCAATCTCTTCCTTTTTGCTGCTGAAAAGGTAGTCTATGGCAGCCTCATATGGCTGCCCATTATGTTTGTTTTGTGTTAACATAGCTATTCTTTATTCACATATAAAGATCCTATGTTTATGGGTTTGTTTATAACTTTGTAATATCAAGATGAAACCCGAATTTTCAGTTCATTAACTAAGTTTTAATGCTTGTTTCGCGCTGCGTTTTCACTAAGTTTGAATGGTTAAACTATGAATCTTGTTCTAACAACCCCAACTGTTTTAAACTACCTTTGGGGCTAAAAACCTATTAAAAATGATTTTTACAAAGTGTACGTGTGAATACCCGTATGTATTGTGTATGTTGGATGTTGGTTCTGATGGTTTATAGCCTACTCATGTTTAGAATAGCCACATTATGCTTAGAACAGATGGTTCGATGATTAGGATTGAAAACATCCTAGAAACATGTTTTACAAAATGCTCATGCGCCTAGATAAGTGTTCATACGCCTGAAGTTGCCTTAGAAAGAATTAAGTGTAAGTCATGCGCCTAAACAGTAGCTCATGCACCCAAAATTGCCTTAGAAAAGTCTAAGTATAGCCCATGCGCCTGAACAGTGATCCATGTGCCTGGAAATGTTAGTCGGATGACTAAGTGTAAGGCCAAGCGCCCCAATAGTGCTTATGCGCCTAAGTGGCCCATGCACCCAAGTGGCTCATGCGCCTGAATAGTACCCATGCGCCCAAAATTGGGCTGAATTTGACTAAGTGTTTCCCCATGCGTCTACATAGTGCTCAAGCACCTGAAAGTGGCCCATGTGCCTAAGTGTTCCCCATGTGCCTGAATAGTGTCCATGCGCCTGCATAGTGCCCAGGCGCCTAGGACTTAGAATATTTTTATGATATTTAGGGAAAATGTGTAAAGTAGGCTTTGACTTGGGAGATTCCTGGGGGACTATATAAGTTGACTTTTGGGGTCATAGATGGTATGAGGGGCATGTTATGCATTGTGATTGTTGCTTATGATGATGATGATTATGATGATGTTGCATGAATATGCATGATGTATGTTATGTATGTATGATGCCCTGTGTGATGATGTATGAATGGTATGATATGTTCCTTATGATGATGTATGTGTATCTTTACATGGCTTTACGTGTTATGTTAATGAATGAACCGAAAGTATTACGTAACGTAAAGTGAAAGATAATGAAAGAGGAACATGATGAATGAATGCATGCATTAACGAATTAACGAATGTAAAAAGTCTTGCAAGCAAATGTATGGAGGTCCACACCCAATGAAGGGTGTTAGCTCAACTGTGTGCGGGTTAGCTACCCCAGAAGGATGCACACTGGGGTCTAATCCTTGTGATTGACCAAATGTATGGGATCCTTGCCGCTTGGCCCAGGTACTGGAGTCAGCTTCGTGCACAATGTTCGGGGTCTATGAAAGACCTCAGGCCCAGTAACCAGCTTCGTGCACAATGTTTGGGGTATAGCATATGGCATTGATCTGGAATGAAAGAGGAAAGATAAATGGTTTATGTACTTGCCCCAGGTACTAGAGTCAGCTTCGTGCACAATGTTCGGGGTCTATGAAAGACCTCAGGCCCAGCAACCAGCTTCGTGCACAATGTTCGGGGTAACGTACATGTCGCTAGATGTAATGAATGAACGAAGGTTAATGAACGTAATGAAAGATAATAATGATGTTATCTGTATGTACGTATGATGTATGATCACGAACGAATGAAACGTATAGTATGGACTCTGAAAGGAAATAAATAACGATTTTATATATGTTTAATTGTAAAACTAGAACTCACTCAACAATGCTAACTTTTATACGTTTTCAGTTGGCAGGTAGAGGTTGCTGAGGATGGCACGAGGTGGCTACTTAGCTCTTTTGGATGGCATCCATTTTTTAAAGCTTTTGTGATGTAATACAACAATGTAATTTTGTAACCGACAAACAATGCATTATTTTGTAAAAGTTTTTATGATGAAATGAAATGCCATTTGTTTTATGTTTCCGCTGCAATGCTTTATGAATGATTAAATGTAAAATATATGTTTTATGTGTGATGAATTACCAACTATGAGCGTCCCGGGAACGGGGCCTTACAAGGTGTCAAAGTCATCAAGAGTGATCAGTGGGGACTTATTCATGGTTCTAGTTTCCATATCAGTCTTGGAAATGGCTACCATTTGATGAGTTTAGTATTTGTGTGAGTGAGGGATCTTAAGATGGTGAGATCTTATATCAAGAGCCTGAGAAGCTCTGTTACCAAATGCAGGACCACTGAAGGGTGGTCAAATACAACACAATAACACAAGAGGAGAGTAACTAAACTTAATCAAATAGTGAACTAGACTAACCATAACTAAAGACACTAAGAACACAAGTAATTAAGAGATAGAGCACAAGACCAAGATGCACAAGGAGATGGTTTTCAAGATCGTAGTATACTGCTTTCTCAATGTTCTATTCCAGTGTTATAAAGCATATCAATAAGTTACAAGAACATGAGATACTTATACTACATCCTACAGCCAGCCATACTATGAAAGCCAACTGGAAAAATCAATTGTAGAGTCAAAAAGGCAGATTGCCTTTTTGACTTTGTGACTATGACATGCCATAGCTCACATCCTTATCTATTACAAAAAAGATAAAGTACATGAAGTAGAAAGTTTACAGACTCAAGACCTCAATGTACAGTTACCAAAAGCATGGACCTTTTCACCAACTCATGTAAGTTGGTGACTTTACAGAGTTATAGAGGAAAGGGGTCCAGCTTATGGAAAAGTACATTAGATAAAGCATGTTACTAAAAGTCTTCGGAAGAAATCTGTCTTCAAGTGTGGAGTTTCGGAAGACTTTGTCTTTGAAGCTTCGGAAGATTTCATCTTTGGCTTCGGAAGATTTCACACTTAGAATATTCTGTTGAATGTGTGAAACTTTCGAGGCATTCTTCTTCAGTACTTGTGCAGCATACATGCACAAAGACTTTCCTTGCTTTAGCCTCTATGCATATTCTCTACACCAGCACTGCTGTCCTACCAAGGATCAGAAGTTGAAGGGAAATGTTGCTGACAAAGTGAAAAACAGTAAGAAATAGCAACCTACAAGCTCCCAAAATACTAACATTACATGCATAGTGTGTGGTCTGCAAAATCACATGGCTAAAGATTGTTACTACAATCCTGCTAGCACACATTATGCAAATAATGTTATAAAGGAAAGAGTCAGGCAAGGATTCTCATTTGGACCTTATCAGATGGCCTAAGTGATGATAAAGGGAAAGCTAGTTTCCGAAGCTAGGTTGTCTTTAGAAGAAAATCCTTCTTCCAAAGGGAAAATGGCTTGGAAGCAAAAGCTATTAAAAATCTAAAGAAAAAGAAAGTCCCCTTCAAACCATCCCAGAAGAAGACTACTGTGAATCCATGGATCGCAATCAGGAATTATCAGCGTTAGTTGATGTCAAGTCAACGTTTGCAGAATCAACGTTGCTTGGTTTATTTGTGCGTATTAAATGTTTATCAATATCAATAAATATTCAAGAACATGATTGATGAAATACTAGTAATGATCTGTTTAAATCAAATGTATTTCATTAAAAACACGTTAATGATAACAAATAACTAACAAAGAATGATATTGAATTTGATGTGATGGCAGTTAGGGTTTGGTGGTGCGATGTTTTTCTATTGTGGAATTGTCGTATTGCTGTTGCCGTCACTTGATTTGAAACCTAGGATCCAAATATATAGACAATGAAGTTTTTGTTAAGGAAACATCGGATCTGTTGGATTTGAATTGTTTCAGTTAAGGAATCTCTAGATTTCTTGGGATTCGCATAACTGACTTGTTGACTTGTAACACTTGTACTGCTTGAGTGCAAGTGTTTGGACTCCACAGAGTATTGTCTCTAGGAATCTTGTTATTCCGCAGCAAATTGTTTCTTCCGAAGCAATTGTTCTTCCGCAGGAATCTTGTTCTTCCGCAACAAACTGTTTCTTCCCAAGCAATTGTTCTTCCGTAGGAATCTTGTTCTTCCGTAGGAATCTTCAGTTGGAATTCTCACTTTACTCTAGTTAATGGTTCATCTGCATATGATCTTTGAATGTTTCTTACTTGTAAGAAACATATCTACGGAAGAACAAAATGTTCATCCATAGATGTTTCTTACACTTAGTCAATTTCACAAATTGATTAAGTATATTGTATGTACATGAAAACATACATAAATCAACATATATATATATGGGTTAACCTATACATTTAATGCATAAACAATAATGAATTACAACCATTCATTATAGATATTAATTCAAATACTAAGCCTTTACAAAATGGAATAGATCTGTTGATCCTACACCTAACAACTACTTCGGAAGAAAAGGTGGTGAAGGCTTCTTTCGAAAAGAAAGAAGCTTTGGAAGAATGCCATGCTGCAAAAGCTTCTACAAGCACATCTTCCATGATCAACCAAAGGATGGATTGGAAGATCAAGAAAGACGCTGCAGCCCAAACCACTTCTTCAAAGACATCCATTGAACCCCTATGCTTAACCTTAGGTTCATTATGTCACTATCTTTGGAAGAACCCAAGACCAACAAGGCTTGGGTCTCCAATCAAAACTAATAATCTCATCTTGTGTGTGCAGGGACATCCATATGACAAGAATAACAATGTGTGGATTGTGGATAGTGGATGCTCTAGGGACATGACAGGGAACAGATCTCTTCTTCAACAGTTTCAACACTATGATGGAGGTCCTGTCCAATTTGGAGGTGAGGCTAGAGGATATATTTCTGGTAGAGGGAGTATATCCAATGGTAAGTTAAAAGTTGACAAAGTTAACTTTGTCAAACAGCTTGAACACAATCTGTTAAGTGTTTCTCAGTTTTGTGATCAAAAGCATCAAATGCTTTTCACAGAACATGAGTGCATTATCCTCAAACCCGGGATGACAATTCCTTCGGAATTGGTGCTTTTTAGATTTCCCAGGGGATATGTACACACTGGATATGAACAATACTTCCCTAATGGGTGAAGTATCATGCTTTCTTTCCAAAGCTGATAGTGATGAGTAAACACTTTGGCATAAATGTAAGTGTCATGTAAATTTTAAGACATTGAACAAATTGGCAAAAAATAACTTGGTACATGGTTTGTCTAAAAAGGAATTTTTCTGCAAAGATAATTGTGTCGCATGCTTGAAAGGAAAGCAACACAGGGCATCTCATAAATCTAAAAGTGTTAACTCCATCACTACTCCATTACACTTACTGCACATGGATCTTTTTGGTCCCACAAGTATAATAAGTATTTGAAGGAAATTATATTGCCTTGTGATAGTCGATGATTTTACAAGATATACATGGGTATTCTTTGTAAGAACTAAAGATGAAACTGCTGAAACATTAAAAAATTTTATTCTTAAAATAGAAAATCAAATTGATCACAAGGTTAAGATTATTAGTACTGATCAAGGGACTGAGTTTAAGAACATCGTTCTTGACTCATTCTGTAATTCAAAAGGGATTGCCAGACAATATAGTGCTCCTAGATCTCGTCAACAAAATGGTGTTGCTGAGAGGAGGAACAAGACACTTATTGAGGCTGCACGAACTATGTTAGCTAATTCCAAACTACCTCTAACATTTAGGGCAGAGGCAGTTAGCACTACATGCTATGTGCAGAACAAAGTTCTTGTAGTTAAGCCACATGGAAACCCCTTATGAGTTATCGAACAAGAGGCCACCATTCATTAGCTTTCTAAGGTCCTTTGGCAGTCGGTGTACCATACGTAACACAAAGAAAAATTAGGCCAAATTTGCTGAAAAGTCCGATGATGCTATCTTTGTTTGATACTCTTCTAACTCTAAAGCTTATAGAGTATACAACATCAAGTAACAACAATTTAAGGAGTCATCCAATATACTTGTTAATGAGCACACTCCTTGTCTTAGGGGGAATGGCCCTGATCAAATTTTTGATTCAGAATTATTTCCAAACTATTCTAAACCTTCTTGTGAGAATGTTTCAGTTCGAACAGGTGCTCAAATGATGTTGATGCTGATGCTGATGCTGATCAACTATTTGAGCTACCAAGACCTCTTCCAGGTTCTCCAAGAGCTACAACCAATCAAGCTCCCACTATTTACAGATCAGATAGTATAACTATATCAAGGAATAGTGAAGCTTCAATTACTTAATCACCTACTGATCCTCAAAACTTATCAGGTGATCCAACACAACACTAAGCTAAAGAAAGTAGCATTTTTAAGGAATAGGCAACGGTTAATGCTACTTCACAACCAACAATTGGTGATGTTTCTCATTCATTCAATTAGTCCTCATTGAATGAGTTTGAAACAACAGCTGGACAAAGTGTTCCTATTCCTGAGCAAAATATGTCTAATCTCGACTTATCCTTGCAACTGGAAGTTATTCCTCGTTTAAGGATTCACAAAACTCATCCAGATGAGAACATCATTGTGGATGTCTCTGAAGGTGTGAGAACAAGAGGGCAGACTCATCATGGGAATGTGTGCTTTTGCTCATGCTTCTTATCCCAGATGGAACCCAAGAAGGTGTAAGAAGCCTTGGAAGATAGTAGCTGTATTGAATCGATGCAAGAGGAGTTGCGTCAATTCAAGAGACAAAAGGTCTGGAACCTATGTTCGCTACCATCTGGTCAAGTACCAATAGGAACTAAATGGGTTTTCAGAAACAAGAGAGATGATAGAGGCTTGATTATCAAGAACAAGGCAAGACTGTAGTTCAAGGATACACTCAGGAGGAAGAAATTGATTATACTGATGTCTCTGCACCTGTTGCAAGACATGAGGCAGTTAGGATCTTCCTTGCTTATACTGCATCCAAGAACTTTACTATCTACCAACTTGATGTCAAGTGTGCCTTTCTATATGGGGATATAGATAGGGAAGTCTATATGTGCCAGCCTCCAGGATATGAAGACCCACAGTGTCCCAACTATGTGTGCAAATTGATAAAGCTTTATATGGGCTACACAAAGAACCAAGGCTGTGGTATGAAACTTTGTCCCAGTTTCTTTTGAAGAATGGTTACACAAGAGGAACCATTGACAAGACTCTCTTCATAAGAAAGTCTCGTAAGGACATTTTTCTTGTTCAAGTCTATGTTGATGACATTATATTTGGTTCTTCAAATGACCAAATATGTAAGAACTTTGAAAGCAATATGAAGAAGAAGTTTGAGATGAGTTCCATGGGAAAAATGGACTTTTGCCTTGGAATTCAGGTGAAGCAACTGAAGGAAGGGTTTTTCATTAATCAATCTAAGTATGTTAATGACATCTTAGAAAGATATGAGATGAAAGATTGTACGCCAGTCAAGACACCCATACCCAGAAACCATAATATTTATCCTAACCTTAAGGGGGAGGATACTAATCAACATCAGTATAAGGCGATTATTGGTTCTCTGATGTATGTCACAACTAGTAGACCTGATATTATGTTTGCAACTTGCATCTGTACAAGATATCAGGCTGCTCCAAAGGTGTCTCACCTAGCTGCTGCCAAGAGAATCCTCAAATACCTCAAAGGAGCACCTAAACTAGGTCTCTGGTATCCAAGGAACAATGATTTTATTCTCTATGGATACTCTAACAGTGACTATGGAAGCTGCAACATTGACAAGAAATCAACATCAGGAAGATGTCAATTTCTTGGTGGAAGGATCATCTCATGGCAATGCAAGAAGCAATCCTCTGTGTCTACATCTACTACTGAAGCTGAATACATTGCTGCTGCAAGCTGCTGTGCTCAGCTGCTGTGGATTAAGAATCAGATGTTAGACTATGGATTCAACTTTATGAGTACTCCTATCCATATTGACAACAACAGGGCTATCTCCATCCCTAAAAATCCAGTGAAGCACTCCAAGACAAAGCGTATTAATATCAGCATTCATTTCATTAGAGATATTCGTGAGAAGAATCTGATTATGCTAATCAAAGTTGATTCAAATGAAAAATATGCTACTTTGTTCACCAAAGCTTTTGATGAACAAAGATTTAAGTATCTTATAAACGCTATTGGGATGATAAACATTGATTAGCTTAACTCTTTTGAAAACCTTTTAAGTATGTAATATCTTATGTCCATACAATCTAAGCCCTATTACAAAAGGTCTCTCTGAAATTTTCTAACCATAAATTTCTTCTGAAGAGAAATTAACCCTCGGAAGACATTTTACATATCTTCTCAAGCTAAATTTCTCCAAGGATATTTTTTCTTCTCGGAAGAGTTTTAAGTCTCGAAAGAAGCGATTGATTTCATATCAGATCTACTTCCGAAGCTTACAAAAACTCTCCACTCAGAAAGCAATTTTAATCTCGGAAGTAACCTTTTACCTTCAGAAGTAGGAATTGGCTTCGGAAGACAAATTACCTTCGGAAATGTTTTATATTCAGAAGAGAGATTTTACTATGTAACGGAAATCTCTTGGGCCCCACACTGTAAAAAGTAAATATTTTGTTAATGACGTTGGATTATTTAACTGAATTAAACCTTACCGCCCCTGTCACTTCATCCACTAAACCATCAGATCACCTTATCCTAACCCATTACCGCCATTTCACCCTATTTTAAATAATCCCGATTATTCATTCTCTTCTTCTTACCATAAATTTTTACTGCCCTAAAAGTTTCCTTTCTCCTCAATTCACCCAAGCTCATACTCTTCTACCTTCACAGTTTCTCAATGACCCTAAATGGTCAACACAACCAAGTCGCAGTTCTTGACTCTTCAAGAGATGCTGACTTCTCTGAAATCATCTCCTTCCTCACCCAATCATCCTATTACATAGCCTAGCTGTTAATCCCACTGTTTACTCCAATCAATGGCTGAATTTTAGGATAACGGTCAGTTGAAATCCTAAATGGGGTTCGTGTAATACGATCCCGCATTTGTGGCCAAGAGTTGGTCATCATTAAACAGCTTATCAGGGAGCATCTCAAGCTTCATGATGAGGGTGCACCCATAGAGTTCCCAAAAGCAGATTTAAACAACACCAACATCCTCATGGGATATAGTGGAGACATGAGCAGGTCGACTATCTACAAATTCACTTCTCCTACAACTGGAAGTTCCTCCTACATGTTGTCCTTCCTGTCTGTCAAACAATCTGGGGGATGGGACCAAATCCCATATGAACTAGGGTGCTTAGTTCATGGATTGGTGAGTGGTCTCCACTTTAACTACTCAAGATTTGTGCAGACCAATCTTATTGGAAATCTCCCAAAGGAAACATTCTTTATGTATCCTAGATTTCTTCAGCACATTATCAACTGTGAGTTAGACCAGAGTCAGCTTGTCTATGCAACCACTCTGTCAGTCTCTCAAATGTGGCCTACCATCTTCAAGACTCTAAAAAAGGTGTCCACGAACTTCACTAGAAGGTAAACTTCTCTACTTCTAGGTAAGACTAAGCAAATAACTCCTGGTGACATCACTGTTGACCCCACAAGTGATGAACCCACACCAGCAATGCCAATTTTACCTTCTCTTCCCATCACCATCACCTATCAAAGACGCCCCAAACGAACCCTTGTTCAATCTACTCTCATTGAACAAGCTCATCCAGTTCAATCCAAAAAGGCTAGAGTGTAACATTGGGCTCCCACAACCTGAGGTCTCACCATCCTTCACCATTGACCTCAATATGGGTCTTGAGTCTCCTTAGTCTCAAACCCATGAGCCCACTACCCAATCTAAAAGCCCTTAGGGTGAGTATTTACACTCCTCTAAGCAGCCAACAAGGGACAGCCCCACCAGAGGCACAATGCCTGTAGACATTGGCCAAGGTCCCGAGTCAGTAGGTTTATCCTCCTTATCTTTCACTTACCCACTCTTCAAAACTGATAAATAGATTACGTCCCTCCATGGAAATGAAGTTGATCTACAACACCCTCTCCAAGATCAACAGAGCCTAGAGAGACCTCTTATCTCTAGCCCCCGTCAGCAAACCTTTACTAAGGTGAGTCCCACTGATATGGAGGGGACTCATGCAAGTTCAGCTGCCACTACAGAAGGTGCCTCAATGGACCCTATGGACAGTGGTAACATTTCTGAGACTGAATCTGTGACAACAATGCCTTTTGATGACTCTGTAAAAGAGACATCATTAAGTAGGGGAAACCAGGGTGCCAAGAAACCAAATCTGGTGGTTAGGCTGAACATACTAGGTATGTTACCTAATCTCCTTGTGATTCTTCAAAAGAAGACGAGGGAAGCATGAAAATCTTCATTCAAGACCTACTATCTAAAGTCTCAAACCTTGAATCCAGGTTAGGACTTTAGAATAAAGGTTTACCACTCAGCAACTTGAGATTGACAATCTCAAGGCTTAACTAGCTGAGAAACAGTTGAGAGATTTGTTACGCATGTACCTGTTTAGGTGTCCTTGACTTCTTCCTCCAGCTCATCTAGCTCTCAGGATCATGCTACCAAAAAGAGAGAGAGTGTTCAGAGACAAACATCTGAGGAACCGTAGAGCTAACCTTAACTTCAAAATATTCGGCTCCCACTACAATTGCCTCTGAGCCATCCCAAGTTTTATTACAAATTGACTCAAGGATGCTCAGAGATCTTTACAGATTCTTCTCCAAGAGACTGTTGAGATCCTCTCTTGATCAACCAAGCCCTGATGCAACCATGATGTAGTTCAGAGCTGAAGAGCTTTAGAGGCTAAGTGCACCTTTTACCACTGTGGAAGAAGTTGGTCAACTTAAGGTCCACATGGAACCCGAGATTCAATTCGAAGGGGAAATAAGGACGGATGGCCCATAAACTGAAACAGTTGGGATAGAATCTACACCCCTCAAACTTCCGAAGCTAAAGTTAAAGCCTCAGAAGAACAAGCCGAATCTTTCGAAGCTGAAATGGAAGATGTGGAAGGACTGTTCTCTCTGTCCAAGGAACTAATCATCATAGATGCAATTCTAGAACTAGCATCTAAGGTGAATACTGAGGACTTTCTAGATCAACCACTTGTTCAGACACCCTCTCTTCCTCTCTCACAATCTGAATCCACTCTCCAAGAACCACCAAAGTCAAGCTCTTCAAAAGATAACAAAGGAAAGAAGAAAATGACTGCGTGTAACTCCCGGAAATTTTCTTTGAAGCCGACAAAAGAAGAAAAAGAAATAAAGTCCAAAGTCGAGGGATCAAACTTGCCAACGAGAGAAACTTTCATGAATGGGAGTATAAAAAAGGGGAGACACCCCATTCTTACCATTTTCAGCCAAGAAGAGAGGAGAGGAGAAGAGAAGGACAAAAAGAGAAGAAGTGTTGGTTTGGGTTGGTTCGAGCGACCAAAATCGACGTGTGGCATCTCAAATCGAAGCTCTAATCGACAGGATCATTATGGTGAGTTTTAGGACCACTCTCTTACACGATGTGAATGATTTTAGGGCTGCAACGCATCTGAAAACTCTTTTTCGAGTTTTTGGGTGTAAACCCGTTTTTATGCATTTGTGCATATGTATGATTCGTTTGGGGCTTGATTTGGGCTTGGGTATGCTTGAATGATGTCGTAGTATGTTTCCCTAAGGCTTAGGATGGTCGATTTGGGCTTAAAATGGGTTTAGATGAGTTTGGAGGTTGAAAACCCTCGGCTGCAGTCGGGATGAACTGCGTTCTGCATCAGCTAAGGCCATTCGGCTGATTGGAGGGAGACTGAAGACCAGTCAGCCAATTGGAGGGAGACTGAAGGACAGTCAGCCGACTGGAGGGAGACTGAAGGCCAGTCACCCGACTGGAGGGAGACCGAAGGCCAGTCACCCGAATGGAGGGAGACCGAAGGCCAGTCATCCGACTGGAGGGAGACTGAAGGCCAGTCACCCGACTGGAGGGAGACTGAAGGCCAGTCAGCCAATTGGAGGGAGACTGAAGGACAGTCAGCCGACTGGAGGGAGACTGAAGGCCAGTCACCCGACTGGAGGGAGACCGAAGGCCAGTCACCCGAATGGAGGGAGACCGAAGGCCAATCATCCGACTGGAGGGAGACTGAAGGCCAGTCACCCGACTGGAGGGAGACGAAAGGCCAGTCACCTGACTAGAGGGAGACTGAAGGCCTATCACCCGACTGGAGGGAGACTAAAGGCCAGTCACCTGACTAGACGGAGACTGAAGGCTAGTCACCCGACTAGAGGGAGACTGAAGGCCAGTCACCGATTGGAGGGAGAATGAAGGTCCAGTCACCCGAATGAAGGTCCAGTCACCCGAATGAAGGTCTAGTCATCCGAATGAAGGTCCAGTCACCCGAATGAAGGTCTAGTCACCCGTATGAAGGTCCAGTCACCCGAATGAAGGTCCAGTCACCCAAATGAAGGTCCAATCACCGAATGAAGGTCCAGTCACCCAAATGAAGGTCCAATCACCCGAATGAAGGTCCAGTCACCCGGATGAAGTGTCAATCGCATGGAGGCCAGGCGACTGAAGGGTGTCTATACGCCCGAATGACCGTAGTATTGTCCGACTTTCGGAAAGTGCGGACCCTCGGGATTGTAGATGATGAGATGGGCATGGATGAAGCAAGACGATGTATGATGATGAGTTGACAACGATGATGTGTATGATGTTATGTGTGATGTATGCCTGGTGGTGCGTGTGATGCATTGTATGTCGGATGTGTGTATGAATGTATGATGATGCCTGTATGGTGATGGTGTATGTTTATGATTATGTGTATGTTCCTTATTATGTATTTATGTCTACCCTTGGCTTAAGTTGAGCATTAATGAATGTAATGAAAGTATTTAGTAACGTAAAGTGGAAGATAATGAAAATAGTAACCTAATGAATGAATGTGAGCATAAATGAATGAATGTGAGCATAAATGAATGAATGAGAGTAAGGATGGCTTGCGAAAGAAAGAAAGGAGGTTCACGACTCATTGAGTGTTGTTAGCTCAACTGTGTGTATATCATAGCGTGCGATCTTGGCTTACTCATAAGGGGACATAGACACAGTGGGAGTTTAGTTTTCGTAGCATGAGATTTTGGCTGCCTCATGTGGTTTATATAGCATGCGATCTTGGCTAACCCGTGAGATAGCGTGCGATTCCAGCTTCCTTATGTGTGTGATCCGTGCGATATGTACTTTGGGTACGATGATGCGAAGGTACGATTTGAGCAAAAGTGCGATAATGAATGAACGGGATCCTTGTCATTTGACCTCAGTAATCATGGCCGAGTGCCATGAGGAGGTAAGCTTGACAGGATCTAGATGAGAATGAATGATAATAAAAGTATGAAATATGCGAACGTGCGCTATGTATGTAACGAACGTTATTGAATTATCATAATAATGAGCGATACGGATCCTTCATTCGACCTCAGTAATCTTGGCTGAGTGCCACGAGAGGGTAAAGTCTGACCGGATCTCGAGAAAAGTGAAAGATAATGACGTACGTTGAATGAACGAAAGTTAACGAACGTAATGATGAAGATAATAATGATATTATCTGAATGTACGTATGATGTATGATTACTAACGAATGTAAAGCACCGTATGATTTTGAAAGAAAGTAAAGAACAGTTTTAACGAAAGAAAAGTATGCTTTATTTTAAAAAATTAGAACTCACTCAGCCACGCTGACTTTGATGTGTTTCCAGTTGGCAGGTATGTTGCTGAGGATGGCACGGGGCGGCTACTCAGCGTATTTTGGATTGCATTCCTTGTTTAAAGCTTTTATATTGTAATGAAATAAATATTTTTGTGATTGGGCAACGATTTATCCCGTTGTAAAAGTTTTTACGATGAAATGTAATGTTGTTTAATGTTTCCGCTGCAACGTTTTATGAAAGTGAAATGTATATGTTTTATGAGCGATGAGGATCTAGCTGTAAGCGTCCCGGGAACAGGGCCTTACACTGCTGAAGTGCTTCAGGAAGAGGAGAAGATTGAAAAGATAAAGAGAAAAGGAAGACTTCCAACTAGGAAGCTGTTAGCTGCTAGTACAAAAGCAGCTACAGCCAACCAGGAGGCAGTCAACAACAAAAGGAGAGAGGAGATCATTGACCAGCTCATCAAGCTTGGAGCTGCAAATGAAGAAACACTCTTGCTACCATTAGAGGAGTTAGCGGAACTGGAAAAGGCAACCAGCCTACGACAGGAAGTAGCACGGTTGGCCTTAGAGGAAGAGCAAGAAAAGGAACAGAGGGAAGCTGACATGAAGCTTAGGAGGGAAAGGATAGCCTTCCTATCCTCTAGAGGGTTCTCTCTTCAAGAGCTGTCTCCACACAATGATGAAACGATCCTATGGCTCTTTAACAAAGAGCAGGATCAACTGGAGAAAGATAGAAAAAGAGCTGCAAGAGACAAGTTGAGGGAGAAGAAGAAAAGGGAAGAAGAAGCAAGGGACACTACAACCAAGAAGATAGGTGACAAAGCCTGGATGAAAGACTATGTCCGGGCTCATGGCTTCTCTAGAAGGCAGGTGGATCCCATGTCTGTAAAGACACCCCAATGAATTGTCAGTGAGATCAAAGCTGACATTCGTTTGGGGAAAAGGAGAGAGATGTACAGAAGGGTACAGGATAACCTTCACACAACCACTCAAACCCAACCTGAACCAATTCCATTTCCATTCACCATCAAAACAAAACCTTACACTCCTGAATCCACACCTTTACCCTCATCTAGTTCCTCACCTCAACCACCAAACTACCCATCTTCAACCCAAAACTCTTACCAGAACCACCATACCACATCCTACCCAACAACCTTCCAAACCATCCCCTTACCTTCCAAACATCTTTCTCTAGAAGAGTTTAAGGCAATCAGACTAAGCTCACCAACTACACAACCCTGAGCGACATCTCTATGAGGAAGACTCCATCAAACTAACATATGTTGATGAATATTCAAGTTCCCTCACAAGAGATCATTTCTGATCTGCCCAGAGAACACTGGACCATGCTGCAGAACTTCTAGGCCTCAACTCAAATTCATTAATGATGAAGAGAATAGACTAAGAAGGAAGTTGGTTCTCTACTGGATACAAGGAAAGAAGACAAGATTCCTAGTAAGTCTCTTGTGCTTACAAAGAAAATAATCCAGTGGAGGTTCGATGAAGCTACTCACAACATGCTGAATGCCACCTCTCTACTACACTCTAGCAGGTTTGATATTACTGAGTTAGTCGAGAAACTATTCTCTAACCCCTCCAACTCTAAAACTGCTGCTCATATTAGAATCATCTTAGCAGTCTTCATCTGGCTGAGTTAATTGCTGACAGGATCAGTGATCACAAGTTTGATGTATTAGGATACCAAGCAGCGGAATACAAACTAGAATTAGACAAATTGTACGCAAGCAATTGATACTTGTAAGCATTAAGATCGCATACGGTTATAGGGAGAGAATATATATATTTCTGATTTCTAGGAATATTTATAGATGTAGAATATTTCTAATCAATCATTCATTCCATTCATTCACTCATTCATCCACGATTACAATAGGTTGTCACTCCTTATATAGAGTGCAACAATCACTGCTGTTATCACAGAAAGTGACAACTGGCAGATCCATACAAAAATAACTAATTCTTACAAACTACTGAAATGTTCACAACTACTGAGAACATATCAGCATGTTAAGTACAAAATATAAAACTACTGAACTACAACGACTGAAGAACAAGCTCTTCAGTCGTTTTTACAAAACTACTGAAACATAAAAATATAAAACTACTGATATCACAACTGAAGAAGTACTCTTCAGCAATTGTGACAAACTACTGAGGCTTCAGTACTTGATCTTCAGACTTTGACCTTCAGGTGTTTCATCAGCTGATGACTTCAGTAGATATCATCAGCTGATGTCTTCAGTCTTTGTCTTCAGACCTTGTACATCAGTTGTTGATCTTCAGCACTTGTAACTCTTCAGCTGTTGTACTTCAGTACTTTGGTCTTTCAGCTTCAGCACTTGTGTTCTTCAGCTGTTGTACTTCAGCACTTTGGTTTCAGCTGTTAAGGTCTTCAGCACTTGATCTTCAGCTGTTGAAGTCTTCAGCACTTGTCAAACTACTGATGAGGCTTTCAGCAGTTGTTGGGATACCATGTGGGACTTAGAGGTTTTCTGATCTTGGCTCATTGGTTCTTTTGGTCCAACTCTGCTGCTCATATTAGAAATCATCTTAGCAGTCTTCATCTGGCTGAGTTAATTGCAAAAGCTAAGATTGAAGAAGAGTTGAAGTTTAGAAGAAAGGAAGACAAGGATAGACCTCCCACCAAAGGCATAGCCTTTCTACAGATGGTGGAGGGTCCTGAATTGGAACCTATAGTTAGATGGGAATATGATTATAGCTCCCATCAACTAACTCTTTTCTGAGGGCCACAACAAACGGTACATATCATTTAGGGTGACAGACTGGAGTTCCTATTAACTAAACATTTGTACAAACTTCTCAGCACCATATTATGGAAGAACAAGGAAACTGACAAGTATTTACTCTCCTTGGTGCTGAAGTTTTTAAGGAGTAGAAACAAGTGAGGTTTTGGTAGCATCAGCCTAGGGGGAGTTTGTTGGATCTAGAAGAAGGCTGGTGCAACCAAAACCAAATCACTTAGACAAATTTTGGTGCTACTTACAAAGGCTTCCGAAGCCATGTGTGGAACTTCCGAAGGAAGTAGAGTTCTTTCGAAGACAGAGTGAAAGTTTTACTTCCGAAGACAAACTCTACTTCCAAAGACAATGTGTTCACTTCAAAAGATCAAGTCTCAAAAGAAGAAGTCAGAAGACTACTTCCAAAGTATGAAGAAAGAAGAAGTCCTCAAGCCTCGAAAGAAGTAGCCTCTTCCGAAGTGTAAGTGGCTTCAGAAGTACTTGTTCTTCCGAAGCCATTTAACCTGCAGAAGACACTGCTATGAACCATTAGACATAAGTATGGTCTTTGACACTCCACTAGAGACCTCTGATACTGCATGACATTTTCTGAAGGGGCCATGCAGTTGACCATACTTTATTCCACTATTCAATTTTTTATGTTAGTACAAGTTACCAACTTTAGTTGGTGACGAAAGGTAAGTCAAGGACATGTCCTGACTACCATATCTCAGATAAGACTTTATCTGAGATACCTTAAACTATATCTTTGTAGTATTTGCTTTATTTAGAGATTCCAGCTGGTATCAAAGTACATCCGGCTGTAGGTAGTATTATATATGGTTTTGAAGAATGAGGATGTTTGGATTTGGCTTAGAGGTTGGTTGGGAGGTTTGAGGATAAGATCTGTTGAGTGGGTTGAAGGGAAGGTTGATCTAGCATCCTTGTAGTTAGTTTCGCCTTTGTGAGTTTAGCCATCTCTAACCTTTTACCAGCCCCAGCCTCATCAAGGGCTTCCACAATAATCCCTTTGTTGAATTGCTCAGACAGACAGATTCTGGTGGCTATAGCCAGAATGCTGTCCCGGTCCATGCGCGGATCTCCATTAATGATCTTCCCAAGTATTTTGCAATAAAGCGGATTATTATTTCCAATCTCTCTTTCTCAAGAGCATCATACCCTGCCCATCGGGTTTGTATCTCTTGTACTTCTACCTTCTGATCTCACTATCCAGTGTGGCTGTGTCAAACCCCTGCCTGAAGAGTTGTTCAATAATTTTATCCATGGATCGTGTGTGTGGTGTCAGCTTCTTTGACCAGCTCCTCCAAGGATTTGTCTTCAGCAGTGTGTGATCAGCACTTCTCTTTCGCTTGTAAGTGAGCAGAGGTTGCTTTTCTTTTTTCCTCCTTTTGGGCTTGCATCACTTCCTTTCCCTCGGATCTTTCCTCTTCCTTCTTTCACTGCAGTACTCTCCCCCTTTTGGTTGCATTGGAGGAAGGGGTTTGTACCGCAGAAAGAGTCTTTTGGACAGCAGCATCAACCACGGCTGTAATGTTAAGGAAAGCCTCTCATCAAGGCTTTGATCACTATATCAGTGATTATGGGTGTGATGAGAGGGAGGGAATTTTGAAGTACAGCACCTATTTGCTCAGGAGGTTCTGTTCCTGAGAAGTAGGGCCTGAAGCAGAGGGAGGTGGTTGATTTTGGGGTGGCTCGTGTTTGGAAAACCTTCAAGGGAAGGTGCCATCTGTGGGTGTATTATGGTGGCAGATGGACTTGCATCCTGAGACATCTTGGCCAGCAGCTCTTTGAGTCTGCTAACCTCATCCTCTAGAATGGTGTTTTGAGCAACTACATCATAGAAGAAGCTCAGGTCATCATCAGTTGATACTGAATCACCTGACCTCCTGACAGAGCCAGGATGAACATGCCTTGAGTGTAGATCAATTATAGCATGTGCCCCTTGTTCTCGGTTTTGGGGACTTCCAGCCTCAGGACTATGTCCTTCATCAGCTGTTGCCATGGTGAGGTCTTAGAGATCTTACCAACTGCACCCTGGTCATTTGCTGAGTCAGAGACAGTGGCAGCCTCACCAGAAGTTCGCACCTCCTTATCTACACTAGAAGATGGAACATGATAACCCCTGTGCTGTGGGTTGATAGAAGCATTGTGAATCCCCCTCAGGTGTTGAGGTTATCCCAGTAGTAATTGGTGTCTGGGTGGGGGGTGAGGAATGCAACTGTGTCAGCACCTTTGCAACAATTATGTAGGGCTTTGAGGGCGGTTGCATCAGGAGAGGGTGTGGAAGCAGTGTGCACCCGGGACAAGTGGTGCTCTTCAATGGTAATCCCCTCAAGTGAGGAGGATCCCAGCAGTGTGGCTTCCCTTTGAGTGGTTGCTTCAGGTTCCTTTTGAGAGGAAACCTGAGCGGCTTCAGTTGGTGGAGTCATAGTCTCTACTGGGGGGTTAGGTCCAGTAGAGATAACCTGCATTGGTGCAGCAGGAGCATCCACAGGGGACTCAACTCCCTGAGAAGCTTTCTTAGGCTTCTTCTTGGTGGGTTTGGAGGGGACTTTGGATGTGGAAGTGGAGGCTGTGGGTTCCAGCTGCGTGGTTTGCGTAGCTTGGCAGCCTGTTTGAGAGTTTGGTCAGTGTTGTGTCGGGAGTATACCTCCGGCAATACAGCCAAAGCAGGGACTCCCAGACCAACTAGTCCCTCAGTAGAAAGCTGATTCTCTATTATGGCCATTATAAACCGAGGATATAGTATCCAACGGTTAGAAAGTGGTTTTGTGCCATATCCTTGATTTCAAGAAAAATTATTTCAGAAAAGTTTAATGGTTCTTGTTCAAGGATAGAAAACAGTACCTGTTGCCATCTGGAAGACAGTTGATCCCAAGAGGAAGTCTTCGGGGCCAGGTAAACATTTACCATATGAAATATTAATCGTTCAGCATCTGGAAAATGTGTCTTCAGGATTGTTGAAGCACTAAGATCACCCTGATATCCATGTTGTCCAAATGAAAGATCAAGTTGGCGCTTAGGATATCCAACAGGGTAGGCAACATCATCTAACAGTAATATCTGACGGATGGTAGCAGTAGAGATGACCACCTTATGAGAGTTGATGGTCGAATGAATAGATTCTCCATTAACGGTCGCATTCATCCAAAACTGATGTAGTGAATCGGCATAAATGATTGGATTTAAGAGGAAAGCCGTTTTCAGTGGGGATTGGACCATAAGATCTATAGCATTATCAAACTTGGTCCAGAAGGGCGATTTGGTGAGGTACGCGACACAGTTGTGTCGAGGCTTGAGTTGCATGGTCGCCATTAATGAAGGTGAAAAGTTTTCTGAGCTTTTGAAATTTTAGGTCGTGAAGGAATGAAAAACTCTAAAAGAGGGATCAGGTATATATAGGGTACGGGTTATGAAACGACTGCAGGTTTTGGTGTTAGTCATCAGTAGTTGAAACTACTGATGACGTGGTATTAACTTTCAGAGGTTTGAAACGACTGATGGTATTGGTGTGGTCAGCAGTTATAAACAACTGAAGACATGGTGTTTACAATCAGACGTTGAAACAACTAAAGTCTCTGATTTAGGCATCAGTAGTTTTAAAAACTACTGAAGACAAGTTGGACTTCAGATGTTGAAACAACTGAGGACTTGGTATTAGCCATCAGCAGTTGTGAAACTACTGAAGACCGTGGTTTGCCATCAGTTGTTGTAAACAACTGAAGACTAGGGATTAGTCATCAGTAGTTATAAAAACTACTGAAGACATGGTTTTGCGTCATTGTTTAAAATGAACAGCAGTTGTACAAACGACTGAAGAGAAAATTCTTTTCACTGTTTTCGTCAATTCTTAGCTTTTCAGCTGTTTCAATCTGTCCTCAACACATCATCAGTCTTTTTGGCTGATGTCAGTTGTTTCATAGGACATCAGTACTTATCTGTTTTTACTGATTGCAGTAGTTGTAACTTCAGTAGTTTGTAACTACATCAGTAGTTTAGAACAGATGAAGTACTTCAGTACTTGTGAGACATTTAGCCTTCAGTAGTTATAAAAACTACTGAGGTTAAAAGAGCTCACCAGTACTTATTTGTGACATAGGTACTCATGATCATCAGTATGAATTACTAAGATCATCAGTAGTTGTCACTTATTCTAGCTGCAGCATACCAAGCCTTAACACCAGGTTTTGGAAAGTTGAACTATCCAAAGGCTTAGTAAAAATGTCTGCAAGCTCATCAGCACTAGGCACAAACTTAGGATCAATCAGACCTTTTTCAAAACAATCCCTTATAAAATGATGTCTGATCTCTATATGTTTGGTCCTAGAGTGCTGGACTGGATTTTTGACAATACAAAGAGCTGAAGCACTATCCATTAACAGTGGAGTCTTAGTCTCTGTAATGCCATAATCCAAAAGTTGGTTTTGAAGCCAGAGTACCTGAGATGTACAGCTTGCAGCAGCAATGTACTCTGCTTCAGCAGTGGATGTAGCAACTAAGGTTTGTTTCTTGCTCTGCCAAGAAATCAAGTAGTTGCCTAGGAATTGACATCCACCAGAAGTTGATTTCCTGGTCAACTTACACCCTGCATAGTCACTGTCAGAAAAAGCAACTAATTTACCAGAATGTCTGTAGAATACCATAAGCCTAGAGATGGAGTGCCTTGCAAATCTAAAGATCCTCTTGACTGCAATCAGATGAGACTCTTTAGGTGCAGCCTGAAATCTAGCACAAACACATGTAGCAAACATAATATCTGGTCTAGAAGCTGTTAAATACATCAAGGACCCAATCATACATCTGTAAAGCGTTTCATCAACCACTTTACCTTTCTGATCTGAGTCCAGTTGTGTGGTGCTGCTCATGGGAGTAGAACAGGGCTTACAGTTTTGTAAATCAAACTTTTGCAAAAGATCTTTTGTATATTTGGACTGATGAATAAAGATTCCATCAGCCTTTTGTTTGATTTGCAACCCCAAAAAGAACTGTAATTCTCCCATGGCACTCATTTCAAACTTCTGTTGCATCAACTTTGTAAAGGCATCACACAACTTTGGATCAGAGGATGCAAAAATGATATCATCTACATAAATTTGAACAAGTAGATTATGCTGCCCAGCTTTCTTAATGAATAAAGTCTTGTCTATGGAGCCTCTAGTGAAATTGTTTTCCAGAAGAAAGTTTGATAATGTCTCATACCAGGCTCTGGGAGCTTGTTTTAACCCATAAAGAGCTTTATCAAGCTTATACACCCAATTAGGATGTTTATTGTCCTCAAAGCCTGGAGGTTGACATACATAACCTCTTCTTTAACTTTTCCATACAAAAATGCACTTTTGACATCCATTTGAAAGACTTTAGGTTTTGATAAGCAGCATAAGCTAAAACAATCGAATTGCTTCCAGTCTGCTACAGGGGCAAAGGTTTCATCATAATCAATACCTTCTTCTTGTGCAAACCCCTGAACAACCAGTCTGGCCTTGTTCTTAACAATAAGCCCATTTTCATCAGTTTTGTTCCTAAACACCCATTTAGTGCCTATTGCACACTTACCTGGAGGTAGAGGAACCAGTTCCCACACTTGCTGTTTCTTGAACTGAAGAAGCTCAAGCTGCATGGCATCAACCCATCCATTTTCCTTTAAAGCAATGTGATAATTCTTTGGCTCTTGCTGACTGATGAAGAGAGCATAGAAGCAGAAATTTGACAATTGACTTCTTGTTGATACTCCAGCAGTGATATCACCAATGATTTGAGACATAGGGTGATTCTTCAGATCTTGATACACAATGAGATCTGTGCAAGTGTTTGTAGCCGGTTCAGCAGCAACAGATGGTGATGGTGGATCATTCCTTGAAACCAATCAGTGGATGGTAATTCAAAGGAAGTTGAATTCGAAGAAATCTCATGAGCATTTGTTGTGGATGGTGCTACTGGCGCTACAGGAACATCAGGTCTAGCTGAGTCAGGCAGCTGATCACTAAACCTGAAGAGGTTAGTACTGCAATCATCATCATCATCAGCAGTACCACCAGGTGGTGAACTGTTGACAGGAGCAACAGCAGGAGTTTGATAAGGAACATATTGCAGTATGTCCAATCAAATAACTCCACAGGACTTTGTGGAATCTTGTCTTTTGGAGATTCATTAAACTTAACATGTAGAGTTTCTTCAACCATCTTGGTTCTGCAGTTGAAGACTCTGTATGCCTTGCAAGTAGATGAATAACCAACAAAGTATCCTGCATCCACCTTAGGATCAAATTTGTGGAGTTGATCCTTTGTGTTGAGAATAAAACAGTGACACCCAATGCTTTGAAAAATGAAATCAGAGGAGCCAAATGATGGAGAACTTCATATGGTGTCTTCATCAACCTCTGATTTACTAAAACTCTATTTTGCACATAACAAGCTGTGTTGACAGCTTCAGCCCAAAAGGTCAATGGCAAACCTGAGTCAGCCAGCATGGACCTTGCAGCTTCAATGAGGGTCCTGTTCTTTCTCTCCACTACTCCATTTTGTTCTGGAGTCCTGGAATGCTGAACTGCCTTTTGATTCCCTTTGAAAGATAGAAGTCATCAGTGTATGATTTCTGAACTCAGTTCCATTATCACTCCTAATACACTTGACTGGAAGGGAATACTGCTTCTCAATGTACAACACAAAGTGGATAATCTTCTGAGTAGCTCATCCTTTGAATGTAGAAAGAAAGTCCATACAAATCTGGAGTAATCATCACAATTACCAGACAGTATTTCTTCTTTGCCATGCTCATTACTCTCACAGGACCAAATAGATCCATATGCAGTAATTCAAGCAGGCAGTAGACTTGGACACTTCAATAGGAGGGAATGAGACTTTGTGTTGTTTTCCTTTTAAACAAGCAGTGCGGGTTTCATCACAGTGGAACTCCTTTATTGGTAAGCCTCTGACTAAACTATGTGGCTAAGCTGATTCATGTTTTTGAGATTAACATGACCAAGCCTCCTGTGCCACAGTTTAGATTCTTGAGAAGAGGCTTTGGAAAATAGGCAAGGATTGCCTTTGAGATCTATCTTCTTAGAGAGATCTAAGGCATACACTCTTCCTGTCCTGTTGGCTTTCAGGAGAGTGTGATCATCCAACACCTTGTCAATCAAGTGCAAAACTTTGGATGACAGAATCCTACAGTTTTGACTTGTGAAAAGGGCAACATGGCCTTTATCACACATGACTGACACTCAAGAGGTTGTACTTGAGATTTTCCACATGATTAACATCATCAAATTTGATTTCTCCATTGGAGACAAAGCCCTTACCGATGATGTATCCCCTAGCATCATTGCCAAACGAGACAAATCCCTTCTTTCCTTGAGAGTAGTCATGAAGAAGAGAGATGTTCCCAGTCATGTGCATAGATCCCCCACTGTCTACATACCAGATGCTACTTTGGCATGTTGAAGAACCCTGCAATAATAAACAATCAGTAGTTTTAGAGACCCAAACCTTTTTGGTTTTGGGCCTGGTCTCATTAATAGATGGTAAACTAACATGTTTATTTGTAACAACAGCCTGAGAAGAAGAAGATGGTGTAGAAGAGGTCCTTTGGCTTGGACCTCCTTTTCTGTGGTTTCAACATAGGAGAATCTAGTGGTTAACTCTACCCAACAGATGTTGTACCATCATCACCAGCTGTGTCTGATTTTGTGATAAAGCTTTCAGCTCATCAGACATATTGCTAGTGGAGTTAGATAAGTTCCTATGTTGCACCTTCTTCTTTTGAGCACCCTCAGCTGTCACCTGTTTAACTCCTTCCTTTTTGGATTTCTTTAAGGACTTAAGGGTTACAGGATTTGATGTTGCTGATACAATGTGGTCTCAAACTCAGTTTTCATTTTTACCATTTTATCATTAATTCTTCTTTTTGTTTGAGTTTGGAACCTCTTTTGTAACAATCATCTGTAAGATGATTGAACAAACCACATACTTCACATGGTTTCTTCTTCATCTTAGGTTGATCATCAACTAAGATGGTGAAGCAACAGAAGACTTGTTCTTTAATGCTTTGGAAGCATTGGTTGCTTTTTGACTACCTCTTTAGTAGTCTTCAAACTCTTTCTACTGCCAGTTTTCTTCTTCAGTATGACACAGTTGAGGTTGAACTTCAGGTGTTAAAACCTGCTCTCCAGTCCTTCAGGACCTTCAGGATTAACTCCTGAGTTGATCACCTATTGATCATGTGAATGTCACCATTTGAACCATCAACATCAGCTGATAGGTTCAAAGAGGGCTTGATGCTGACTGCTACTTCTGATTGTGCTGTATCAGAAGGTAGATCACATGATGTGATGGATTGGTTATCACTCTCACCATCAGATTCTACCTCTGCTCTTGGGGTAAAATCTGTAGGTGGAGCAGTGTGATTGTAACCAATTCCAAACTTCACATTTGAAGCAGATTGCTTACTAAGAAGCATTTCAAAACCTTTGCATGATTGTACCCATCTCACACTCCACTGGGTAACTGCAAGGTTTCTTTGAGATCTTTGTACTTCTCTAGAAGTACATCTTCTCTAGCCTTATCATCATTATTTGGCAATGCAGTTTATAAACCTCATCATTTTTATCTTTGAGCACAGACTCAAACTCAGCTTTGTTTTTGGAAATTATTTGTTCTAGCTCAATGTTCTTATTAATTAAAGCTACATTTTCTTCTCTAATGGAAGCAAATGCTGCTATGCATGGTTCAGAACATAATTGGCTTTTGCCTCAGAGGATACCTGTGATACTGAGGTGTAGAGGCATTGGAAAATGAAGTATCAGCAGACTCCAAAGCCATCAGAGCTAGATTCCTAAAGGGACTGTCACCACCATGTTGACCAGCACCTGAGAACAGTTGATCATGACCAGACAAGTCATCTGGTAAACTGCTCCAGTCAACAACTCCTGGGGTGAAGAAGCTGTGTTGTTGAGATTGAGGTTGTTGATGAGATAGGGAAGGCTGAGGTTCTGGTAATGCATGAGGTTGTGGTGTCATAGGAACTTGAACTTGATTTGACTGTGGCATGTAATAACAAGGGTACTGATATGGCATTTGACCCCGAGGAACAAAATATGCCGGAGATTGTTGTTGAGGATGATGATAGAGGTGACAGGATGTTGCCCTCTGTGTTGTTGACTATTGCCAGGAAAAGTCACAAAGGGTGCAGTAGAGTTAGATCCAGTTGATCTACACTCTCTTGCAAAGTGTCCAAGCCTTTGGCATTTGTGACACCTCAACTTGCTCTTGTCAAACAACTTTGGTTTTGCCAGAGAGTCCTGGGAATTTTCTTCCAGTTCTTTTGTAGAACTTCTGAGATCTGATATTTATCAAGGCCATTTGGCTCAAAATATCCATCTCTTCTAAGTCATCATCAGCAATCCCCTTGAGATCATCCATAATGAAACATAAATTGTCATTATTACCCAGTAAACTGACCATCAACACTTACAAATGCAGAATCAGAAGTGCTTGAAGAGAAATTAATATGCTCATCATACTGGCATTCAGATGAAGCATATTCTAACTCATGACCCACCAAGGCAGTGTTGCCTTGTATAAAGTCTTCAGTGAGCTTTCAGATGAAGACAGCTTTCTCTTCTGTTCTATCTCTCTCTCTCAAACTGAGCAGTTTCCCATGGAGTTGGGTGAGAGATAGTTTGTCCAAACTTGCACTGGAGCGTAGGACAATAGTATATGTGTCCCATCTCTCAGGCAGTGATCTGAGAAATCTGTTATTCATCTGAATATTGGTGTATTAAGTTTGACCATTTTTAGTTCAGAGATCAAACAAGAAAACCGCTCATATTGTTAAGTCAGTGTCTCACCCTTTCTATGAGAGAATGTCTCATATTGTTGGGCAAGAATTTCTCTATTATTTGCCAAGACCTCATCTGTTCCTCCAAATTGTTCTTTCAAAGCAATCCAGAGGTCATGGGCAGTTTCATGATGCATTAGCCCAGAATAGATTTCATTGGGCAATGCCATGGCCAAAATTCCATAGGCTTTTGCATCAATCTCAAGCAACTTCTTATCCTCATCTGAGTATTGCTCCCTCCTCTTCGGACCACATTTGATTGGTTCCGGGTTATTCACCATAGGCTTGTGTGACCATGTACCACTGATGTCCAACACCCTGCGCTGTTAACAGACAGGTGATGGAGCACTCGTCTTGCCATATGTTATACTTATTCCTAACAGCAGCATAGGAGGCTTGTTGAGGAACCAGTATTGTGAGGATCATTGGAAGGAGTGGTCATTTTCAGTCAAAAACAGTTAGTTCAAGTTTTAAAAAGTTTTAGACAGACCACAACAAACTCAATGAGAACCAAGAAAAGATCTCAGGATGAATGAGCAGAAATACAGAAAATTCAATCTCTATAACCGTTCTTGCAAAAACAAAGGCTAATTCAATCAAACTTGATCTTGAATAGCAGTTTCAATGATCAATTGTTAGATCGATCAATGATTAACCTGCTCTGATACCATTTGACAGGATCAGTGATCACAAGTTTGATGTATTAGGATACAAAGCAGCGGAATACAAACTAGAATTAGACAAATTGTACGCAAGCAATTGATACTTGTAAGCATAAGATCGCATACGGTTATAGGGAGAGAATATATATATATTCTGATTTCTAGGAATGTTTATAGATGTAGAATATTTCTAATCAATCATTCATTCCATTCATTCACTCATTCATCCACGATTACAATAGGTTGTCATCCTTATATAGAGTGCAACAATCACTGCTGTTATCACGGAAAGTGACAACTGGCAGATCCAATACAAAAATAACTAATCTTAACAAACTACTGAAATGTTCACAACTACTGAGAACATATCAGCATGTTAAGTACAAAATATAAAACTACTGAAACTACAACGACTGAAGAACAAGCTCTTCAGTCGTTTTTACAAAACTACTGAAACATAAAAATATAAAACTACTGATATCACAACTACTGAAGAAGTACTCTTCAGCAATTGTGACAAACTACTGAGGCTTCAGTACTTGATCTTCAGACTTGACCTTCAGGTGTTTCATCAGTGATGACTTCAGAGATATATCATCAGCTGATGTCTTCAGTCTTTCTTCAGACCTTGTACATCAGTTGTTGATCTTCAGCACTTGTAACTCTTCAGCTGTTGTACTTCAGTACTTTGGTCTTTCAGCTTCAGCACTTGTGTTCTTCAGCTGTTGTACTTCAGCACTTTGGTTCTTCAGCTGTTAAGGTCTTCAGCACTTGATCTTCAGTTGTTGAAGTCTCAGCACTTGTCAAACTACTGATGAGGCTTTCAGCAGTTGTTGTGATACCATGTGGGACTTAGAGGTTTTCTGATCTTGGCTCATTGGTTTTTTGGTCCAACTCTGCTGCTCTATTAGAAATCATTAGCAGTCTTCATCTGGCTGAGTTAATTGCAAAAGCTAAGATTGAAGAAGAGTTGAGTTTAGAAGAAAGGAAGACAAGGATAGACCTCCCACCAAAGGCATAACCTTTCTACAGATGGTGGAGGTCCTGAATTGGAACTATAGTTAGATGGGAATATGATTATAGCTCCATCAACTAACTCTTTTATGAGGGCCACAACAAACGGTACATATCATTTAGGGTGACAGACTGGAGTTCTGTTAACCTAACCATTGTACAAACTTCTCAGCACCATATTAGGGAAGAACAAGGAAACTGACAAGTATTTACTCACCTTGGTGCTGAAGTTTTAAGGAGCAGAAACAAGTGAGGTTTTGGTAGCATCAGCATGGGGGAGTTTGTTGGATCTTGAAGAAGGCTGGTGCAACCAAAACCAATCACTTAGACAAATTTTGGTGCTACTTACAAAGGCTTCCGAAGCCATGTGTGAACTTCCGAAGAAGAAGGAGTAGAGTTCTTTCGAAGACAGAGTGAAAGTTTTACTTCCGAAGACAAACTCTACTTCCAAAGACAATGTGTTCACTTCAAAAGATCAAGTCTCAAAAGAAGAAGTCAGAAGACTACTTCCAAGTATGAGAAAGAAGAAGTCCTCAAGCCTCGAAAGAAGTAGCCTCTTCCGAAGTGTAAGTGGCTCAGAAGTACTTGTTCTCCGAAGCCATTTAACCTGCAGAAGACACTGCTATGAACCATTAGACATAAGTATGGTCTTTGACACTCCACTAGAGACCTCTGATACTGCATGACATTTTCTGAAGGGCCATGTAGTTGACCATACTTATTCCACTATTCAATTTTTATGTTAGTACAAGTTACCAACTTTAGTTGGTGATGAAGGTAAGTCAAGGAAATGTCTGACTACCATATCTCAGATAAGACTTTATCTGAGATACCTTAAACTATATCTTTGTAGTATTGCTTTATTTAGAGGATTCCAGCTGGTATCAAAGTACATCCGGCTGTAGGTAGTATTATATATAGTTTCTCATTGTAACTCATAACAGTATGCTTGTAAGAGTCTTGCAATATTTGAGTTGAGAAGTAATATATGCTAGTACCTTGAAATTACTTATTGTGTTTGTTATTACTTATTATATTGTTATCAACTCTTAGAGACTTTGCTTTCATCCGAGTGTTGTTTAGTGAGTTTGAGAGAAAAATGAAGTGTTTAGTGACAAAACCCGATCCTGTAGTATAGCTGTTTGGATGACCAAATCCAAGAGAAAGAACTGATCAAAAGAGCAAAAGAAAATCAAGGAAGGCTCAGTAAATCAAGTCCATCTTCATCTCTACAAATAAACATGTCTTTGTTTTTGTAGGATTGAAGTGGTTAAAACTAAGGACTCAAACTTGAACTCCAACCCAAGAGCTCTAGTCATGTACAAATCATCCCATCATCATGAAGAAGGCTGATAAATTATGCACACTACTGTACAACATGAACCATCAACTCCAAAGGTAGTTCTAACCCCACAAGAATTCCCATATCATCAAGAAGATGAAGATCAAGACTAAAGTGATCAAGTTCAGCCTTGTTCTAGTAGAAGAAGGACTCATAGAAGGAAGAAAAGGACTTGTGTTATGTGTGGGAGTACCTCTCATCTACTAAAGATTGTATCTACAATCCAAAGAGTACTCTCCACATCACAAAGAAAGAAACTTCTAAGAGTAGGAAGAAGAAGAGAAGCTTCGAAAGGAAAATTTGTTTCCTTTGGAAGCTCCAAAATGAAGAAGAAGCAAGTGGAAAATTGCTTTCGGAAGAAAATTTGGTCTCGGAAGAAAGGAATGCTCCGAAGCACTGAAATATGTGCAGTGCTAGCAGGATCTTCCGAAGGTCCGTCATAAAAATTCCGAAGGTCCAGTCATAAAAATTCCGAAGCCACAAAAGCTTCTAAAGTTTTGAAGGTCAAGTCCAAACTTCCAAGGTGGTGTGAAAGACAGAAAGAAAGACCAAATGACTAAGAGTTCTCCATCAACAACAACAAAAATACTCAAAGCACAACTATAGGATCTATTATTGTTTCATTACCTTATACTTCTTTTGATGAGCCTAAGACCAATAAGCGGGGGGTTTCTAAATGTAACTAATCATTTTCTTTGTGCAGGAAGAACTTAAGGCAAACAAAAATTTCTGGATCATTAATAGCGGCTATTCCAGCCACATGACAGGCAATAGGTCACTACTCTAAAATTTTGAAAGAATTAATGGAGGGTCAGTTGCTTTTGGAGGAGATGAAGGTGGTTACATTTCTGGAAGGGGCAAGGTCACAGATGGTAAGCTCATCATTGAGAAGGTAAACTTTATCAAGGAGGTTGGATACAATCTTCTGAGTGTATCTCAATTTTGTGATCAGAGTCATAACATGCTCTTTACTAAGCATGAGTGCATTGTTCTTATGCCCAAGGTGATCATTCCTCATGAGCATATCCTGCTTAGAGCCCCCAGGAGAGGGAACATGTTCAAGATGGATTTGCAAGAAACATCTCCCTTAGGAGAAGTTTCATTCTTTCTATCTAAAGCAAATAATGATGAGTCTTTCCTTCGGCATAAAAGAATATGCCATGTAAACGTTATAAACATGAACAAACTTATTAAGAATGGTTTGGTAACTGGAATGCCAAAGAAAGAGTTTACAAGTGATGACCATTGTGTGGGATACCTGAAAGGGAAGCAACACAAGGTATCTCACAAACCAAAGGAAAGAAAATCCATCACTACTCCCCTACACTTGTTATAGATGGATCTCTTTGGCCCCGCCAGTGTAATGAGTCTAGGAAGGACCTCTTACTATTTAGTGATCATAGATGAGTTTACAAGATTCAATTAGGTCTTTTTCCTTAGAACTAAGGATGAGACTCCTGAGATTCTAAGAATTTCATCTTAAATATTGAGAATCAATGTGATCACAAAGTCAAAACCATAAGATGTGATCAACGAACTAAATTTAAGAACCAAATCCTTGATACATTTTGTGATGAAAAGGCTATTACAAGACAATATATTGCTCCTAAGACTCCTTAGTAAAATGGTATTGGTAAAAGGAGAAACATTACACTTATTAAAGCTACAAGAACCATGTTGTCTGACTCTAAACTGCCCATCACCATCTGGGCTGAGGCAGTCAACACTGCCTGCTATGTGCAAAACAGAGTTTCAGTGGTTAAGACTCATGGTAAGACTCCTTATGAACTTTAGCACAAGAGGAAACCTTTCATTGGTTTTCTCATGTCATTTAGATGTCCTTGCACCATCTTGAATACCAAAGATGAATTGCCAAGTTTGCTGAGAAATTAGATGATGGACACTTCATTGGATACTCTTCCCAAGCTAAGGCTTCTAGAGTATACAATCTTAGACGTAGTTCAAGAGTCAGCCAATGTGACTTTCAATGAGCACACTCCTAGTGTGAAAGGTTTTGGTTCCGATTGGTTGTTTGGTCTTGATTTAGTTACCAAATGTTTAAACAAATCTTGTGGGCATATTTCAGGATCTATAGAGAAATTACCTACAGGTGATCCTGATTCATGATTTGAGTTGAGAAGACCTTCAAGTTATACATCTTCAACTCTACTTGTAACTAACTCTGCAAATGAAGACTCTATTAGCACACAATGACAAATTCAGTTGATACATCTGAGATGCCTTCAAATTCTAGCTCAGAGGCTCCACAACCAGATAAAGAAGCTTCAATTGTAGAAGAAAATGGTGGTGGTGATAGTGATCAAGAATTTTTTGTTGCTGACAACCACTCCATAGAAGACAACATTAATGATGTCACACGCTCTCTGGATCAAGTCTCTCTTGATAAGTGTGCTAATGTGGTGGGAGAAACATCAATGCCAGATCTAAAGTTCTCTAAATTAGATCTCTCTGAGTAACTTGTATGATCCTTCGGCTAACGATTCACAAGTCTCATCCCACCACAAATATCATTGGTAATGTTGACATAGGGGTAAGAACAAGAGGACAAACCTATGAAACAAATGTTTGTTTTCACTCTGATTTCTTATCTCAGATAGAGCCCAAGAAGATTGATGAGGATCTGAAAAATGGATGTTGTGTTGAAGCTATGCAAAAGGAGGTGCTACAATTCAAAAGGCAAAAGGTTTGGAACCTACATCCTCTTCCTCATAGGAAGACTACTATAGGAACCAAATAGGTGTTTAGGAATAAGAAAGATGATAGAGGAATTGTCATCAAGAATAAAACTAGACTAGTTGTTCAAGGTTACACACAAGGAGAAGGAATTGAGTACACTGATGTCTTTGCTCCTATAGCAAGACTAGAAGCTATTAGGATATTCTTGGCTTTTGCTGCATCCAGGAACTTCAAGGTCTATCAACTTGATGTCAAGTGTGCTTTTCTCTATGGGAAAATTGATAAGAGGTGTATGTCAACCAACCACCTAGTTTTGTAGATCCTAATCATCCTGATTATGTCTACAGCTTGATAAAGCTCTTTATGGGTTGTACCAAGCACCAAGGAAGTAGTATGGACTCTATCTTAGTATCTCTACAAGCATGGATACAAAAGGGGTACTATAGATGGAACTCTCTTTATCAAAAGACAAGGAAATGACTTGATGCTAGTTGAAGTATATGTAGATTACATCATCTTTGGTTCAACTAATCCAAGGCTCTACAAAGACTTTGAGAAGCTGATGAAAGACAGATTTGAAATGAGTGCCATGGGGGAACTCGATTTCTTTCTAGGAATTCAAGTGTAGCAAGTTGAAGATGGCATCTTCATAAGTCAGTCAAAGTATGTTACGGATGTACTCAAAAGGTTCAACATGACTGATTGTAAGATTGCTAAGACACCCATAGCAAGAAACCACTCCTTTGGACCTAATCTCGAGGGGGAGTGTGTGGATGAACACCTTTACAGTGCTATGATTGGTTCTCTCATGTATCTTACAACTAGCAGGCCTAATATCATGTTTGCCACATGTGTTTGTGCAAGATATCAAGCCAACCCAAGATGTCACATCCTATCACTACCAAATGAATTCTAACATACCTCAAAGGTGCCTCAACATATGGGCTCTAGTATCCCAAAAATTCTAATTTCAATCTATATGCATATACGGACAGTGATTATGGTGGCTGCAATATGACTGCAAAGTCTACATTTGGGGGATGTCAGTTTCTTGGTGGAAGGGTTGTCTCATGGCAATGCAAGAAACAATCTTGTGTCTCTGCATCAACTACTGAAGTTGAATACATTGCTGCTACAAGCTGTTTGCTCAAGTGCTTTGGATTCAAACTTTGATGCTTGACTATGGATTAAACTTCAAGAAAACTCCCATCCATATTGACAATAATAGTGCTATATCAATCACTGAAAATCTAGTGCAGCACTCCAGGACAAAACACATCAATATCTGGTATCATTTGATTAGTGATAACTTTGAAAAAGAGATTAATCAAACTAGTCAAAGTTAAAACAAATGAACAATATGCTGATCTGTTCGCCAAAGCTTTTGATGAACAAAGATTCAAGTATCTTATATAAGCTATTGGGATATATAACTTTGAGTAGCATTTCTTAAAACTTAATGATATTATTTCTAAAACCTGTGTGTCTTAAATTGTCTATTCTATCCCCTTCATAAGCTCTTGTTTTCTTTGGATAAATTTTTTTAGATGAACTTCTCTTAGAATTTCTGAGAATCTTGGTCTTTTTCCTTCGGAAGATATAGTTAGATCTTCAGAAGAAACTTATGTCTTCAAAACAAATAACTACCTATGTAAATTGCCTTCGGAAGAAATGTCTGAAATTTCTTCTAAAGCTTGAAATTTTCTCTTAAGCACTTACATGTTTTCAAGGACAATTTCTTCCAAAGCAAATAACTCTCGGAAGCTTTATTCTTAACTAAATAAAACTTTTAAGTCTTAATTTGTCTTTCGAAGCAAAATTTTCAAAAACTATCAAGAAATTCTTCTAAAGTCATTTGGCTTCGGAAGCTTTTTTATTAAAACTTCCAAAGACAATTTACCTTTGGAAGATTTTTGAATTCCAAGAAAACTACTTTTTGAGCAAAAAGAAAACTTCTTTTTCAGTGGTGGGACCGACATCTATATTTCAAAGTTTATCTTCTTTCATTAACTTTGTCTTAAATCCTGTTCATATAAACCCAACGGTTTCCCCCTCTTTTTATCATCTTCATCTTTCCTCCAAACCTAAATCCCAAAATGCTCTCTGCAAATTATCAGGGGCGCGCTCTACCACTGAGCTAATAGCCCGTCGTATGAGCCCTTCGTTCTTTCTTTCCTTCACCATTAACCTTTCTTAAATGGCCAACCTTAACAGAAGAAATAATCCTGATTTCTCCATGCAGTTACACAAACAGCATAATCAAGTTGCTCTGTTAAACTCTGAGAAAGATCCACACTTCTCAGAGGTTTGCCAATTCTTGGCTTTGTCTAACTATTCCATCTCCCTTACCATCAATCCTGTTCTTTATAAGGATCATTTCCTTGATTTTTGGAAAATCTGTCAAGAGGTTGTTCTAGACGGGGAGAGGGCATTGTCTGCTACGTTGCAGGGGAGGACAATCTTCATCACTCTAGCCATCAAAAATACTCATCTACAGCTGGATGATGAGGAAGGTGAGTTGTTCTTTCCTAAAGAAGCTGTTAACCAGTCCTTCTAGCCGATGGGCTATGATGGGGGTTTCTCCGTAAAGACCTTCAGGAAAGGGAAGGTCTCATCCCAATGGAAGTACTTACTACAAGTAGTCATCCACAACTTATCAAACAAACATGGGGGTTGGCACCAGATTCTTGATGATCTCTCATTCATAATGCATGGGATGGTTCACGGGGTCAAGTTCAGGTATTCTTAATTTGTCTATACAAACATGCTTGCTAACTTAGACTCCTTAGAATATTATATGTTTCCTAGATATGTTTAACACATTCTCAACTATGAACTGGGCTCACAGTTGAGGGAAACAGATAATACTCTTAAACTGGGACAAATGAAGCCCAACATCTTTAAAATATTAAGAAAGCCAATTGTTAGCTTCTCTGCGGTAGAAACAGCCCTAGTCCCAAAAATGTTTGAGCTCATTGCTCAAGGTGACAACCTGGCAACACAAGCCAGTGTTGAACCCACTCCTTCTATATTTCAACCACTAAAACAGCCACAAATCACCCTCACTTACCAAAAAAGATCCAAACGAACCTCTACACAAGCTATTCAGTCTGTGCAGGCCCCCTACCCACATAGGAAGAAGTAGATACTGGAGCTCCCACTTTTCTTCAGGAGCAAACCACTCCTATCCCTTCAACTATCAGTCCTAAGGTTCCTCATGCTCAGGATGATGAGCTCACAAGACCAACAGCCTTAAATCTTCATTCTAAATCTATACACTCAGATGAACAACCTTCAAGGGATAGCTACTATTCCCAACCTTTAGACTTAAACCAACCAATTCATAGCCTTGACTTCTATACTGACGAAGACTTAGGTTTCAGTGAGTATCATGAGTCTCTTTATTCCTTCCCTATTCAAAGAGTGATGAGTGCTCCTTACTGTAAGGCCCTGTTCCGGGACACCACACAGTTGGTTATTCATTGCACTAAACACGTTATAAAATGTACATTTATTTTGCAGCGGAATTTAAAACTTTCATTAATTACTAAAAACATGTCATTTCATTCATTTACAACATTTGTTTTCATCTCAAAATACAAAGACATGTCAAAATACGGATCCCAGCCTCAAAATGCTCCCAGCCTCAAAATGCTCCCGGTAGCTTATGCATCCATGCCTGCAACTCCTCGGCATCAACATATACCTGCCAACTATCATGCATACAAAAGTCAGCGACGCTGAGTGAGTTCTAGTTTTTTATAATAAAACATACTTTTCTTTCGTAAAACCATTCTTTTACTTTCTTTCAAAATCATGCAGTACTTTACATTCGTTAGTGATCATACATCATACGTACATACAGATAATATCATTATTATCTTCATCATTACATTCGTTAACTTTCGTTCATTCAATGAACGTCATTATCTTTCACTTTTCTCAAGATCCGGTCAGACTTTACCCTCTTCGTGGCACTCAGCCATGATTAATGAGGTCGAATGACAAGGATCCGTATCGCACATTATTATGATAATTCAATAATGTTCGTTACATACATAGCGCACGTTTGCACATTTCATACTTTTATTATCATTCATTTCTCATCTAGATCCTATCAAGCTTTACCCTCCTCATGGCTTACTGAGGTCGAATGACAAGGAACCCGTTCGTTCATTATCGCACTTTTGCTCAAATCGCGCCATTGCTTCATCGTACCGGAAGTACATATCACACGGATCGCACACATAAGGAAGCCAAAATCCCACCCTATCTCATGGGTTAGCCAAGATTGCATGCTATAAAAACCAAATGAGACAGCCAAAATCGCATGCTACCCTTATGCCGTCCATTACACATATCGCCAAATCGCAGAATCGGAGTGGTCACGAAGACTGACTTCCCCTGTGTGTGTGAGAACTCTCGAGATTTAGCCAGAATCGCACGCCATTCCATGGGTTAGCCAAGATCGCACGCTATATAAACCACATGAGGCAGCCAAAATTGCACTCTACATAGCACACGGTAAATACCACATCGCACGTATCAGAGCAGTTACTAAAACTGAACTCCCATTGTGTCTATGTCCCTTTGTGAGTAAGCCAAGATCGCACACTATCATACACACACAGTTGAGCTAACAACCCTGAGTGAGTCGTGAACCTCCTTTCTTTCTTTCGCAAGCCATCCTTTCTTTCATTCATTCGTTTATGCTCGCATTCATTCATTACGTTACTCTTTTCATTATCTTCCACTTTATGTTACATAATACTTTCATTACATTTATTAACGTTCAACGCAAATCCAAGGGAAGACATACATACATAATAAGGAACATATACATAACATAAATAGACACCATACAAGCAACATCATACATGCATAACACACGTCAAACATAAGCCATCACATCATAACCAGGATTATCTCCCCATAATACCCCCTTAAAATCACTTACAAACCACAAGTCCAAATTGGGTGCATGGGACCTTCCAGGCGCATGGGAAATAGAACTCTAAGTGTAAAACAGTCTAAGCGCATGGGCACTATTTGGGCATTTATGCCCTGTTCAGGTGCATGACACCTGTTCAGGCGCATCACCAACACTTAGCCTTTTCAAGCACTTGGGCGCATGGGCACTGTTTAGGCGCATGGCCAACACTTAGCCATTTTAACCACTTGGGCGCATAGGCACTATTTAGGTGCATGGCTAACACTTGCGCGCATGGCCAACACTTTGACGCATGGGCCAGTGTTCATGTTCATCAAACATTCTGAAATCTTTTCTATGTTATCCACATCGCCCGATTATCATTCTAATCATATCCAAACACAGATCTAACATACTAAGGCCATTTAAGCATGCTATACATTATCTCTACCCCATAATCAACACTATAACATACATACATACATACAACATTCGAACATAGGTCTGTAAACCTATGGTTTCTTTCAAAATGTTTACTTAGTATGCATAATAGCCCCAAATCTATTGAAAATCAGTAAAAGAGGGGTTCTAGAAACTCACCTTGACCAGCATTTGAGCAACACTCTTCCAGCTCAAGACCCACTTCGATTCAGCTCAAGAATTCCGAAAACAAACTCTAAACAACCAGAAGTTTGGTCAAGAACTCAAAACCTAGTTGAAACCGAGCTTAAATAAGAGAAGACTTGCCTTTGCAGCTGCTTCTTCCTCCTTCTCTCTCTAGAACCGGGGCTCTCTCTCTTTTCTTCTTCTTCCTCCGAGAGCAAAGTAGCTTTCTGCTTTGGTATGGGTGACCATGCCCTTTAAATTCTTAAAATAATAAGATTTGTACTTTGTACACTTTTTCTCCCTCTACTTGTGCACAATTTCTATTCTTTCTATTTACTTTTCTTTTCCTTCCATTTAAATAGAAATTCGGGGTGTTACACCGACTCACCTATGTCTAGCCCACATCAGCCACCTATTACTGAGGTGGATACTTCTAAACTTGTTCACGATATCCATATGAAAGAGGCTCTCACTTCAACAAGTGATTGCATAATTAAGACCTCAACCATGGCAACTCAGCCCACTGACACTTTAACTGAAGCTGTCATTGAGCAGGGGAAAACCAACAGCCAAGAACCCAAAGTTGGTGGTGAGAGAGAAGACTTTTGTCCAATTATCTCATCCCCTAATGATTCTTCTGATGAAGATGAGGGGAATTTGAGACTAAAAGTGCAAAAGCTGTCAGAAAATGCACCTATCTAGTCTCCAAAGTTAGTCACCTTGAATCTCAGGTGACTACCTTACGAAATAGGGTCAATGATCAACAACTTGAGATATCTTATCTCAAGGAAAAACTAGCTAGGAGACCTTTAAGAAGAGCTCAACCAGGAACATAAGAACTTGTGAATGTGGTTGATCTAACCTCTAGCTCACCTATGCAAGTGGGTGATGCTACCAAAAAGGGGGATAAAATGTTAGACCAAAAGAACCAATCAGCCTGATCAGAAAAACCTCTAAGTCCCATAGACATCACAACAACTGCTGAAGACTTGATCAGTTGTTTGACAAAGTCTGAAGAGCAACAGCTGAAGAACAAAGTACGGAAGACTTCAACAGCCGAAGACCAAAGTCTGAGATCAACAGCTGAAGACTAAAGTACTGAAGACTTCAAAAGCTGAAGACTAAAGCAATGAAGACTTCAACAGCTGAAGACCAAAGTCTGAAGATCAACAGCTAAAGACTAAGTACTGAAGACTTCAAAAGCTGAAGACTAAAGTACTGAAGACTTCAACAGCTGAAGACCAAAATCTGAAGATCAACAACTGAAGACTAAAGTACTGAAGGTAACAGCTGAAGTTCAAAGACTGAAGACAACAGCTGAAGACATCAGCTGATGACAACAGCTGAAGTTCAAGTACAAGTACTGAAGCCTTCAAAAGCTGAAGACTAAAGTAATAAAGACTTCAACAGCTGAAGACCAAAGTCTGAAGATCAACAGCTGAAGACTAAAGTACTGAAGACTTCAAAAGCTGAAGACTAAAGTACTAAAGACTTCAAAAGCTGAAGACTAAAGTACTGAAGACTTCAACAGCTGTAGACCAAAGTCTCAAGATCAACAGCTGAAGACTAAAGTACGGAAGACTTCAAAAGCTAAAGACTAAAGTACTGAAGACTTCAACAGCTGAAGATCAACAGTTGAAGACTAAAGTACTGAAGATAACAGCTGAAGTACAAAGACTGAAGACAACAGCTGAAGACATCAGCTCATGACAACAGCTGAAGTTCAAGTACAAGTACTGAAGCCTTTAGAGTTTGTTACAACAGCTGAAGAAGCATTTTTCAGTTGTTGTGATGGTTTTCTTTCAGTAGTTTTCTTTTCTATTTCAGTACTTGTAAAACGACTGAAGAGCATGTTCTTCAGTCGTTGTAGTTTCAGTAGTTTCTTTTTAGTAGTTGTAGTGATAGTTAACACTTAGTATTTTTGTAAGAAGATGTCAGCTGTTTTGACATCTTCAGTAATTGTGTTAACTATTAGTAGTTTGAATAATTCTATTAGATGTCACTATCAAGTGACATCAGCAAACATCACATCTCCTATATAAGAGATGTTGACCTAATTGTACGTGTGACATTCTGTTACCACGAAAGCGCATATTGAATGAAATATCTTTCGCAGAATTCTCTCTCTCTATAACTGTTTACTCTTATATGGAATATCAATTGTGTTCTTTTGAATTGTCTAATTCATTGTTTGATTTCCGCTGTAATACTCTCTAATCAATCAAACGTAGATCACTGATCCTAACATAAAATCATCACAAACTCATAACCTGGGAGTTCCTCACAAAGTATGGATATTAAGGACTCACTATCCTCACTTGAAACTGTCCATACTCAGCAACTTCCTCAAGTTCACGTTGATGTGGACTCTATAGACTCCTTCATTGAGAGTCTTTTTAAGGAAGGGATACTAAGGGCAGTGTCATGTAAGGCCCCATTCCCAGGCACCTAACAGTTGGTCATTCATTGCACTTAAAACATTTTAAAACGTACATATATTTTGCAGCGGAATTTAAATATTTCATTAATAACTAAAAACATATCATTTACAACGTTCGTTTTCATCTCAAAATACAATGACATGTCAAAATACGAATGCCAGCCTCAAAATGCTCCTAGTAGCTTATGCATCCATGCCTGAAACTCCTCGCCATCAACATATACCTGCCAACTATCATGCATACAAAAGTCAGCGACGCAGAGTGAGTTCTAGTTTTATAATAAAACATATTTTTCTCTGTTAAAACCATTCTTTACTTTATTTCTAAACATACTATACCTTACAACCGTTCTTGATCATGCATCATACGTACGTACAGATAATATCATTATTAACTTTATCATTATGTTCATTAACTTTGTTCATTCAGTGTATTACATTATCATTCACTTCTCTTTCTAGATCTGGTCAGACTTTACCCTCTTCGTGGCACTCAGCCATGATTACTGAGGTCGAATGACGAGGATCCTATTTTGTACTTTTTTACGATAATTCATTTACATTCATTCATATGTTCGTTCTTTCATACATGATTTTTCATTCATTACTCATTATTACTCGAATCTTGTCTCTTGCAATATCCCATGCTCGAAAGCTAATGCTGTGCCGGGGCCTGCTCACAAACCCTCGACCCATGTCCGAAGACTGACACAGCACCGAGATACGCGACAAAGATCCCATATGAGTAAATCACAGGGATTGAACTCTAACCGAGTCTGTTGCAACACAAAGTCGCTCACCTTATTATCTCGTCTCATGCAATATCCCCGACTCATATCTGAAGATTGATACTGTGTCGGGGCCAGACAAACAAACCCCCGACTTATGTCCGAAGGCTGACACAGTATCGGGATACGCGACACGGATCTCATCATCTGTCACTTTTGTCATATGCAATACTCCCGACTCATGTCCAAAGACTGATACTGTGCCGGGGCCTGCACACAAACCCCCGACTCATGTCCGAAGAATGACAGTGTACTGGAGTACGCAATTTGTATCTTGTCTAATGCAATACCCCCGACTCATGTCCGAAGACTGATACTGTGCTGGGGCCTGCTCACAAACCCCCAACTCATGTTCGAAGACTGACACAGTAACAGGATACGCGACAAGGACCTCTTTCGCGTCTGTTGTGACACAGAGTCGCTCACCTCATACATATGCTTGCAAGCCTTTCTATACTTTGTCTTTTATTCATTCATTTATTCATGCATGCATTCATTCATTACATCCTCTTTTCATTATCTTCCACTTTACGTTACATAATACTTCTATTACATTTATTAACGTTCAACGCAAAGCCAAGGGATGACATACATACATAACAACGAACATACATAAACATAAACATACACCATCACCATCACGCACACATCAAACATAAGCCATCACATCATAACCAGGCCTATCTTCCCATTTTACCTTGTAAAATCCACTTAGAAAACCTCAAGTCCAAAGTGGGCGCATGGGTCCTTCCAGGCGCATGAGCATAAAAATTCTAAGTATAAACAGTCTGGGCGCATGGGCACTGTTTGGGCGTTTCTGCCATGTTCAGGCGCATCACCAACACTTAGCCCTTTCAATCACTTGGGCACATGGGCACTGTTTAGGCGCATGGCCAATACTTAGTCGTTTCATTCACTGGGATGCATGGGCACTGTTTAGGCGCATGGCCAATACATAGCCGTTTCATTCACTGGGACGCATGGGCACTGTTTAGGCACATGGTCTGCACTTAGCCATTTCATTCACTGGGACACATGGGCACTATTTAGGCGCATGGCCACACTTGGGCGCATGGCCAACATGCTAAGCGCATGGGCCACTGGGCCACTGTTCAGGCGCATGACCCACTCTTGGGCGCATGGCCAACACTTAGGTGTCTGGTCTCTTATGCTGGACACATGGACAAGTGTTTGGGTATATGAACCACTGTTCATGTTCATCAAACATTCTGAAATATTTTCTATGCTACCAATTTCACCCGATTGCCATTCTACTCATACCCAAACACGGATCTAACATACTAAGGCCATCTAAGCATGCTAAACATCATCTCTAACCCATAATCAACATTGTAACATACATACATACATACAACATTTGAACATAATGCTATAAACCCATGGTTTCTTTAAAAGATGCTTACATCGTTTGCATAATAGCCCTAAATCAGTTGAAAATCAGTAAAAGAGGGGTTCTAGAAACTCACCTTGAGCAGCTTTTGAACAACACTCTTCCAGTTCAAGACCCACTTCGATTCAACTCTTGATCCCGAAAACAAACTCTAAACAACCAGAACCTGGGTCAAGAACTCAATACTCAGCTGAAATCGAGCTCAAACAAGAGAAGACTGACCTTTTTTTCAGCTTCTTCTTCCTTTTTCGCTCTCTAGAACCAAGAGTCTCTCTCTCTTCTTCTTTTCAGCCGTGAAGAAGAAGATTAAGAAGAAATAACGGGCACCCATGCCCTTAAATCCTTAAAATAATAAAAGTCTACTTTGTACACTTTTCCCCTTCCACTTGCACATAATTTATATTCCTTCCACTTACTTTTCTTTTCCTTTCATTTAAATAAAATTTCATGGTGTTACATGTCTACCCCCCTTAAAGAGGTTTCGTCCCGAAACCTATCGCTTCTCGAACAGTCACGAGTAACACTGTCTCACCTCTTCTTTGATCTTGCATTTAAACTCAGATCCCTTTAGGCTTCACTACACCCGCACAAGTGAAACCATCATCCTCCTTGGTCTATTCTCTCCTTCTTATTAGTAGTGGTCACCAATTGCTCCTCGTGGTTGGATACTCTGTCCATCTCAGTATTCTCTAGTAGCCTGATCATATCCTTATCAGTTGAGCTCTTTCTTAGACGAGATGCATGGAACATCAAATGAATTCCACTTAACTCATCGGGTAGCTCCAGTCGATGTGTCGCTTCCCCTACCTGAGAAAAAACTGAGAATGACCCTCTACACTATAATATTAGCTTTACATAATTTCAAATCAAGCAATCCACTCTCCTCTTCGAAGCCTTCCTCATACTTCATTCTCGTAGGTTGTCACCGAACTCTGGTCATGCGCGATTGATCAATACATCTTCTTCCAACACTTGGGGTTTGAGTCATAGATTACTGACCAACTCACCCGAAGATACGTGTCTACCTACCTATGTCTGTCTTGAACAGCCTAGCAGAAACAAGCGCTCTCTCGCGATTCTATCGCACAATCCTCTAAGGCATTAGGTAACCTGGTAGACTTGCTAATAGCAATTCTTACATCGAAGGGCTCATCGATCTTCCTACCCCTAACGTGCAACATTGCGGAAGATAGCAGCAAAAAACTACTACTAGCGCAACAATTGAAGTATAGATGCATAAATCTAAATTTGCAAGAACATACCTGACGTTACCTCGGAGTCTGACCTAGCCTCCTCCCGGTCATAGCGAGGGCTCTAGCCTTCACCCTCTGTTCTCCTTCCTCGTACCGGAACTTCCTACCCTCAACTTCTTGTAGTCTCTACTCATGTGTCCTGTCTTTCAACAGCCGTAGCATTTAGCAATTTGACAGTCCCTCGCTCTGTGGCCATCCTTTCCACACTGAAAATAAACGTTCAATCCCCACTTGCACTCCCCCTCATGGCCTCAGCCACACTTGTTGCAAATCTCTCCTTTTCTTTTCATTCTCTTTCGATCATCGTCCCTCAACGCTGTACCTCCATACCCAAATCCACCATCATTGTCTCGCCTTCCTTTCCCCTTCTTAACATAGGCTCGCTCCTCCCCTTCTTCTGTCATCGCCATCGCCCCCCGCTCGTCGTACAATCTTCCCGCCAGGTCAACTGCCGACCGAAACGTACTCGGTCGGGCGTCGATCATGTGCCTACGGATGTCTGCCCGCAAGCCCTGAATATACCTCTTGATCTTTCGCGAAAGAGGTGTCACCTAATCCGGCACCAGACGTGCCATCTCGTTGAACTTCATGGTGTACTATTGATGTGTCAGGGTTCCTGCCTCCAGTTGCAGGAATTCCCTTTCAACTTTATCCATCTCATGATGAGGACAGAATTCCTCAATCACCAGCCTCGTCAACTCCGGCCATCTCATCCTTCCAATAGCTCTGCTACCCTCGGCTTGGACTATATTGTCCCACCAGCACAGAGTCGAGTCCACAAAAAAATGGGCAGCAAACTTTACTTTCTGATCCTCCTGACACTCGCTAATATTCAATACCGCCTCCATCTCTCTCACCCATTGGTGAGCAGTAGCAGCAATGCCGTTTCCATCAAAATTTGGGGGCTTGCATTGTTGAAACGCCCCATAATTACAGCCTCGTGTCGCCTCCAGCGCAGGCTCTTTCTCTTCGTCCTCTTCGTCATCGAAGAAAACCGTTTCAGTCTCGGGTCGTCTCCTTTCACCCGAAGGTCTACCCTTTTCCTGTCTCTCCTCGTCTCTAACAGCCTTCATAACTTCGGTCACCACAGACGGTAGGATTGTCTGCATAACCTGATGCACTTCCTCCATGACTGCCTCTCTCATCGAGGCTCTCTGATTAGCATTCTCATCACCGCCGTCCTGATGAGGAGCCTCGGGTTCCTCATAGGCTGCTCCTTCAGCCTAGACCTTCCTCTTATGACCCGTGGTTCAGCAACAAGTCCACCACCACCTCCACCTTGTGAAGCATTCGAAGATCTACCGCCAACCATCTTCTAACACACTATAAGATTCAAACACTAACGCGGTCATTCAAGGTAATAACTCAGTTTATGTCAAGTATAGTAACTCCCTAATTACAGTGGCCAGTTGTGATTAGCCACTTACTTTACTCTTCATACCCCAAGCATCTCCTATCCTAACTTAATCAGTATCTAAATCTACACAAAAGCACACAAGCCACATACATGTGCACATAATGCCAGTTAACGTAACTTACATAAAACGTTTACATAAAAACCTTTACCTGCAGGCACGTAGCTACTAGGACTGGCATCCCTTTTCCTTTTTGTCCCATTCTCAATTTAAGATTAGGTTTTCCAAAATATTTACCCAATCACTTAAACTTTGGCTCTGATACCAACTTCTAAGGCCCCATTCCTAGGCACCTTACAGTTGATCATTGATTGCACTTAAAACATTTTAAAACGTAAGTATATTTTGCAACGGAATTTAAATATTTCATTAACAACTAAAAACATATGATTACAACGTTTGTTTTCATCTCAAAATACAATGACATGTCAAAATACGGATGCGAGCCTCAAAATGCTCCTTGTAGCTTATGCATCCATGCCTGCAACTCCTCCGCATCAACATATACCTGCCAGCTATCATGCATAAAAAGTCAGCAACACTGAGTGAGTTCTAGTTTTATAATAAACATACTTTTCTCTATTAAAACCGTTCTTTACTTTATTTCAAAACATACTATACCTTACAACCGTTCGTGATCATGCATCATACGTACATACAGATAATATCATTATTATCTTCATCATTACGTTCATTAACTTTGTTCATTCAGCGTATTACATTATCGTTCACTTCTCTTTCTAGATCCGGTCAGACTTTACCCTCTTCGTGGCACTCAGCCACGATTACTGAGGTCGAATGACGAAGATCCTGTTTTGTACTTTATTACGATAACTCATTTACATTCATTCATACATTCGTTCTTTCATACATGCTTTTTTGTTCATTACTCATTATTACTCGAATCTTGTCTCTTACAATATCCCATGCTCGAAAGCTCATGCTATGCCAAGCATGTTCACAAACCCCCGACTCATGTCTGAAGACTGACACAACACCGGGATACGTGACAAAGATCCCATATGAGTCAATCATAGGGATTGAACTCTAACCGAGTCTGTTGCAACACAAAGTCGCTCACCTCATTATCTTCTCTCATGCAATATCCCCGACTCATGTCCGAAGATTGATACTGTGCCGGGGCTGACAAACAAACTCCCGACTCTTGTCCGAAGACTGACACAGTACCGGGATACGTGACACAGATCTCATCATATGTCACTTTTGTCATATGCAATACTCCCGACTCTTGTCCGAAGACTAATACTGTGTCGGGGCGTGCTCACAAACCCCCGACTCATGTCCGAAGACTAACACAGTACCGGAGTACGCAATCTGTATCATGTCTCATGCAATATCCTCGACTCATGTCCAAAGACTGATGCTATGCCGGGGCCTGCTCATAAACCCCCGACTCATGTCCAAAGACTGACATAGTACCGGGATACGCGACAAGGACCTCTTTCGAGTCTGTTGCGACACAGAGTCGCTCACCCCATACATATGCTTCCAAGCCTTTCTATACTTTCTCTTTATTCATTTATTTATTCATGCATGCATTCATTCATTATGTTCCGTTTTTCATTATCTTCCACTTTACGTTACATAATACTTCCATTACATTTATTAACGTTTAACGGAAAGCCAAGGGAAGGCATACATACATAATAAGGAACATAAATAAACATAAACATACACGATCACCATCATACGCACATCAAACATAAGCCATCACATCATAACCAGGCCTATCTTCCCATTTTACCCCTTAAAATCCACTTAGAAAACCTCAAGTCCAAAGTGGGAGCATGGGTCCTTCCAGGCACATGCGCATAAAAATTCTAAGAATCAACAGTCTAGGCGCATAGGCACTGTGTGGGCGTGTCTGCCCTATTCAGGCGCATCACCAACACTTAGCCGTTTCAAGCACTTAGGCGCATGGGCACTGTTTAGACGCATGGCCAATACTTAGCCGTTGCATTCACTAGGACGCATGGGCACTGTTTAGGCGCATGGCCAATACTTAGCCGTTTCATTCACTGGGACACATGGGCACTGTTTAGACGCATGGTCCATACTTAGCCGTTTCATTCACTGGGACGCATGGGCACTATTTAGGAGCATGGCCACACTTGGGCGCATGGCCAATACTTAGCTGCATGGCTAACATGCTGGGTGCGTGGGCCACTGTTCAGGCGCATGACCCACTCTTGGGAGCATGGCCAACACTTAGGCGTCTGGTCTCTTATGCTAGACGCATGGACAACTGTTTGGGCGCATGAACCACTATTCATATTCATCAAACATTCTAAAATATTTTCTATGCTACCAATTTTAGCCGATTGCCATTCTACTCATACCCAAACACAGATCTACATACTAAGGCCATCTAAGCATGCTAAACATCATCTCTAACCATAATCAACACTGTAACATACATGCATACATACATACATACAACATTCAAACATAAAGCTGTAAACCCACAGTTTCTTTAAAAGATGCTTACATCGTATGCATAATAGCCCCAAATCATTTGAAAATCACTAAAAGAGGGGTTTTAGAAATTCACCTTGAGCAGCTTTTGAACAACACTCTTCCAGTTCAAGACCCACTTCGATTCAACTCTTGAATCTTGAAAACAAACTCTAAACAACGAGAACTTGGGTCAAGAACTCAATACTCAGCTGAAACCGAGCTCAAACAAGAGAAGACTTACCTTTTTCTCAACTTCTTCTTCCTCTTTCTCTCTCTAGAACCAAGAGTCTCTCTCTCTTCTCCTTTTCAGCCATGAACAAGAAGATGAAGAAGATATAATGGGCACCCATGCCCTTAAATTCTTAAAATAATAAAAGTGTACTTTGTACACTTTTTCCCCTTCCACTTTTGCACAATTTCTATTCCTTCAACTTACTTTTCTTTTCCTTTTGTTTAAATAAAATTTCGGGGTGTTACATGTCATCTCCACCTCAAGGAAATTCCAACTGCATCATAGAGTGGATGTATGATGCCAAAAGAAGAGCCTTCATTCTGTAAAGAGTTCAAGGGAAGCAAGAAGTCTTTAACTTTCACACCTTCAACTATTATGAAGGTCTGGACCTTATCAGCATGCCACTTGTCAACCTAAGCCAATCTAGACAAGATGACAGCCTACTTCAAAGGATACAAGATAGAATTACTGAAGAGGTCAGACAAAGAAGGAGATAAAGGCAATCAGGTACTACTATTGTTCAACTGGATGTTGAGGCAGACCCTAAGATTAGTTTGAAAGGGGAAACCTTGACTGAAGGCCCATTGGTAAAGAATGAGAGCCATGTCACATCCACAACTACTTTAGCAATTCATTCCTTCTGTGAAGCACCTGCTGATGAAGGTACATCACAACCTCTCTCTGGCCGAAGCTTGACAGCTACACAAAGCAATGAAGGCCACAGCTCTCTCCACCCTAAGTCACAAAGGTCTGTGAGCGACAAAGGTAAAATAAATATGACTTCTGAGGATATTAGGAAGGAGGAGAGAGAGAGGAAGTGGAAGTGAAGGGGAGAAAGTTTCTCTACTAGGTCTTCAAGATTCATGGAAGCTGCTATCAGGGCTGCCCCTAGGCCAAAGACTCAAGATGATGAGTTGAGGCCAGTCAGGATAAACTATTTACAAACAAGGAACTATGATATTGATAATATCATCTCCCTCCCCTTAGACGAATTAAATAAACTGGCTAACATGGAAGTGTCAAAGGAGAGAAAGGAGGCAGGTGATGCAAAATTACCTCTTCAAATCGAAGAAGTAAAAAGACAGAAAAGACTTTACAAGCATGTGCCTACCCTCTTCCCAGTTCAAGAAAGTTCTGTATAAAAGGATGTGCTCCATAAGAACCTCAGGTAGACAAAGAAATAGATAGGATCAAAAGATCAACTACCTAAGTGCCATAGGCAAAAAGAATCTATCTTGCAAATGTACTTCTTCCCCTATCCTTTGAATACATTGAGTTCGAGTATCTCAAATAGCTTGAACTTGAAGTAACCAAAGAAAGAAAAATCACAAAGAAAAGGTTGAGGAAAGAAGCTACAAAGTTAAGAGCCATCATCCAGTAGAGTATGAAGAAGTCTGGTGATAGGCAGAGGATAATGAGCTTCTTGAAGTTGTATGGATTCCACGGAAGGAGACTTGGCCCCATGTCTCTATCCATTGTGGATGAGCATATAAGGGTGATCAAGCAGAAGGTTCAAACAGGAGAACTAGTTGACTTACACTCCCTACCAAGTTAGGTCCCTCAAGAAGTGAAGGTTAAGGTTGAACCATTTGAGACAGCATAACTTGAACCTCCTCCTGAGCACCAGCAAGCTTCTACTTTTGATCCATAGCAGGGTTTTGTTTGATATTAATCTAAAGCTGTGAGAGAGGAAGACATAACTAAGAAAGAAAAAGAAAATCAACAAGGTGCTACAGGCCAGTCTTCTCATGTAAAAGGTTCAAAAAGGAGAAAAAGGATGGCCTCTAAACCAAAGCCAAAGAAGAAGAAGAAAGAGGCATCGATCTCCAAACCTCAGGATGAGTCAAAACATCCTGAGGATGTGCAACAAGAGGATGCTACATCAACTCCAATTCAAATAGCTCCTCTAGCAACAGGAAGACCCATCTTGTCCTAGACATATGTCACACCCCGACTCACGGCGGAATCATTGGGGCGGACGAATGGGAGACGATTTCTCATAGCACATGGAACTAATGAAGTTAAAATATTAATAAATGTCATTATTCATTTAACATTACAAGACAAATAAGTAATTACAATACAAAAGCATCAACACAAAGAAATAATCTGTTAACTTAAACTAGGTCCAAGTCCTATATGAGCACAAGAAGATCTTCAAGCATCAAACCTGAAACATGATGAAAATAAAAGGTCAACTAAAAAAATAGTTGGTGAGTTTCCAAGATTTTCATACATAATATAACAAGGTTACAAGTAGCAATTCATGTCATAGGTAATAAGTTAGTAAGGTTATAGAACACATATCGTTACAACCAAACCTAGACTTGATTACAAGTATATAAGATTGGCTAAGTGTATTTGGTTCCCATGACGAACAAGCATACGTCATCAGGAGTCAGCAATACATCGACTTTAGCACCAAATAGGCTTGTCAGGCCCAAAGATCTAAGACGTCGCCAGGCTAGCAATAGTTAATGATTGTAAACAAACTATGTATCTCATATAATAACTTACAACATACAAATAACCATGACAAAAATATGAATTGCGAGTGCTTTACAAGTCTCAACGTTTATATGTGTATGATGTATAAGTAATCATGTTTCTCCCTAAAATAGTGTGAAAAGATAAAAAGGGGCAAGGAAAACTCACTTGAAATAAATAAGATGATAGTAAGAAATTAACGATGCTCCAACGATTCCTTTTTACAAGATACCTAATGTATATATATTCGAAGGTTAAGTTTAAAGGTCAGATTAATGAATAAACGTCAACTAAGGTTTCAATTTGAATTTGGGGTTTTGATATTTAAGTATAATATAATAACACAATTAATAATGTTTTGGTTCAATAAAGATGGTATGAACCAATAAAAAAAATAAGAATGATAGTGAAAAGTTTAATAATTTAATTTGTTGAATTAGTAAAGATTAAATATGACATGCAAAAAGAAGTGATTTATTTAATAATTAATTATTTAAAATTGATAAAGGTGCTTAATTAAATATTTATTAAAAATAATCTTAAAATTATCTAAAATCATTTTATAAGGTTTTGAGCTTTCATAAAAATCTTAAAATATCAAGTTCTAAAAAAATAAGAATAAAATATAATTGTTTTATAAGTTTCAAGAGCTTAAATAGCTATTTGAAAAATAATTATTTATGAAGATTTATAATGTTGTGAAACACTCTAAATTTGGGTCCTAATAATATTTTTCTATAATCTTTGTTATTCTTTAAAGATAATTAATTTAAAATCATACATTTTGTTAAAACTTTTAAATCAATTTAATAATAATTAAACAATGACTTGATCTAAATAATTAAATAATTAGTTATTTAGATGTTTTAAATATTGTTTTAGAACGATTTGAAATAACTCACATTCTCCTTAAGGTGATTTTAATAAATTATGAAACTTATAAATAAGTTTTGTTATAGCTTTTAAACTCTTAAGAAAACGAGATTATAACTTTTTAAAGTTTTAAAAGATTACTAAATAATAATTATTAACAAATCAATAGTTATATTAATATTATGATATAATTATTATTTCCTACAACTAATAAAAAATGATTTAAAAATATATGTGGGTGCCCAGGGTCGAACCTAGGTCTCCCGCATATATGCAATGCGTGTTACCATTAGACCAAGGCCGTGCATCTTGTCAAAGCTTGGTTTTAAATTCTAAATTAGATTCCAATGAAATCCCCAATTCCTTGAAGAACCCAAGATTGCGGTTGCTTCAAATTGGTCTCAAATTGATAATGATAAGAGTAATAAATAGAGGGCTTTTGTTCCCCACACTAAATCGAGTGTAGTGATATGTGTAACTTACGTTATTGAGTTCGATTTGATGAAGATGGTGATAAGGATAGCCGCGACAAAGATAAAGTTGGTTCGAGGATCAAACGTTGATGATAATTCAATTAACTTTGAGGTTAGCTTCGTGTAGTGTTCTTGATGCAAAGCCCCTTGACAATTTCGAAGATTGAAGCTCGAATAATGGTTTTCGAGTGGGGGTTTGGGTCACGATATCGTGTATGGTTGGATTTGATGTTGGTGTTTGTTTAAGGTGAAATTGTAAATTGTATACGATTTCAGATAGATAATCGATCGTTGGGTTCATTTAATTGGATTATTATTGAGTTTTAAGGTCTGAACGGCTATGGATTTAAGGCATCGGTTATGCTCACGATTGAGCTTTGTACCGGTGTTTTAGCATGATTAATGGGTGCATTCAAGTTCGAAGCACGTTCTATAATGATTTGGGATGGTTTTTGAATCGAGAACGATTGAATTTTGATGATTTTGGAGTGGCCGGAGAGTCTCCGGCGGTTGGCCGGTGACTTGGCCGGAAATACAGGTGGATAATGGGGGTAAAGAGTTAGGTTTAGGGAAGTTACATCTTTGGTCCCTGTGGTTTTTTGGAAGTATTATTTTATGTAAAACCTTTTAGTTCGAGTTTTAAATCTAAAATTTTAACCCTTAAACTTTTAAAACCTTAACTTAAAATAACCCACATTATTTATAAACTTATATACTTTATACAATTTATAAAATAAAATGAATCTTTTAAATGATATCTTGTAATTTAATTAGATGTTTGAATGGTTAACACTTATTATTAACATTTAAAATTTATAAAACAATACATGTTATAAGGTATAATTATTATTATAAATTGATTTAATGATAAACTACTTGAATTTTATGTAGCCAAATTCATAGTATTTATCATATAAAATATTTGTGGTGTTTGAACATCTAGAGGAATAACATACTTTAATAATGAATTTTACCATTTTAAGAAAGTCTCAAAATGATTTAGGGTTTAGAATTTGAAAATAGAAGATGTAACAACATACACTACAAATCCAGAAAAATGGCATGTCATCAGAGATCAAGGTGTTGAAGATGTCTACACATGGCAAGACATGTTCAATCTACCTCTACATGATCTTTTGATATGAGAAGACACTATGAGAGTCTGAGTGATCCAGATCATCTTATGAAGAAAAGGATGGTCATTATCATGATGAGGACCGTTGATATATGAAGTCTTCAAGTGTTTTGGTAGCTCAGCCTAGGGGGAGTTTGTATGGTTTCATATAAGGCTGGTGCAACCCAAAACATCCAAAGTCTCTCCTGCATGCACAAGTGTATTGAAGTAGAATTCTTTGGAAGTTTCACACTCTTCCTTAGAAAACATTCTAAGTGTGAAATCTTCTGAATCCAAGACCAATATCTTCCGAAGCCAAACATGAAGTCTTCCAAAGCTTCAAAGACAAAGTCTTCTCAAGCCAACTCTTGAAGACAGATTTCTTCCAAAGACTTTTTAACACATGCTATTATCTGATGTACCTTTAACATAGAGGTTGACCACCTTTCCAGCATAACTCTGATGAGACACTAACTTTACATAAGTTGGTGAAATGTCCATGCTTTTGGTAAATGTACATTGAGGTCTTGAGTATGTACTTTCTACTTTATATACATTTATCCTGTTTGTAATATATTAGGATGTGAGCTATGGCATGTCATAGTCACTAGTCAAAAGGCAATCTACATTTTGACTCTACATTGATTTTGTTGTTGTCTAGATCATGTATCCAGCTGGCCTTCAATGTATGGACAACTATAGGTTGTAGTATAAGTATCTCTGGTCCTTGTATCTTATTGTTATTGCTTTGTAAACATTTTAAAGGAACTAGAGAGAAATATACATCATCATTGAAAACCAATTACTTGTGTTCTAGTTTTGTCTCTTATTACTTATGGTTCTTAGCTCTCATATAAACTAGTTTTTCTAGTTCCCCATTTCATTGGTTAAGTGTTCTAAAGAACTCTCCTCGCTTGTGCTGTTGTGTTGTAAAAGTGTATTGCACCCTTCCTATGGTCTTACAAAAGTGGAACATAATGAATGAACGAATGAAAAGACTTGCATGCAAATGTAAGGAGGTTCACAACTCATTGTGAGTTGTTAGCTCAAGTGTGTGTTTTATAGTGGACAATCTTGGCTAACCCTTAAGGGTTCACACATAGGGGGAGTTAGTCTATATGACTACTCAATACGTGTGATATGGTATCCTTGTCGCTTAACCCTAGATGATATGGATTGGCTCCCAAGAGGGAGTTTAAGCATATGACATGATCTGGAATGAAGTGAAAGATAAGAAAAGTATGAAATGTCCGATAAGTACGAATGTGCAATATGAATGAAATGAACAACGACAGAAGATAATTAATATTACCTTGTTGTAGCAGAAGTCATTTTTCTTTTCCCTTTGTCACTCACAGACCTTTGTGACTTAGGGTGGAGAGATCTTTGGCCTTCATTGCTTGGTGTAGCTTCCAAGCTCTAGCCAGAAAGAGGTTGAGATGCACCTTCACCAGCAGGTGTTCATCAAGAGAATGAATCTATGTAGTAGTTGATGGTGAGACAGGCTCTTAGGTCTACCACTGGGCCTTGAGTCAAGGTTTCCCCTATAAAGCTAATCTTAAGGTCTACCTCAACATCGAGTTGACCAATGATATTGCCTGATTGCCTTAGTCTCCTTCTGAAGCTAAACTCTATAGTGATCGTGTCTTGAATCCTTTGAGCCAGCCTGTTAGCTTGTCTAGATTGGCTTTTATTAACAAGTGGCATGCTCACAAGGTCAAGACTTTCATAGAAGTTCCAGGTCTGAAAATTGAAAACTTCTTGCTTCCCTTGAACTCTTTGAAGAATAAGGGCTCTTCTGTTTGCATCATACATCCACCCTATGTTGTAATTAGAAGTTCCTTGAGATGGAAATAATACTACCCTTGCTATAACTTCCTTAAAAAGACTTTGAATGTTCAAGTCTATTAAGTCCACATCAGTGTGAACTTGAAGAAGTTATTGAGTATGGACAAATGCAAGTGAGGATGGTGAGTCCTCAATGTCCATGATCTATGAAGAACTCCCAAGTTCTGTGTCTGTGATGAATTTCTCCCCCTTTTGGTTGCATCGCCCACTTGCATAGGTGAGCTAGAGGTTAGGCAACCACATTCACAGATTCTTGTGTTCCTGGTTGAGCTCTTCTTAAAGGTCTTGCAAGTAGTTGTTTCTTAAAATAAGATATCTCAAGTTGCTGATCATTGACCCTATTTTGCAAGTTAGTCACCTGAGATTCAAGATGACTAAACTTAGGGACTAGATAGGTGCATATTTGTGAAAGTTTTTGCACCTTTAGCCTCAGATTCCCCTCATCTTCATCAGAAGAATCATGGGGGGATGAGAGAATTTGACCAAAGTCTTCTCACTTACCACCAGCATTAAGTTCTTGGCTGTTGGTTTTCCTCTGCTCACTGACAACTTCACTTACCACTATCTAGTTAGGCTTGTGAGCTCATCAGGCTGAGCATGAGGAACTTCAGCACTGATCTTTGAAATAATGGAGTGGTGTTTTCCTTAGGAGAAGTGGTAGCTCCAGTACCCACTTCCTCCTGTATGGGTAAGTATATGGGGGCCTACACAGACTCAATAGCTTGTGCAAGGGTTCGTTTGGATTTTCTTTTGGTGATTGTGGCTGTTTTAGCGGTTGAGATGTAGGTGTGGGTTTAACATTAGCTTGTCTTGCTTGGTTGTTACCTTAAGCAATGAGCTCTAACATTTTTGGGACAAGGGTTGTTTCTACCCCTAAGAAACCAACCATTGGCTTTTACAAAATTTTAAAGATGTTGGGCTTCGTCTATCCCAATTTAAGAATATTACATGTTTCCCTCAACTATGAGCCCAGTTCATAGTTAAAAATGTATTGAACATATGTTGGAAATATGTAATACTCAAAGGAGTCCAAGTTAGCAAGCAGATTTGTATAAACAAATTGAGAGTACCTGAACTTGAACCGCTGAACCATCCCATGAATATGAAGGAGAGATCTTCAGGAATCTGGTCCCAACCCCCATGCTTGTTGGATAAGCTGTGGATGACCATAAGTAGTAAGTACTTCCACTGGGATGAGACCTTCCCTTTCCTGAAGGTCTTTACAGAGAAACCCCCTTCATAGCCCATCTACTGAAAGGACTGGTTAACAACTTCTTTTGGAAAGGACAACTGACCTTCCTTATCATCCAGCTATAGATGAGCATTTATGATGGCTAGAGTGATGAAGATTGTCCTCCCCTACACCATAGCAAACAATGCTTCTCCTCATCTAGAACAACCTCTTGATAGGTTTTCCATAAATCAAGTAATGATCTCATAAACAAACGGATCAATGGAAAGGGAGGTGAAGTAGTTAGACAGAGCCGAGAATTGGCAAACCTTTGAAAAGTGTGGATCCTTCTAGGAGTTTAATAGATCAAGCTGATTGTGTTTCCTGTGTAACTCCATGGAGAAATTTGGGTCATTTCTTTAGTTAAGGTTGGCCATTTTGAGAAAGCTTAAAGGAGAAGGAAAGATGAATGAAGGCGATTTCAGAGAGAAATTTGGGAATTTAGTGTTGGGTTTTGTAACATGTAAACCAAGGCTAGTTTAACCATTTAAACTATAAAAATGTAGAAGAATATAGGTTTTAACATATGGTTTGTAATTTGAAAATTTTACCATTTTAAAGAACAAACAAAACCCCATATCCAGGATCAACAATATATGTGAAATAGTATGCTAGCAAACAAAACAAACAACCATAGGGTGTACAAAGAAACAACCTTCCTTGCACAAGATGTTGTAGATGTAAAAGATGAGAAGATGATTTTCTTGAATGTCTAGCCTTCAAAGGAGAAGACCTCAAGCTTGTATACCCACAAGCCCTTCCAAACACCAAGCTTTTTAGGGAGCACAACACCAAAGAACTCTCTTCCTTTGCACCTTAAAACACCGAAAGTTTCAGCCTCTTGGAGCCTTGAATCTGAATTTTCAGCCCTGTTTTGAGAGAGAGAGAGAGTTCTTTTCTTTTGTGTGTAAGAAAGTGCGTGTTTTGGAGGAGTGCAAGAGCAAGTCTCTAAGTCTTCCAAAGACAAGAATAAAACACAAAACCCCTCTCTTCCTTGGGCAGCCGAAGTGTCTTTAAAATGGGTTTCCCCCATTATAATTTTTAAAAATGTTACACTTTTAGCCCTTAGTTTTATAAAATTAAAACCTCTTTTAATTTTATAACAATAACACACTTTGATTGTTATTGTTGGATCTTGTATGCCCAAGACACATACAAGATTGATGTGGTTAGTACGTTAAGATCCAAGTCGGGTCTACCCAATAACAAGCTACACAAACACCAATAAATGTTTATTGTTGATGAGATCATACAAATAAACATTGACACCAATTTAGAAAATGGGTTTTCTAAAACATTGCTTGTAATCGAACAATATTATATGGATAGTTTGTTCATGAGATATTATTTGTTTCATTATTTAAGTTGGTTAAATAATAACAAATAAAAGTTTCTTAATGATACAAAATTTAAATATGTTTTAATATTATAAATTAAGTGGTTGAAAGAGTACAAGTTTATAAAAGTTTCAAAATGGGGGAACCTATTTTGAAAACACATTTCGGCCGCCCCATGTTGGGTCTTTAGTCTTGGTTCTTTCAAGACTTAATACTTACATGCACTCTTCCAACTCTCCTCTCTCCAAGACACACTCTCTCTCACACACAAGCAAAAGAACCTCCCAAAACCAGGCTGAAAATCGGATTTAGAAGCTGGATAGGGGCTGAACTTTCGGTTCTTGGAAGACCTAAGGAAGAGCTTACTTTGGTGTTGTATCCTAACAAGCAAGGTGTTTAAAGAGCTTGTGGGTATCACAACTTGAGGCTCTCTCACTTGAGTGCCGGACATTCAAGAACATCTTCATATTCATCTCATACATCTACAACATTTGTACAAGAAAGGTTGTATTTATAAACACCCTATGGTTGTTATGTCTTGTTTGATAGCGTACTATTTCAGATACATTTTGATCCTTATTCTTGGATTTTGTTTGTTGTTTAATATGGTACAAATTTTCACATTATAAACCATATATTAAACTCCTTTTTCCGCTATGTTTTCATAGTTTAAATGGTTAAACTAGATTGTTTTTCATGTGACAAAACCCAACAATGGCATCTAGAGCCGGTTTTGTGGAATATGTGCTTCAAAAGGTCTTGAAAAATTAGTCTTCATTGACTTTTTCAACCCATTAGGGGTTGTGTTGTTATGGATGTATGAATCCCTTATATTTCAAGGTTAATCTTACATGCTTTGGTTTAAACCTTGAAAGATTAAATCAAATGGTTGATTGTGTTGTTTGGACAAACCTTAAAATTTGAGTTCATGTTGGCTGAAATTTTAGGGATGAAATAAGGATTCATTGTTGTTCTTGGATGTTGAATGTGTTTCATATTATGGTGCATAACTAGCCTTGGCCTTATGTGTTTGGTTTTGGTTGATTGTGTTTTTGTCATGTTGGTTTTGTTTCTTGAAAGGGTTGTAATTTGTGTTTTGTATCTTGGGTTGTAATTTATTTATTCATTTGGCTATGTAATAAATAGACTAGGTTCATTTCTTTTATTAGAAAAATTGTATTAGGATATGATTTTTGTAAAAGAAGATTCATAAGATTAAGACTCAAAGAAGGACACAAAAGGACATGGACACTTGAAGCATTTGGATGTGGTTTCAAGTGGGAGTTCATGGACACATTTTGATGTGTCATCTCAACTCTTAGGAAAGACCTTATGACAACACTTGTGATGGAAAACAAGTGTGGTCAACTTAGTGGCTATGATTATGCACTCATGTTTGTATGTTTATGCTAGTTTGGATGTTGTTGTTTGATTGTTTGGTTGATAATTGGATATGCATTAAAAACTCATTAACAACTTAACAAGCTGAAAATTTTATGGTTCTTTATCATTAAGTGGTTAATAAAAGTTTATTAAAAGGATTAATGGTTTTAATAAAAGAGGTTTTATTAAAAGTGAAACATAGGGTACCTTGTATTTGAAAGCATGCAAATATAAGATACATAGAGTTTTCTAAACTAAGATTATGAAAAAAAATTCCTTTTATAAACAAGTTTAACACCATCTTTTTGCACAACACTTGAGTCATTTGGAATCTCTTAATTGGATAAAGGCAACCTAACCAATTTGAGGGAACTTGTGACTTGAGGTGGGGATACCATATTTGTGGGATAAAGGTCACCTAACCACTTATGTTGGAAAACTCACATGTGTGTGCAAGTAGGGTAACTTGATTTGCAAACCAAGTTAAATGGATCACCTACAATATGGTTTACAAAGGTGTTGATGGGATTAACATGCCGACTATACATATGATGTTTTAATGTCGATCCCATACCCTAGAAGTTGCAAAGGGTTGCAATTGTCAAAACGTTGACTACCTTGTTAATTTAAATAATCGGATAAAGGTCACCTAACCACTATTTAAATGTAACGTTGCATTCTAGATTTAAAATTGTGTAAGACACTTAAAAGGGGTTTTAATTATTAAAATATGAACAATATTGAAATTACTAAAATTGAACTTTGTTGTATTTTGTAGATGGCCACCAACAAGAATGATAACAATGAAATCCCGACCGCTCACTCACTATCACTAAGGACTATTCTCCAAAAGGAGTGTATAAACCATAATAACTTTATTGATTGGTTTCGAAACTCGAGAATTGTTCTCAAGCAAGAGAAACGATCATACATATTAAACAATCCGATTCCTGATCAACCTAGTGAGGATGATGAGGAGGCCTATAATAATTGGGTGAAATACATTGAGGACTCGGTCCAAGTGTCTTGCCTTATGTTGGCAAGTATGACTCCAGATCTCCAAAAGGAGTATGAACATCATGGAGCGTACGACATGATAACCCAGTTGAAGGAAACGTTCCAACAACAAGCACGGGTTGAGCGCTTCAAAACGATTCGAGCACTCCATGCATGTCTTATGGACAACACCCAATCTGTTTCATCTGAGGTACTTAAGATGAAAAGCCACATCGACCGCCTCGAAAGGCTGAATTGTCCCGTCTTGAAAGAGTTGGCTACGGATTTGATCCTCAACTCTTTGTCAAAATGGTTTGACAACTTTGTCATGAACTATAACATGAACAGGTTGGACAAGAACATAAGTGAGCTTCACTCTATGCTCAAAACTGCCAAGGCGGCCATGGGTAAAAGGGTTTTACCCGTTCTCACCATCAAAGAATGTGGGAACAAGAAGAGGCCTCACCCCGCACCCAAGGGAAATGTTGCCAAGGGTAAAAGGGACGTTAGGGGAAAGGGAAAGGGAGTGGTAAGAGCGCCACCACCAAAACCAGCGGAGAAGAAGCAAAAGGTTGCTTCAAATGACCCATGCTTTAAGTATGGGGAGATTGGACATTGGGCAAGAAATTTCCCAGTCCATCTCAAAGAGTTGCAAGCAAAGAGGGATGCCGAGCAAACCTCAGGTACACTTTTCATGATCCATATTGGTCTAAATTTAATATCCTCTAACACATGGGTATTGGATACCAGATGTGGAACTCATATTTGCAACTTATTGCAGGGGTTCAAAAGAAGTAAGGACTTCAAGAAAGGGGATGTAAGCCTCTACATGGGGAATGGGGAAAAGGTTCAAGTTGAAGGTTGAGGGGACTACATCTTGAAGCTTCCAAATGGTTTGGAAGCAATTTTGAACAATATTTTGTATGCTCCTAGTTTGACTAGGAACATTATTTGTGTTTCCCAATTGAGACAATATGGTTATGTTTTGTCATTTATTGAGAATGAAATTCATGTTCCCTTAAATGGCACGTTTTATTTTAAAGCTATTACTGTTAATGGTATTTATGAATTGGTTCATGAAAACACATTATATGATAGCTCATTGTACCAAACCACCACTAAGAAACTCAAATTGGATTTAAGTGATACCTATCTTTCGCATTGCCGTCTTGGTCATATAACAAGAAGTGTATACAAACACTTCAAAAGAATGGTCTTTTAAAAGGAAATGAATATGATTCATTCGATGTATGTGAATCTTATTTACAAGGTAAAATGACTAAGGCACCTTTTAGTGGCAAGTCCAAACGAGCAAAAGATTTATTAGGCATCATACATTCAGATGTATGTGGTCCTTTTAAGCCAATGACTAGGTACCATGAAAGATACTTCATTACCTTTACCGACGACTATAGTCGATTTGGTTATGTGTACCTATTATGACATAAAGATGAAGCTTTTGAAATGTTCAAAATCTTCCAAAATGAAGTAGAAAATCAACTCAACAAGAAAATAAAAATTCTCTGCACCGATAGAGGGGGTGAATACCTAAGTGAAGCCTTTAGAGACCATCTTAGAAGTTGTGGGATTGTCTCACAACTATCTCTACCTGGAACACCCCAACATAATGTTGTGTCCGAGAGGAGAAATCGAACTCTATTAGATATGGTTCGAACTATGATGGCTAGAAGCTCACTGCCTCAATCATTTTGGGGTTTCCCTTTGCTCTCTGCAGCCAGTATTTTGAATATGGCCCCAACCAAGAAAGTGGAAATGACACATTTTGGAATATGGCATGGGAGGGTTCCATCACTGTCATATTTAAAGGTATGGGATTGTGAGGCTTATGTTAAGACTCCCACCTCAAACAAGCTAGAAAGCCATTCCACTAAGTGTATCTTCATTGGATATCCCAAAGATTCTTTGGGATACTACTTCTATGTTCCATTGGAACAAAATGAGTTTGTAGCCAAGAAGGCTGAGTTCTTAGAAGCTAAGGTCATTACGGAAGGAACTAGCAGTAGAACTATGGATCTTGAGGAGGATCAAGAACCATAAATGATACACGTTGGTTGATACTAGCACTCAACAAGAGGATGTTGAGAATGATCAAGTGGTTGGTCAAAGTACATAGAACGTTCGCAGATCTGGTAGAATTAGTAATCCACCTGAAAGATATGGATTTTTCCTAGATGGATGCTATGTGGTAGATTACGATGAACCAACCACCTATCATGATGCAATGTCCAATTTGGATTATGACAAATGGCTTGAAGCCATGGACGTTGAGATGCAATCCATGTATGACAACCAAGCGTGGGACTTGGTTGAACCACCTCTTAACTACAAGATAGTTGGAAGTAAGTGGGTTTCAAGAAGAAAACCGGTGTGCATGGAAACTTGGATACTTATAAAGCTAGACTTCTAGCAAAAGGTTTCACTCAAACTCAAGTAGTTGATTATGATGAGACCTTCTCACCACTTGCAATACTAAATTCTATTAGGATATTATTTGCCATAGCTACTCATTATGATTATGAGATTTAGCAAATGGATGTCAAAACCGCTTTTCTAAATGGATATATTGAGGAAGATGTCTATATGGTTCAACCTGAAGGTTTTGTCAACTCAAAACATCCTAACAAAGTATGAAAGTTAAAGAAATCAATCTATGGATTGAAGCAAGCATAAAGGAGTTGGAATCACCATTTTGATGAGAGATAATCAAATTTGGATTCATCAAAAATGTTGATGAAGCATGCGTATATAAGAAAGCTAGTGGGAGCATCACCACTTTCCTAGTATTCTATGTCGATGACATCCTACTATTTGGGTGTTGGGGTTTTTAGAACATGATACATAGTTTAACCACTTAAACTTTGTGAAAACGTAACGGAAACAAACTTTATAACAGAGTTTATAAAATGAAAATTTTGGTTTCATATTGATATTATAAAGTTACAAACAAACCCAAGAACAAAGTGTTGGATTCTTTATGCCCAAGACACAAACTTTATGAATTGGTTCATGATGATTCATCCTATAATAGCTCATTATACCAAACAAGCACCGAGAAACTTAAAATGGGTTTAAGTGATTCTTATCTTTGGCATTGTCTTCTTGGTCACATAAACAAGAATCGGATTTAAACACCTCAAAAGAATGGTCTTTTGAAAAACAAATGAAAATGTTTCATTCGATAAGTGTGAATCTTGGTTACAAGCTAGATGACCAAGTCGCCCTTTAGTGGCACTAACGAGAGGGCAAAAGACTTATTATGTATCATACATTCGGATGTATGTGGCCCTTTTAACACAATGACTAGAAATGGTGAAAGATACTTCATTACCTTTACCGACGATTATAGTCGCTATGGTTATGTGTACATGATGACACACATACAATGAAGCTTTTGAAATGTTCAAAATCTTCAAGAAAGAAGTAGAAAATCAACTCAATAAAACTATCAAAGTTCTTCATTCAGATAGAGGAGGTGAATAACTTAGTGATGCTTTTTAGTACCATCTAAAAAGTTGTAGGATCATCTCATAACTTACTCTACTTGGAACACCACATATAATGGTGTGTCTGAAAGGAGAAATTGTACCCTATTGGATATGGTTCAAATCTATGATGGCTATAAGCTCACTAACTCTATCATTTTGGGGTTTCGCAATGCTCTCCGATGCTGGTATTCTAAATATGGCCCTGACCAAGATAGTTGATTCACTAAGTGTATATTGTTGGATATCCCAAAGACTGTGTAGGAGACTACTTCTTTGATCCAACAAAGCAAGAGTTTTAATGCTTGAAAGGCTAAATTCTTGGAAACTAAATTCCTTATGGAAGGAATAACATATAGAATAGTGGAATTTGATGAGGATCAAGATCCACAAGCCGATACACATTTGGTTGACACTATCTATCAACAAAAGGTTGTTGATGATGATCAAGAGGTTGATCAATACACATAAAACGTTCGCAAATCTGGTAGAGTTAGCATTCCACCCAAAAGATATGGATTTTTCATGAATGGATGCTACATGGTTGACTCTTATTAGCAAACTACATACCATGAAGCGATGTCCAATTCGGAATGTGACAAATGGCTGGACGCCATGAACGTTAAGATGCAATCCATATATGACAATCAAGTTTGGGAATTGGTTGACCCTCCACTTAACTCCAAACCCGTTGGATGCAAGTGGGTTTCAAGAAGAAAATGGATATACATGGAAACTTGGATACTTACAAAGCAAGACTGATAGCCAAAGGTTTCACTCAAAATCAAAGGGTTGATTATGATGAAACCTTCTTGCCTGTGGCAATGCTAAAGTCAATTAGGATATTATTTGCCATAGCTGCATATTATGACTATAAGATTTGGCAAATGGATGTCAAAACCGCTTGTCTTAATGGACATCTCGAAGAGACTGTCCATATGGTTCAGCCATATGGTTTTGTCGATCCACGACATCCTAAAAGTATGCAAGTTAAAGAAGTCAATCTATGGATTGAATCAAGCATCGAGAAGTTGGAATCAACATTTTGATGAAGAGATCAAGAAATTTGGTTTATCAAGAACGCTGACGAGGCTTGTGTATATACGACTGCTAGTGGGAGCATAATAACATTCTTAATATTGTATGTTGATGACATACTACCTTTTGGAAATGATATTCCAACCATGGAAGGTGTCAAAACCTGGCTTGGAAGTTGTTCTTCCATAAATCTCGGTGAAGCCGCCTATATTTTAGGAATATAGATCTATAGGGATAGATTGAGGCGGTTGATAGGTTTAAATCAAAGTGCATATATTAATAAAGTCTTGAAAAGGTTCAAGATGGAAAAACTCTAAGAAAGGTATGGTACCTATTCAAAGAGGGACAATGTTGAGTACATCTCAATGTCCAAGCTCAAAGGATGAGCAAGATCGAATGAAGGACATCCCATATGCATCAGCTATAGGATCCATCATGCGATGATATGCACTAGATCAGACATGTCATGCGCGTTAATCATGACGAGCAGATATTAGTAGAAACCAGGTAATATCCATTGGATGGTTATTAAAAGTATATTGAAATACCTTAGGAGGACTAAGGAAAATTTTCTAATATATGGATCTGATGAAGAGGAACTCGTTGTAAAGGGTTACACTAATGCGAGTTCCAAACTGTTCAAGATGGTTCTCGATCACAATCGGGGTATGTCTTCATTATGAATGGAGTAGCATTGTCCACTAAAAAGTCCGAATACAAAGCCGCATCATCAGCAGCTCAAGAAGCTGCATGGATAAAGAAATTTATCGCCTACCTAGGGTGGTCTCTACCATTCAAGACCCCTAGAAATCCTTTTGTGATCACGAGGGTACGATTGCATAAATCAAGGTACCCTGTCCTCTTCAAAAGGCTAGGCACATTGAGCGGAAATTCAACTACATAAGGGATGAGGTTGAAAAGGGAAAAGTATGTATTCGTGAAGTTCACACCGATCAATACATTGCGGATCCACTCACGAAGCTCCTTGAAAGGGCAAAGCATGAAAGTCATACTTGTGCCTTAGGACTTGGAGATTCTAGTGACTGGAATTGATCTGTTTAGTATTAAAATTTTGAAACAATGTAATATTTAACTCTTTATATACTTGTGATATTTTGAGTTATATTCATTTTACCATGTATACATCCATGAATATGTTTATTATTCTAAATATCCGTAGTTGGTCATGTTTGTGGGAACAAATATGAACGTAAGACTATTACGAACATGGATTGGTGGATATTCATAAGGAATGAATATAGAGCAATTGGTTGCTGCCAAGGTTCATAGATATTTGTGGGATACAAATATTGGACTGACACGCATCTTAATTTTACTACATGGAATCTTCTAGATTGATCATAAGTAAATTTGAGTAAAGGCGAATATCATTTGGTATCCTCCGACCTGAGATACATATTGGGTTTTGATATTCACCAAATGTTATACTTTGAGCTAGTTCTTCACTGCTCTGAAATAATGGGCAGTACATAAGGCTGTGTTCAGGTGTGACACGAGTTGATTGTGAAAAACGTATGTAGTCAAGATGCAATTTGTTCCTCTTATTTGTTAAGAGCAAGATGTCTAAGGCCTGATTAAGTTAAATCAACAAGGAATGATCATTCTATGTCTTTGGATTTAACATGACTTCTGTAACAAAAGGATAAATGATTGATTCACCTAAATCGTTTCAAGTTGGATACTTGAAGGGGATGATGTTATTGAATGCCTTTAAGTCATGCGTATTAAGGGTAGTAAACCATTGTTAGGTGGTATTTACTACTTGCATCAATCTTCTATGTATCTTGTGCAAGTGGGAGATTGTTGGATTCTTTATGCCCAAGACACATAGGACATTGATGTGGTTAGTACGTTATAATCCAAGTCGGGTCATACCCAATAACAAGCTTAGCAAACACCAAATATTATTTAATTGATGATATGATCATGCAATTAAATAACTACACCAATTTAGAAAATGGGTTTTCTAAATAAGTTGCATATGAGATTGAACAACTTATATGGATATTTTGTTCATGGATATTATTTGTAATGTTGTTTAATTTAGTTAATAACATCAAATAATAAAAGTGTGTGTATATTATATAACTAAAAGGTTAATTATATATATATATATATATCTATTTTAATCAATTAGTTTACAAAAAGATTAAAAGGGAGTTTTGGGGGGAAAACCCAAATTATGTTTGGGTTCGGCCGCCCCCTTAGAGGGGTTCTCCCCTTTTGGTTTTCTTTTGAGGTTTTGGAACCTTGAATCTCCTTGAACACACAGACACTTCATCTTGCTCTATCTCTCATATGCTAAAGGGTCACAAGAACATCAACTCTTCTTTTGGAGGAAAGAGTTTGCGGCTCGAACAAATCTCCAGCAGCTTCTTGATTGTTCACGGCTGGAACAAGGCTCCTGCAGCCTTCTTGATCCGATTTTGGTGCTCAAATCCTAGCAACAAGGTGTTTGCTTGATGCTTGTGGGTATGGATGCTTGAGGACACCTCTCCTTGGTGTTTTGGTCATTCAAGAACCTCAAATTCTTCATCAAAATTCGTTTTTCAGCAGCTTACAAAAGGTAGTTTGTATGTCCTATTTGGTTGTTATTTGTTGTTGATAGCTAGTTCAAACACATATAAATGATCCTTATGTTCTTGGGTTTGTTGTTGTTATGAAATGAACCTTAGTTTTCAGATTACAAATGAACATATTAAGGTATTAATCCGCTGTGTTTTCATAGTTTAAAATGGTTAAACTACTTTGATATGGTCCAACAAACCCAACACAAAGGACCTTTTATATGTCAATAAGACTAGCTATGTAAACACAAAACATACATTATGGATAGCCATAAAGAGACTGCCATAAACTACCTTTCAGCAACAAAAGAGTCGAAATGGATGAGGAATTGCTCCAAGAGAAAACGACTAAGGCACCAAAAGGACGTCCTCTCAAGCTTTCATACCCCAAGCTCTATAGCAAACACCTTGTTGCTAGGAGTTGAGCACCAAAACCAAAGGAAGAGGCTGCTAGAACACTTTCAGCCGTGAATCTCTTCAACAAAAGGAGAAAACCCTTTTCTATCTTGTGATTTTTGCATGTGATAGAGAGAAGAAGATGGAGTGTATCTTTTTTCAAGTGTTTTTGTTCCAAGAAATCAAGTGAAAACAAAAGGAGACCAAAACCACCAAGGGGCGGCCAAAATCCTTTTAATTTGGGTTCCCCCCCCCCCAAAACTTACACAACCAATTTCACATGTTAACAAGTCATTTTTTGAGTTATATATATAATTAAACTTTTAATTGTATAACTCACACACACTCCATTATTATTTGATGTTATTTAAGTAACTTAAATAACATTACAAACAATATCTGTAAACAAAATATCCATATAAATTGTTCAATCTCATATGCAACTTATTTAGAAAATCCATTTTCTAAATTGGTGTATTTATTTAATTGTATGATCATATCACCAAATAAATATTATTTGGTGTTTGCTAAACTTGTTATGTATGACCCGACTTGGATTCTAACGTACTAACCACATCAATGTTCTATGTGTCTTGGGCATAAAGAATCCAACAATCTCCCACTTGCACAAGATTCATAGAAGATTGATGCAAGCTGTAAATACCACCTAACAACGGTTTACTACCCTTAATACGCATGACTAAAAGCCATTCAATAACATCATCCCCTTCAAGTATCCAACTTGAAATGATTTAGATGAATCAATCATTTATCCTTTTGTTACAAATGTCATGTTAAATCAAGGACACAGAATGATCATTCCTTTCTGATTTAACTTAATCAGGTCTTAGACATCTTGCTCTCAATGAATAAGAGGAACAAATTCCATCTTGATTACATACGTTTCTCACAAACACCTCGTGTCATGCCTGAACATAGCCTTACGTACTGTCCATTATTTCAGGGCAGTGAAGAACTAGCTCAAGGTATAGCACTTGGTGAATATCAAAACCTAATATGTATCTCAGGTCTGAAGATACCAAATGATATTCGCCTTTTCCCAAATTTACTTATGATCAATCTAGAAGATTCCATGTAGTAAAATTGGAGATGCTGGTCAGTCCAATATTTGTATCCCAGAAATATCTATGAACTTTGGCAGCAACCAATTGCTCTATATTCATTCCTTATGAATATCCACCAATCAAAATTCACAATAATCTTACCCTCATACTTTTTCCCACAAGTATGAATGACTAGTGACATTTAGAGTAAACAATTTACCCATGGATTAAACATGCTAAATTGGAACACTTATTGAAATATTATAACCAAATAATTTTATTCAAGTAGTAAGGGAGTTCCAAATATCCAAATACGAAATCACAGATCAAATCCAATCACTAGAATATCGAAGTCCCATGGCACAAGTATGACCTTCATGCTTTGCCTTTTCTTGGAGCTTCGTAAGAGGATCCGCAATATTTTGATCTGTGTGAACTTTGCGAATACATATCTTTCCTTTCTCAACTTCATCTCATATGTAGTTGAATCTCCGCTCAATGTGCCTAGTCTTTTGATGAGCATGAGGTTCCTTGATTTGAGCAATCGCACCCTTGTTATCACAAAAGATCTCTAGGGGGTCCTGAATGGAAGGGACGACCCCCAGATCGTAATGAATTTCTTCAACCATGCAGCTTCTTGAGATGCCAATGAGGCGGTGACGTATTCAGATTCTGTAGTTGATAAAGTCACAACATCCTGTTTAGAGCTCTTCCAAGAGACAGCTCCTCCATTCAAAATGAAAATGTATCCCAATTGTGATCGTGAATCATCACGATCGGTTTGAAAACTCGCATCCGTGTAACCTTTTACAACCAGTTCCTCATCACGAGGTCCATAGATTAGAAACATATCTTTAGTCCTCCTTAGGTACTTAAGTATGTTCTTAACAGCCATCCAATGACTACTTCCAGGATTTTGCTGGTATCAGATTGTCATGCTTAAGGCACATGAAACGTCCGGCCGCGTGCATATCATTGCATACATGATGGATCCAATAGCATATGCGTATGGGATTGCCTTAATTTTATCTTCTCATCCTTTGAGTTTGGACATTGATTCGTACTCAATATTGTTCCTCTTTGAATAGGTATCGTACCTTTCATAGAGTTCTCCATGTTGAGCCTTTTCAACATCTTATCAATGCATGCACTTTGATTTAAACCAATCAACTGCCTTGATCTAACCCTATAGATCTTTATTCCCAGAATATGGCGGCCTCACCAAGATCCTTGATGGAAAAACAACTTCCAAGCCAGGTTTTCACACCATCCAAGGTTGGATTGTCATTTCCAAATAGTAGTTTGTCATCAACATACAATACTAGGAAAGTGATTATGCTCCCACTAGCTTTCTTATTTACACAAGCTTCATCAGCGTTCTTGGTGAATCCAAATTTAATTACTTCTTCATCAAAACAGTGATTCCAACTTCTCGATACTTGTTTCAATACATAGATTGATTTCTATAACTTGCATACTTTGTTAGGATGTTTTGGATCGACAAAACCTTCAGGCTGGACCATATAGACATCTTCCTCAAGATATCCATTTAGGAAAGTCATTTCGACATCCATTTTCCAAATCTTATAATCATAATGAGCACCTATTGCAAACAATACGCTAATAGATTTTAGCACTGCAACAGGTGAGAAAGTTTCATCATAGTCAACCCCTTGAGTTTGACTGAAATCCTTTGCTACAAATCTAGCTATATAAGAATCGAAGTTTCCATGCATATCGGTTTTCTTCTTGAAAACCCACTTACTTCCAATTACTTTGTAGTTAAGAGGTGGTATATCCAAGTCCCATACTTGATTGTCATACATGGATTGCATCTCAACGTTCATGGCCTCAAGCCATTTGTCACAATCCGAATTGGATAACGCATCATGGTATGTGATTGGTTTATCGGAATCTATCACATAGCATCCATTAGTGAAAAAACCATATCTTTCAGGTGGGTTACTAGTTCTACTAGATTTGCGAACGTTTTCTGTGTATTGATCAACTATTTGATCACTTTCAACATCCTCATGTTGAGTGCTAGTGTCAACCAAACGTGTATCGGGTTGCAGTTCTTGATCCTCTTCAAGAGCCACAGTTCTACTACCAGTTCCTTCCATAAAGAACTTGGTTTCCAAGATCTCGCCCTTTTTGGCAACAAACTCTTTTTGTTGTATTGGATCATAGAAATAATATCCCATAGAATCTCTTGGATATCCAATAATGATACACTTAGTGGAATGACTTTCTAACTTGTTCGAGGTGGGAGTCTTCACATAAGCCTCACACCCCCACACCTCAAATACGAAAATGATAGAACCCTTCCATGCCATATTTCATAAGGTGTCCTTTCCACTTTCTTGGTTTGGGCCATATTCAAAATACGGGCCGCAGAGAGCAGAGTAAAACACCAAAATGACAGAGGTAATGAGCTTCTAGCCATCATAGATCGAACCATATCCAATAGAGTTCGATTTCTCTGCTCGAACACGCCATTATGTTGTGGTGTTCCTGGTGGAGATAGTTGTGAGACAATCCCACAACTTCTAAGATGGTCCCTAAAAGCATCATTCAGGTATTCACCTCCTCTATCGGTGCGGAGAATTATAATTGACTTATTGAGTTGATTTTGTACTTCATTTTGAAAGATCTTGAACATTTCAAAAGCTTCATCTCTGTGTCTTAACAAGTACACATACCCATATCGACTATAGTCGTTAGTAAAGGTAATGAAGTATCTTTCACTATACCTTGTCATAGGTTTAAAAGGGCCACATACATCCGAATGTATGATACCTAATAAATCCTTTGCCCTTTCGGCTTTGCCACAAAAAGGTGCCTTGGTCATTTTACCTTGTAAACAAGACTCACATACATCAAATGAATCACATTCAGTAGTTTTTAAAAGACCATTCTTTTGTAGTGTTTGTATTATTTTTTTGTTTATATGACCAAGACGGCAATGCTAAAGGTAACTATCACTCAAATCCGATTTGAGTTTCTTGGTACTTGTTTGGTACAATAAGCTATCATTCAATGTATTTTCACGAACCAATTCATAGATACCATTGATGGGAGTAACTTTAATGTAAAACATGTCATTCAAAGTAACATGGATTTCATTTCCAATAAATGATAATACATATCCAAAATGTTTTAATTGGGCTACGGAAATAATGTTCCAAGTCAAACTAGGAGCATACAAAACAGTGTTCAAAATTACTTCCAAACCATTTAGTAAGTTTCAAGATGTAGTCACCACGGGCTTCAACTTGAACTTTAGCCCCATTGCCCATCTAGAGGCGAACATCCCCTTTGTTGAAGTTGCTACTTCTTTTGAACCACTGCAACAAATTGCAAATGTGAGTTCCACATCCGGTATCTAATACCCATGTGTTAGAGGATATTAAGTTTAAATCAATACGGATCATGTATATAGTACCTGCGGTCTGCCTAGCATCCCTCTTTGCTTTCATCTCTTGGAGATGGACAGGACAATTTCTTGCCCAATGTCCAATCTCCCCACACTTGAAGCATGGGTCATTAGAAGCAACCTTTTGCCTCTTCTCCTGTGCTTTGGGAGGCACCCTTTCCACCCCTTTCCCCTTTCCCATTATGAGTCCCTTACCCTTGGCAACTCTTGCCTAGGGTGCAGGATGAGGCCTTTTCTTGTTCCCACCTTCATTAATGGTGAGAAAGGGTAAAACCATTTTACCCGTGTCCACCTCGGCCGTTTTGAGCATAGAGTGAAGCTCACCAATGCTTTTGTCCCAAGCATTCATGTTGTAGTTCAACACGAACGTCTTGAACCTTTTGGTAAGGCCATTGAGGATCAAATCCGTGGCCAACTCCATTGAGACGGGACAATTTAGCCTTTCGAGGCGGTCAATGTGACTTTTCATCTTAAGTACATAAGATGAAACTGATTGGTTGTCGTCCATACGACATGCATGGAGCGCTCGAACCATTTCGAAACGCTCAACCCTCGCTTGTTGTTGGAACGTTTCCTTGAGTTGGGTTATCATGTCATAAGCTCCATGATGCTCATACTCCTTCTGGAGATCCGGAGTCATGCTTGCCAACATAAGGCAAGACACTTGGACAGAGTCCTTAGTGTACTTTATCCAATCATTATAGGCCTCCTTATCATCCTCACTAGGCTGCTCGGGGACAGGGTCGTCTAAAACATATGATCGTTTCTCTTGCTTGAGAACCATTCTCAAGTTTCGATACCAATCGATAAAATTGTTATGATTTAGACGTTCCTTTTGGAGAATCGCTCGTAAAGATTGGGCAGACGTGGATGAATTATCATGATTATCATAATTATTGGTGGCCATCTACAAAATTTAACAAAGATCAATTTTAGTATATTCTATATTGTTATTTTAATAATTAATACCTTTTAAGGTCATTTTCATATTAAAATCATGGCCCCAACATTACATTTAAATAGTGGTTAGGTGACCTTTATCCCACGATTTAAATTAATAAGGTGGTCAATGATTGATGATTGCAACCATTTGCAACTTCTAGAGGTATGGGATCGACTTGAAACATCATATGTAAAGTCGGCATGTTAATCCCATTAACACCATTTGGAAACCATATCGTAGGTGATCCATTTGACATGGTTTGCAAATCAAGACACCCTACTTACACACACGTGTGAGTTTGCCAAAATAAGCGGTTAGGTGACCTTTATCCCACGAATATGGCATTCTCACCTCAAGTCACAAGTTCCCTCAAAATGGTTAGGTGACCTTTATCCCACTAAGAGTCCCGAGTGACTCAAGTGTTGTGTAAAAGGACGGGGTTGATCTTATTTTTTAAATATTTAGAGATTTTATAATTCTAGTTTAGAAAACTCTATGTATTCATATTTGCATGCTTTCAAATACAAGATACCCTATGGTACATTGATTAAAACCCCTTTTAATCTTTAAAATCATTAAACAATATTAATAACGTTTTATTACTTTTTAATGATTAAGGACGATTTAGATAGTTTGTTATGATCATTGAAAGGATTGTTAAGCAAACATCATATATAAGCAAATACCATAACCAAAACAACCATGAATCAACCAAATGTTAGTGCATAACCATAGCATCTAAAGTGGCCACACTTGTTTGCCATCACAAGTGTGGTCCATAGGACATTCCTAAGGGACAAAACACAACACAAAAGGCTTCCATGAACCTCCCACTTGAAACCACATCCAAATGCTCCATGTTTCTTGTGTCTTCCCTTTGTGCTTCTAACGCGTACATCTTCATATTACAATATATTATATCCTAATACAAGATTTCTAGTAAAATGAAAGGTAACTAATCTATTTTATTACATCCCAATAATAGATAAAATACACTTTAAACCAAGCACAAATAAATGATTATACAACCCAATTGAATGAATAATACAACCATTACAATCATCCAAATAACACAAGGTCAAGGGCTAGGTTATGCACCATAATGAACAATTATCATATCATCCAAAACAACAATGAATCCCCACTAAAACCCACGAAATTTCAGCCAACACAAACTGAAAATTTTGGGTTTTATCTTGTCCAAACAAACAAACAATACAACATACATGTCTTTCAAAGTTTAATCACAAGCATGTGTGATATAACTTTGAATGTTTGGGGATTCATAATACATGAATATAGAAGCCCCTAAAAGGGTTTTAAACTCCCATAAAACAAAATTTTCAAGGCCAAAATAAGCTAGCTATCCACATAACTGCTCTAGATGCCAATGTTGGGGTTTGATACATAGTTTAACCATTTAAACTTTGTGAAAACGCAGCAGAAACAAACTTTATAACATAGTTTATAAACTGAAAATTTTGGTTTCATATTGATATTATAAAGTTACAAACAAACCCAAGAACAAAGGACCTTTTATATGTGAATAAGACTAGTTATGTAAACACAAAACATACATTATGGACAGCCATAAAGAGGCTGCCATAAACTACCTTTCAGCAGCAAAAGAGTCGAAATGGATGAGGATTTGCTCCAAGAGAAAACGACTAAGGCACCAAAAGGAGGTCCTATCAGGCTTGCATACCCCATGATCTATAGCAAACACCTTGTTGCTAGAATTTGAGTAGCAAAACTGAAAGAAGAGGCTGCTCGAACACTTTCAGCCGTGAATCTCTTCAACAAAAGGAGAAAACCCTTTCTATCTTGTGATTTTTGCAAGTGAGAGAGAGAAGAAGATGGAGTGTATCTTTTGTCAAGTGTGTTTGTTCCAAGACATCAAGTGAAAACAAAAGGAGACGAAAACCACCAAGGGGCGGCCGAAATCCTTTTAATTTGGGTCCCCCCCCCAAAACTTAAACACCCAATTTCACATGTTAACAAGTCATTTTTTGAGTTATATATATAATTAACCTTTTAGTTGTATAACTCACACACACTCCATTATTATTTGATGTTATTTAAGTAACTTAAATAACATTACAAACAATATCAATGAACAAAATATCCATATAAATTGTTCAATCTCATATGCAACTTATTTAGAAAACTCATTTTCTAAATTGGTGTATTTATTTAATTGTATGATCATATCATCAATTAAATATTATTTGGTGTTTGCTAAGCTTGTTATTGGGTATGACCCGGCTTGGATCATAACGTACTAACCACATCAATGTTCTATGTGTCTTGGGCATAAAGAATTCAACATTGGGAATGACATTCCAACCATGGAGGGTGTTAAAGCCTGGCTTGGAAGCTGTTTCTCCATTAAGGATCTTGGTGAAACCGCCTATATTTTAGGAATAACATTCTTCCTATATTTTAGAAATAGTTTTGAGTTGTTTCTCTATTTGGGAATGACATTCCAACCATGGAGGGTGTAAAAACTTTGATTCAAACCTATCAACCACCTTGATCTATCCCTATTGATCTTTATTCCTAAAATATAGGTGGTTTCACCAAGATCCTTAATGGAGAAACACCTTCCAAGCCAGGTTCTTACACCTTCCATGGTTGGAATGTCATTTCCAAATAGTATGATGTCATCGACATTCAATACTAAGAAAATGGTGATGCTCCCACTAGCTTTCTTATATACACATGCTTTATCAATGTTTTTGATGACCCAAATTTGATTATTTCTTAATCAAAATGGTGATTCCAACTTCTTGATGCTTGCTTCAATCCATAGATTGATTTCTTTAACTTGCATACTTTGTTAGGATGTTTTGAGTTAACGAAACCTTCAGGCTGAACCATATAGACATCTTCCTCAAGATATCCATTTACAAAAGCGGTTTAAACATCCATTTGCCAACTCTCATAATCATAATGAGCAGCTATGTCAAATAATATGTTAATAGACTTTAGCATTACAACTGGTGAGAAGGTCTCATCATAATCAACCCCTTGAGTTTGAGTGAAACTTTTTGCTAAAAGTCTAGCTATATAAGTATCCAAGTTTCCATGCATATTGGTTTTCTTCTTGAAAACCCACTTACTTCCAACTATCTTGGAGTTAAGAGGTGGTTCAACCAAGTCCCACACTTGGTTGTCATACATGGATTGCATCTCAACGTTCATGGCTTCAAGCCATTTATCACAATCCAAATTGGACATTGCATCATGATTGGTGGTCGGTTCATGAGAATCTACCGCATAGCATCCATGTACGAAAAATCCATATCTTTCACGTGGATTACTAATTCTACCAGATCTGCCAACATTTTGTGTATATTGATCAACCACATGATCATTCTCAACATTCTCATGATGAGTGCTAGTGTCAACCAAACGTGTATCGGTTTGTGGTTCTTGATCTTCCTCAAGATATATAGTTCTATTGCTAGTTCCTTCCATAATGAAGTTAGCTTCTAAGAACTCAGCCTTCTTGGCAACAAACTCATTCTGTTCCAATGGATCATAGAAATAATATCCCATAGAATCTCTAGGATATCCAATGAATATAGACTTAGTGGAACGACTTTCTAGCTTTTTTGAGGTGGGAGTCTTAACATAAGCCTCACAACCCCATACCTTTAAATATGACAGTGATGGAACCCTTCCATGCCATATTTCAAAAGGTGTCGTTTCCACTTTCTTGGTTGGGGCCATATTCAAAATACTGTTGGGTTTTGTAGAAGTTTATCAAAGTCACATTAACCATTAATGTGTCAAAACGTAGCAGAGTAATAATCAAAGAAAACATTTTTAGATTAGTTAATGTATATGTGAAAAACAAAACCCATTAACAAGGATCTTTATATAAAAGAACATGCTATCAAACAAACAAACAAAACATCATATACTACCTTCTATAAATCGTAGATGAAGAGGGAAGATGAAGATTGAAAGCAAAATCTCCAAAGTAGAAGATCTCAAGAGGTGATACCCACAAGCCCTTCTAACACCTTGCTTGTTAGGATGCTCCACCAAAGATTGCTCTTCTCTTGTTCCTCAAAACCGAAATCAACCAGCCTTTTTAGCCCCTTAAAACCCGAAAACAGCCTGGTCCCTTTTGAGTTTCAAAAGGTTGTGTGTTGAGAGGAAATGTGTTGAAGAATGATTGAGTGTTTTAGAGGAGAAAAGCCTTTTCAAGGACCAAGACAAGGCTGGTCCCAAATGGCTCTTTTGGGCGGCCGAGCATCATACCCCAAAAGGGGTTTCCCCCCCAAAATTTTAGTTTTATTAAAACTACACTCTTAAATCATTCTTTTATAAAATTAAAACTCCTTTTAATTTTATAATACTTACACACTTGTATTTGTCATTGTTTAACTAACTTAAAATGAAACAAATAACTTCTTATGAACAATTATCCACATAACATTGTTCATTTACAAAAGCGATGATTTAGAAAACCTATTTTCTAAATTGGTGTTTAATATATATTTGTATGATCTATGAATAAATATTTATTGGCGTTTGTATGGCTTGTTATTGGGTATGATCCGACTTGGATCATAACGTACTAACCACATCAATCTTATATGTGTCTTAGGCATATAAGATCCAACAAATATGGGCCGCAAAGAGCAAAGTGAAACCCCAATATGATAGAGGCAATGAGCTTCTAGCCATCATAGATCGAACCATATATAATAGAGTTTGATTTCTCCGCTCGGACACGACATTATGTTATGGTGATCCAGGTGGAGATAGTTGTGAGACAATACCACAATTTCTAACATGAACTTCAAAAGCATCACTTAGGTATTCACCTCCTCCATAGGTGCGAAGATTTTTTTTTCTTGTTGAGTTGATTTTCTACTTCATTTTGGAAGATTTTGAACATTTCAAAAGCTTCATATTTGTGTGTTAACAAGTATACATAACCATATCGACTATAGTCGTCGGTAAAGGTAATGAAGTATCTTTCATGGTACCTAATCATTGGCTTATAAGAAACACATACATACGAATGTATGATGCCTAACAAATACATTGCCCTTTCGGACTTGCCACTAAAAGGTGCCTTAGTCATTTTACCTTGTAAACAAGATTCACATACATCGAATGAATCATATTCATTTGCTTTTAAAAGACTGTTCTTTTGAAGTGTTTCTATGCGCTTCTTGTTTATATGACCAAGACGGTAATGCCAAAGATAGGTATCACTCAAATCCAATTTGAGTTTCTTAGTGGTGGTTTGGTACAATGAGCTATCATATAATGTGTTTTCATGAACCAATTCATAAATACCATTAACAGGAATAGCTTTAAAATAAAATGTGCCATTTAATGTAACATGAATTTTATTCTCAATAAATGACAAAAGATAATCATATTGTCTTAATTAGGCAACATAAATAATGTTCCTAGTCAAACTAGGAGCATACAAAATATTGTTCAAAATTTCTTCCAAACCATTTGGAAGCTTCAAGATGTAGTCCCCTCGGCCTTCAACTTGAATGTTTGCCCCATTCCACATGTAGAGGCTTACAGCCCCTTTCTTGAAGTCCTTACTTGTTTTGAACCCCTGCAATAAGTTGCAATGTGAGTTCCACATCCAGTATCCAATACCCATGTGTTAGAGGATATTAAATTTAGATCAATATGAATCATGAAAATTGTACCTGAGGATTGCCCAACATACCTCTTTGCTTGTAACTCTTTGAGATGGACTGGGCAATTTCTTGCCCAATGTCCAATCTCCCCACAATTAAAGCATAAGTCATTTGAAGCAACCTTTTGCTTCTTCCCCAATGGTTTTGTTGGTGGCACTTTTACCACTCCCTATCCCTTTCCCTTAAAGTGCCCCTTACCCTTGGCAACATTTGCCTTGGGTGCGGGGTGATGCCTCTTCTTGTTCCCACCTTCATTGATGGTGAGAACGGGTAAAACCCTTTTCCCATGGCTGCCTTGGTAGTTTTAAGCATAGAGTGAAGCTCACTTATGTTCTTGTCCCACCCGTTCATGTTATAATTCATGACAAAGTTGTCAAACCTTTTTGACAAAGAGTTAAGGATCAAATCCGTAACCAACTCTTTCAAGACGGGACAATTCAGCCTTTCGAGCCGGTCGATATGGCTTTTCATCTTAAATACATAAGATGAAGCAGATTGGGTGTCGTCCATACAACACGCATGGAGTGCTCGAACCGTTTCGAAGCACTCAACCTGTGCTTGTTGTTGGAACGTTTCCTTCAACTGGGTTATCATGTCGTATGCTCCATGATTTTCATACTCCTTTTGGAGATCTGGAGTCATACTTGCCAACATGAGGCAAGATACTTGGACCGAGTCCCCAGTGTATTTTACCCAATTATTGTAGGCCTCCTCATCATCGTCATTAGGTTGATCGGGAATCGGATCGTCTAATATGTATGATCGTTTCTCTTGCTTGAGAACAATTCTCATGTTTAGAAACCAACCAATAAAGTTATTATGGTTTAGATGCTCTTTTTGGAGAATGGTCCTTAGTGATAGTGAGTGAGCGGACGGGATTTCATTGTTTACATTATTGTTGGTGGCCATCTACAAAATATAACAAAGTTCAATTTTAGTATTTTTGATATTGTTCATATTTTAATAATTAAAACCCCTATTAAGTGTCTTACAAAATTTTAAAATCTAGAATCCAACGTTACATTTAAATTGTGGTTAGGTGACCTTTATCCCATTATTTAAATTAACAAGGTAGTTAACGTTTTGACAATTGCAACCCTTGGCAACTACTAGGGTATGGGATTGACTTTAAAACATCATATGTATAGTCGGCATGTTTATCCCATCAACACCTTTGTAACCCATATTGTAGGTGATCCATTTAACAAGGTTTGCAAATCAAGTTACCCTACTTGCACACACATGTGAGTTTTCCAACATAAGTGGTTAGGTGACCTTTATCCCATAAATATGGTATCCCCACCTCAAGTCATAAGTTCCCTCAAAACGGTTAGGTGACCTTTATCCCATTAAGACTTTTCAAATGACTCTAGTGTTGTGCAAAAGGACGGTGTTAAACTTGTTTACTAAAAAAATTTAAGTTTTCATAATCTTAGTTAGGAAAACTCTATGTACCTTATATTTGCATGCTTTCAAATACAAGGTACCCTAAGGTTCACTTTTACTAAAACCTCTTTTATTAAAACCATTATTCCTTTTAATAACCTTTTATTAACCACTTAATGATAAAGAACCATCAAATTTTTAGCTTGTAAAGTTTGCTAATGAGTTTGTTATGCATATCCAAATATCAACCAATCAATCAAAAAACAAACATCCAAACAAGCATAAACATACAAACATGAGTGCATAACCATATCCACTAAGTTGATCACAATTGTTTGCCATCACAAGTGTTGTCATAAGGTCTTTCCTAAGGGTAGAGATGACACATCAAAATGTGTCCATGAACTCCCACTTGAAACCACATCCAAATGCTTCAAGTGTCCATGTCTTTTGTGTCCTTCTTTGAGTCTTCATCTTGTGCATCTTCTTTTACAAAAATCATATCCTAATATAATTTTTCTAATAAAATAAATGCACCTAAATAAGTAACCAAATGAATAAATAAATTATAACCCAAAATACAAAACACAAAATTACAACCCTTTCAAGAAACAAAACTGACATGACAAATCACAATCAACCAAAACCTAAACACATAAGGCCAAGGCTATGTTATGCACCAAAATATGAAACATATTCAACATCCAAGAACAACAATAAATCCCTTATTTCAGCACTAAAATTTTAGCCAACATGAATTAAAACATTAAAATTTGTCCAAACAACACAATCAACCATTTGATCTATATCTTTCAAGGTTTATACTAAAGCATGCAAGATTAAACCTTGAAACATAGGGATTCATATAACCACAACAAAACAGCCCCTAATGGGTTGAAAAAGTCCATGAAAACTAACTTTTCAAGACTTTTTGAAGCACATATTCCACATATCCTGCTCTAGATGCCATTGTGGTTTTGTAACATGTAAACCAAGGCTAGTTTGACCATTGTTGGTTTTGTAACATGTAAACCAAGACTAAAACACAAAACCCCTCTCTTCTTGGGTGGCTGAAATGTCTTTAAAATGGGTTGCCCCCCATTTTAACTTTATAAAAATGTTACACTTTAGCCCTTAATTTTATAAAATTAAAACCTCTTTTAATTTTATAACAAAAACACACTTTTATTTGTTATTATTAACCAACTTAAATAATGAAACAAACAATTTCTCATGAACAAATTATCCATATAATGTTGTTCTTTTACAAAAGCAACATTTTAGAAAACCCATTTTCTATATTGGTGTCAATATTTATTTGTTTGATCTTATCAACAAATAAATATTAATTGTTGTTTGTATATCTTGTTATTGGATATGACCTGACTTGGATCATAACGTACCAACCACATCAATCTTGTATGTGTCTTGGGCATATAAGTTCCAACATTTAGGTTTGGAGGAAAGATGAAGATCATAGAAAGAGGGGAACCCTTGGATTTATATGTTAAAAGGATTTAAGAGAAAATTAATGAAACAGGATAAACTTTGAAATCCGAATGTCTATCCCACCTTTGAAAAACTAGTTTTCTTGGAAGTCGATAAAGCTTGTGAAGGTAAATTGTCTTTGGAAGTTTTAATGAATAAGCTTCCGAAGCCAAAATGACTTCGGAAGAATTTCCTAAGAGTTATGAAAAATTTGCTTCAGAAGAGAATTAAGTCTTGGATGTTTTGTTCAACAGAACAAAGCTTCCGACAGTTAATTTGCTTCAGAAGAAAATTATCCTTGAAAAAATATAAGTGTCTAAGAGAGGTTTTAAGATTCGAAAGATATTTCAGAAATTTCTTCCTAAGGAAAATTACTTAGGCAGTTATTTGTTTTAAAGGCATAAGTTTCTTCAGACCATAAAATCATATCTTCCCAAGGATCAAGATTTTTAAAAAATCTAAGGAAAGTCATCAAAGAATTTTTATTCAGAGAAAACAAGAGCTTATGAGGGTGATAAACTAGACAACTTAGGACACATATATTTTTACGAAGTAATATGAATTAGTTTTATGAAAAAGCTATTGAAAGTTAATCGTCCCAATACCTGATATAAGATAACTAAATCTGTGTTCATCAAAGGCTTTTGTAAACAGATTAGCATATTATTCATTTAGGTTAACTTTAACTAGTTTAATTAATCACTTTTCAAAGTTATCTCTAATTAAATGATACCTAATATTGGTGTACTTTGTTCTTGATTGCTGCTTAGGATTCTTTATGACAGAGATAACACTATTGCTGTCTATATGAATGGGAGTCTCCTAAAAATTTAATCCATAGTCAAGCATCTGATTCTGAATCCAAAGCACTTGAGCACAACAGCTTGTAGCAGCAATGTATTGAGCTTTAGCAGTTGATGCAAAGACACAAGATTGTTTTTTGCATTGCCACGAGACAACCCTTCCACCAAGAAACTGACATCCCCCAGATGTAGATTTTGCAGTTATATTGCAACCACAATAATCACTATCAGTATATGCATACAAATTGAAGTCAGAATTCTTAAGATACCAAAGGCCAAGTGTTGAGGCACCTTTGAGGTATGTTAGAATTCTTTTGACAGTGATAAGGTGTAACATCTTGGGGTTGGCTTAATATCTTGCACAAACACATGTGGCAAACATGATATCAGGCCTGCTACATAAGAGACCCAATCATAGCCCTGTAAAGGTGTTCATCCACACACTCTCCCTTAAGATTAGGCCCAAATGAGTGTTTTCTTAATATGGGTGTCTTAGCAATCTTACAATCAGTCATGTTGAATCTTTTGAATATGTACAGAACATACTTTCACTACCTTATGAAGTTGCCATCTTCAACTTGCTTCACTTGAATTCCTAGAAAGAAATTGAGTTCCCCCATGGCACTCATTTCAAATCTGTCCTTCATTAGCTTCTCAAAGTCTTTGCAGAGCCTTGGATTAGTTGAACCAAAGATGATGTCATCTACAAACACTTGAGCTAGTATAAAACCATTTCCCTGTCCTTTGATGAAGAGAGTTCCATGTATAGTACCCCTTTTGTATCCATGCTTGCAGGGATACTTCAAGATTGGTCTTGATACTCAACACAAGTATTTTCTCTCAAACTAACTAACAAACACTCAAGAAGTAGAGATCTTCTAAGAGTTTATTATAACATACTAAGTTACACAATGAAACACAAGAGAATAATTTTCAAGATAATTGTATATATTATTTCTCAACTCAAAGTTTTACAACTCTTACAAGCTTTCTACAAGAATTACAATAAGAAACTATATATACTACTCCCTACAGTCGGACATACTTTAATACTAGCTAGAATCCTCTAACTAAAGCATATACAACAAGGATATACTTTAAGGTATCTTAGATAATGTCTTATCTAAGATATGGTAGTCATGACATGTCCATGACTTACCTTTAGTCAGCAACTAAAGTTGGTAACTTGTACTAACACAAAAAGATGAACAATGGAATAAAGTATGGTCAACTACATGGCCTTTTGGAAAAATGCCATGTAGTATCAGAGGTCTGCAACGGAGTGTCAGAGACCATACTTATGTCCATTAGTTCATTAGTAGCATCTTCAGAAGGTTAATTGACTTCGGAAGAACAAGTTATTCCGAAGCCTTTTATAATTCAGAAGAGGTTGCTTCTTCCGTGGCTTGGAGACTTTTGCTTCGGAAGTCATTGTCTTTTATTTCTTTCAAGTCTTGAACTTCGGAAGAGAACACTTTGTCTTCGGACGTTGGACCTTTTCCTTTAGAAGTTGGAGCTCCTTATCTTTGAAAGAATTCCATATCCTTCAGAAGTTCTATACCTGGCTTCGGAAGTCCTTTGTAAGTTTTACCAATATTTTTCTAAGTGTTTGGTTTTGGTTTCACCAACCTTCTTCTTGATCCAACAAACTCCTCCTAGGCTAATGCTACCGAACCCTCAGTTGTTCCTTCTTCTCAAAACTTTCAATACTAGGGAAAGCAAATACTTGTATGTTTCTTTGTTCTTCCCCGAAGTGGTGCTGAGAAGTTTGTACAAATCATACGTAGATAGGAGATCCAGTCTGTCACTTTGAATGATATGAACCCTCTCTTTGGTCCCTCTAAAGAGAGTTAGTTGACAGGAGTTGTAGTCATACTCCCATCTAAGTAGTGGTTCCAATTCAGGGCCATCCACCATTTGTAGAAAGGCCTTGCCTTTGGTTGTTGACCTTTCCTTATCTTCCTTCTCTCTCAACTTCAACACCTCTTCAATCTTGGCTTTTGCAGTTAGCTCAGCAAGATGAAGGCTGCTAAGATAATTTCTGATGTGAGCAACTATTTCGAAGTTGGAGGGATTGGAGAATGGTTTCTATTCTAAGTCAGCAATGTTGAATTTGCTAGAGTGTAGCATAGAAGAGGCATTTAGCCTGTTACTTTCTCCGTTCTCTCTGTTCACAACAAAGTTGTAAGAGGCTTCATCGTACCTCTACTAGATAATATACTTTCTAGGCACAAGGGGCTTACTAGGAAACTTGTTCCCTTTCATTGTATCAAGTAGAGTCACCAGCTTTCTTCTCAGCTTCTTCTCTTCATCGTTTAAGGAGTCAAAGTTGAGGCCAAGGAGTTTAACAATATGGTCCAGTGTTCCTCTAGGCAGATCAAGGAATTGATCTCTTTTGAGGGAACATGAGGATCCATTAATGTAAATCAACTTGATAGAATCCTCCTCACAGGAGATGTCATTCAAGGCTGTGCATTTATTGAGCTTAATCTTGATCTCTTTAAACTCCTCTAGGAGAGATGTGCAGAAGGTTGAGGGGATGGTCTGGATGGTTTTTGGGTAGGTAAAGGTATTTGGCTTCTTGGTAAGGTTTTAGGTTGAGGGATGATTAGTTGAGGTGGTTGTGGTGATGAAATGGGTAAGGTGGTTGGTGTAGGTTAGGGGCGTAAAGTTTAGAAATGGGTTTAGTTTTGATGGGGAAAGTAAATAGGGAAGGTTCAGGTGGAGGTTGGGGTTAAGTTTGGATTGTAGGTTAAGGTTGAGGTGTTGGTCTGAAGACTATCCCATGTACCCTTCTATGAATCTCTTTTCTCTTTCCCATACAAATGTCAGCCTTGATGTCGCTAACAAGTCGTTGGAGTGTCTTTTCAAATATAGGTCCCACCTGCCGACCAGAGAAGCCATGAGCCCGAAGATAATCCTTCATCCAGGCTTTCTCACCTATCTTCTTGGCAGCAGTGACCGCGGCTTCTTCTTCTTTCTTCTGTTTCTCCCTCAACTTCTCTCTTGCAGCTCTCTTTCTCTCTTTCTTTCTTTCTCTAGTTGATCCCGCTTTTTGTTGAAGAGCCATTGGATTGTATCATTATCATGTGGAGATAGTACTTGAAGAGAGAAACCTTTGGAGTTTAGGAAAGATATCCTTTCCTTTCGGAGCTGGAGATTAGCTTCCCTCTTCTCTCTTACACTTCCCTCCTCTAAGGCCAACCTTGCGACTTCCTCCTTTTGTTCTCTCTGCAGCATGGTTGCCTTTTCTAGCTTCACTAACTCCTCTAGTGGTAGCACGAGTATGTCTTCACTGGTAGCTCCAAGCTAGATAAGACTGTCAATGATCTCCACCCTTTTTTTGTTGTTGACTGTCTCCTGGTTGGCTGTAGCTGCTTTGGAATTGGCATCTAACAACTTCCCAGTTGGAAGTCTACCTTTTATTTTGAGCTTTTCGGTCCTCTCCTCCTCCTGAAGCTTTTCCGCAGTCATCTTTTTCATTCCTTTATCATCTTTAGAAGTGCATAACTTTGGTGGTTCTTGGATGGAGGGTTTAGATTGAGATGTAGATAGTGAATCTGTCTGACCTAGGGGTCGATTGAGAAAGTTCTCATTGTTCACCTCAGAGGCCAGCTCTAGAATTGCATCTGTGATGATTAGATCCTCGGACAAAGAGAATAGTCCTTCCGCAGCTTCCATCTCAGCTTCGGAAGACTTAGCTTGTTCTTTCGAGACTTTAACTTCAGCTTTGGAAGTTTGAGGGAGTGCACTATCTGTTGCAACTATTTTAGTTGTTGGGCCATCGGTCCTTATTTGCCCTTTGAATTGAATCTCAGTTCCATTTAGACCTTAAGAAGACCAACTTCTTCCACAGTGGTAGAAGATGCACTTAAGCTCTGAAGCTCTTTAGCTCGAAAGTACATCATAGCTGCATCAGGGCTAGACTGATCTAGAGAAGATATCAATAGAAAGTTAAAAAAGATCCTATAGAGTTCTCTGAGCATCCTTGGTTCCATTTGTAGGACAACTTGGGAGGGCTCAAGAAAGATAGTTGCAATAGGAGCCGAATATCTGGAAGTTAAAGCTTGGCTTTGTGGTTCCTTAGCTGTTTGTGTCTTAACACTCTCCCCCTGTCTGGTAGCATCATCTTGAGAGCTAGATAAGCTAGAGGGAGAGGTCAAGGAGACCTGAATTGGTACGTGCCTAACAGATCTCTCAATCTGTTTCTGAGCTAGTTAAGCCTTGAGACTTTCAATCTCAAGTTGCTGAGTAGCAGACCTATCCTCTAAAGTCTTAACCTTTGATTCAAGATTTGAGACTTTAGAAAGTAGGTCCTGAATGATGAGTTGCATACTCCCCTCTTCTTTGGAAGAATCATGGGGAGATGAGTTAACATACCTTGTATGTTCACCCTCACCACCAGATGTGGTTTCTTGGCACCCTGGTTTCCCTTCCCTAAGGATGTCTCTTTCAGAGTCATCAAAAGGCATAGTTGTCATAGATTCAGTGTTAGAGATGTTAGCGCTTTCCTGAGGATCCAATAAGTTTCCTTCAGTAATGGCAGGTGAATCTACATGAGTTCCCTCCACCTTCGTGGACTCACCACAGTTGGTTTTGACTGATGTGGCCAAGAGATAGGAGGTCCCTCTAGGCTCAGTGGAACCATGAGAGAGTGTTGTGGATCAACTTCATTTGCTTGAAGAGACGTAATCTCCTTATTAGTTTTAAGTAAAAGGTCAGTAAAGGATATAGAAATTAACCCTAGTGACCCGAGACTTTGGTCAATGTCTAGTGGCATTGAGCCTTTGGTGGGGCTGTCCGTTTTGGTTTCTCAGGAGAGAGTTGGGACTCATCATGGGAGCTTGCAGCCTGGGTTTCGAGCTCAGGGAATTGAGACCGAGGAGACTCAAATCCCGTATTGAGGTCGAGTGAGAAGGTTGGGGAGACCTTTGACTGAGTGGCAGCCCATGGTTCACTCTAGTCTTTTTGGGTTGAACATGAGGGACTTGCTCAATTAGAGTAGACTGAGCAAGGGTTCATTTGCATCTCTAATAAGTGTGTTTGATGGGGTGAACTGGCAAAACAGGGGTAGTTGTTCATGTGGGTTCATCACCTATGGGGTGAACAAGGATGTCACCAAGAGCCATTGGCTTAAACATACCTGGAAGAAGGTCGGTGTGTCTTCCTGTGAAGTTGGTGCACACTCTCTTCAAAACCTTGAAGATGGTCAGCCTCATTTAAGGGACATGCAGAGCAGCTGCACAGACAATCTGACTCTTGTCCATCTCACATTGATTATGTGCTGAAGAAACCTAGGATACATGAAGAATTTGTCCTTTTGGAGGTTTCCAAGAAGATTGGTCATCACAAACTTTGAATAGTTGAAGCAGAGGCTCTTCACCAATCCATGAACGAGGTAGCCCGGTTCATATAGGATTTGATCCCTTTCCCAGACTTGTTTGGCAGATAGTGAAGAATGACATGAAGTAGGAACTTCTAGTTATAAGAAAAATTGAACTTATAAACTGTAGACCTATTCACATCTCCACCGTATCCCATTTGAATATAGGTGTCTTCGACGTCTGATTTGGGGAACATAGCAGGAGCGCCTTCATCATTGAGCTCCAGATGCTCCCTCATGACCTATTCGGTAATGAATAACTCTTGGCCTGAAATGCTGGTTCGGATAACCCTAGCTCCATTGAGGAGTACTACCTGACTGTTCCTCCAGAAATCTTCCATAGGGTTCAAGTAATTAGTAGGATTCACCATCAGAGCAGTGAAGTAGGGAGATTGGGTAAGAAATGAGATTATATCAGAGAAATCAACATCCTTGGAAGAATCAAGGAGTGCGACTTGGTTTCGCTGAGGGTTGAGTGCCATTAGGAGAGAGGAGATGATAAAACAAGTTTGAGCAGGGTGAATTTGAGTGAAGGAGGCTTTCGGTAGTAAATTGGTAAAAAGATTAAAGTGACGAGTCGGGATTATTTAAATGTGTGAAATGGCGATGAGGGGTGGATAACGTGAAAAGATAGTTTAGGGTTAGACGTGACAGTGGCGGCAAGGTGAAAACCCATTTAAGAGATTACAACATCATTAATAAAATCATTACTTTGTATTGTGTGGGGCCCAAGGTTTCCGTTACAGAGAGAACTCTTCTTCCGAAGGTAAAAGGATTTCCGAAGGTTTTTCTCTTCCAAAGCCAAACTTATTTCCGAAGGGAAATGAATTTACTTCCGAGAATAAGAGTGTCTTCCGAAAGAAGTTTCAAGCTTCGGAAGCATTGCTGATAAGCTTCCAAGACTAAAAACTCTTTGGAATTTAAAACTTGAATTGAGAGAATTGCCTTTGGAAGATGATGAAAAGATCTTCCGAGGGTAACTTTCTCTTTGGAAATACTCACACTTAGTCAAATATAAGAAAATCTTTTGTAACAGGGCTTAGATTGTAATTGACATAAGACAAGATACATGTTAAAAGGTTTTCAAATGAGACATATTAGTCAATGTTTATCATCCGAATAGCTGTAATGAGATACATAAATCTTTGTTCATCAAAGGCTTTGGTGATCAAATTATCATATTGTTCATTTGAGACAACTTTGACTAATTTAATTAGGTTTTTCTCATTAATATCCCTAATGAAATGGTACCTGAAATCAATGTGCTTTGACTTGGAGTGCTTCGCCGGATTTTTAGTTATGGAGATAGCACTATTGTTGAGGAGTGCTCATAAAGTTAAATCAATAGTCTAGCATCTGGTTTTGAATCCACAGCAACTAAGAACAACAACTTGTAGCAACAATGTATTTAGCTTCAGTAGTAATGTAGAGACACAAGATTGCTTTTTGCATTGCCATGAGATGATCCTACCACCAAGATATTGACATCCTCCAAATGTGGATTTCTTGTTAATGTTACAACCACCATAGTCAATATCTGAGTAGCCATAGAGATTGAAGTTGGAGTTTCTAGGATACTAGAGACCAAGATTTGGTGCTCCTTTGAGATATCTAAGAATTCTCTTGGCAGCAAGTAGGTGAGACACCTTTGGAGCAGCCTGATATCTTGCACAGATGCATGTTGCAAACATGATATTAGGTCTATTTGTTGTGAGATACATCAGAGAACTCATGATTGCCTTATGCTAATGTTGATAAGTATCCATCCCCTCAGAGTTAGGACAAAGGTCATGGTTTCTAGGTATGGGTGTCTTGGTTGGCGTACAATCTTTCATATCAAATCTTTCTATGATATTAGAGACACACTTAGATTGATTGATAAAGAACCCTTCCTTCATCTTGAATTTCAACGGAAAAAATCCATTTTTCCCATAGAACTCATCTCGAACTTCTTCTTCATGATGCTCTCAAAGTCTTTACACATTTGCTCATTTGAAGAGCCAAATATGATGTCATCAACATAGACTTGTACATATCCCCTTTCAACAAGATAGTATGTTCTCAAAGTCTTTACACAAGGCAGTATGATTTCCTTGAAATGCTCATTATACTTGTTCGACCAAATAAATCCATGTGCAATAAGTGTAATGGAGTGGTGATAGAGTTAACCTCTTTGGATTTGTGAGAGACTCTATGTTACTTTCCTTTCAGGCAAGCCACACAGTTATCTTTACTGAAAAAATCCTTTTTGGGCACACCATGTACCAAGTTATTTTTAACCAATTTGTTCATGGTTTTAAAATTTACATGACACATACGTTTATGCCATAAGGCAGACTTATCACCATCAGCTTTGGAATGAAAGCATGGACAACATGACTTTCTTCTGAAGCTTCTTTATTTTTGGAAGAAGAGTTCAGAACCTTTGTTTCTGAAGCAGCTTCCTTCTCGGAAGGTTTTGAGGAAGCTCTTTTGTTCTTTTGAGCCTTCCTTGGCTTGACTTCCGAAGCCACTTTTCCTTGGAAGAATAAGTTTCTTCCAAAAGCAACTTAGCTTTAGAAACCAGCTTTCCTTTTCTCATTACTTGAACCATGTGATAAGTTCCAAAAATGAATCCATCCTTAGTTGCTTCCTTTTTAACGTTATTTGCACAATTTGTGCTTGCTGGATTTTAGTAACAATCTTTAGCCAAGTGGTTTTGCAAACCACACATTATGCATGTAATGTTAATCTTTGGGGATTTTGATGGCTGAGGTTTCTTCATCTTCTTATCTTCCTCTACAGCCTTCCCTTTTGACTTCTGATCCTTTGGAAGGATAGAATTGTTGCTTACACACTCCTTTCCTGAATTAGAAGTCCCTAGCACCTGAAATCCGACTGAAATGAAAACACCCTTTTGCTTTGGGTCAACTTTCAGCTTAGATCCAGCTACTTTCTTGGTAGTTCTTCTAGCTGCCTTTTCTTGGTTTCTTCTAGCTTTGGTGGATAGGGGTTGATCATCATAAGTAGAAATGGGTTGATTTACATGTTCCTCTCCTATGGTGGTTTCTATTACTGCATCATTCTTCAACTCAAGTGAAGACGGGTAAGCAGATGGGACCTCCTGCTCTTCAGTACCACACCTTGGTTGTCTTATGGCTCATAAGAGTGTGGTGGAGCAATTTCATTGGTCCCCAACCCTCCTTCATTTTGATAACAAATTTTGGAGTGGGAGGATGATGCAATAAGAATTTGGGAGTTTTTCTTAGAAATTACATGCTTCTTAGCTTGAGCCTCAGCTATAACTAGCTTGGCTTGAGCCTCAATTAAATTGGATATTAAATCCTTGATTTGAGTCTTATAATTAGTGTGCTCATGTTTTAAAGAGGAAACTGTTTTATCTAACTCCTCAATTTTATGTTGATAATAAGATTAGCCCTTTTAAAATAAGCTTTTAAGATGTTTAAGGACCCAATTTTTGATTTAATTTCCATGTTATACTCCTGGTACATTTTAACCTTGGAAATATATGGTGTAGTATAGAGATGGTCATATACCTTAGAGTTGTCTGTTCTAGCCAGGAGAGCCTGTGCAGGGGTGACATCTTGGACCATAAAGCTCCAATCAACTTCTTGTTCCACATGAGCAGTTTCAGTTGATTTTCCAACAGCTTTTGGTGTGGAAGGATGTGAGGAGTCATGAGTAGATTCTGACTTTGGAGCTTTGCATTCCCTAAAAAAATGATCCAATTGGTTACAATTGTAACACATGGCCTTTGCTTTGTCAAACCCAAACTTGCTGCTTGTTGGGTTCTGATGGAACTACCTTCCTGTTCTTTTAAAGAACTTCTTTGCCCTGTAGGTTAGTTGACCCATTTGTTGGACTATGTCCATGTATTCCACCTCATCTAGGCTGAAACACTCTAGATCTTCAAAGCAGAACTGAAAATCATTGGAATGTCTCTCCTTGAGATAAAAGCACATCTGTCCTGAAAGGGACTTGGCTGAGCTTGTTGAGACCTCGGGGTCAGAGGGAAAGTGATGTAAGCCTATAAGAGCTGGATGTCTGCTATGAGTACAGCAGGTAGTGCTAAGGTGGATGGGGTCTTAAGCCTTAAGCAACCATGAGAGCGTTGTTTGAGGAAAGGCTTGAAGATTTGCTTCCTTGACGGCCATTCTTGTTTTCTATCTGTACATGATATCCATGAAGAATACCTTATAGTTCAGTCATTATGAGTGTGTTCAAGTTCTCTTTTCTCTTGATGGAGACACAGTAGAACGTCCACTCATTGGGAAGTGCATTCATGAATTTTCTTGAGAGGTCTCTCAATTCAGGAGCTACTCCCACAGACTGAAGGGAAGAGATAAGATACATGTACTTGAAGTGTTGCTCATGCAAGGTCTCTCCAGCAATATGAGTGAAGTTCTTAAATTGCTTCTTCGAGGAATCTTTCTTTGAGTCATTGGAGTTGGAGTACATTAGGGTTAAGGTGTCAAACAATCCTTTAGAAGTTATGCAATTCTCAAACCCACCATAATAGAGTTGGGAATTGCGGTCATTAGGACTGTCATTGCCTTTTCATCGATGTCTATCCGCTTGAGGCCTTCTTCAGAGTAGTCCTCCGTTGCCTTCTCTATCATGGCACCACCACCAATAGGTGAAGCCATGTTTGGCTTTTAGGAACCATGGGCAATGGATTTCCACATGCGGCTATCTTGATATGTGATGAAACCTTCTTTATGTCTTCTCCATTGTCTAAAGTTCTCTGGGGTGATGATGGGTGCTTGTCATCATCCCCATTTCACATTTAGATTTCTGGTTCAAGTCCATGTTAGAGTGTAGTAATAGAGTGAGTAAACAAGAGGTTGATTAGGATGGTTATACCGCACAATCAAGAGCCTAAGAAGCACTGATACCAATTGCAGGATCGGTTTTGATACTCAACAAAAGTAATTTTTCTCAAACTCACTAACAAACACTCAAGAAGCAATGATCTTCTAAGAGTTTATTATAATATACTAAGTGACACAATGAAACAAAAGAGAATAATTTTCAAGATAATTGTATATATTATTTTTCAACTCAAAGTTTTACAAGACTCTTACAAGCTTATTACAAGAGTTACAATGAGAAAGTATATATACTACTACCTACAGCCGGATATACTTTGATACTAGCTAGAATCATCTAACTAAAGCAAATACTTCAAAGCTATAGTTTAAGGTATCTTAGATAATGTCATATCCAAGATATGGTAGTCATGACATGTCCATGACTTACCTTTAGTCAGCAACTAAAGTTGGTAACTTGTACTAACATAAAAAGGTGAACAATGGAATAAAGTATGGTCAACTCAGAGGTCTGCAGTGGAGTGTTAGAGACCATACTTATGTCCACTGGTTCATTAGCAGCATCTTGTGAAGGTTAATTGGCTTGGGAAGAACAAGTTCTTCTGAAGCCTTTTATACTTCGAAACAGGCTGCTTCTTCTGTGGCTTGGAGACTTTGACTTTGGAATTCGCTATCTTTTATTTCTTTCAAGTCTTGATCTTTGAAGTGAAGACTTTGTCTTTGGAAATTCGAGCTTTTCCTTTGGAAGTTGATCTTGTTCTTTATCTTCGGAAGTACTCCATATGCTTCGGAAGTTCTATACTTGGCTTCGGAAGTCCTTTAAAAGTTGTACCAAAATTTGTCAAAATGTTTGATTTTGGTTGCACCAGCCTTCTTTTTGATCTAACAGATACTAAGATAGAGTCTCATACCACTTCCTTGGTGCTTGGTGCAGCCCGTAAAGAGTCTTGTCAAGCTTGCAGACATAATCAAGATGATCAGGATCTTGGCATACACCTCTTCATCACCTCTTCATCAATCACCCCATATAGAAAAGTACACTTGACATCAAGTTGATAGACCTTGAAGTTCTTGGATGCAGAAAATGCTAAGAATATCCTAACAACTTCCAGTCTTGCTACAGGAGCAAAGACATCAGTGTAGTATATTGCTTCTTCTTGTGTGTATCCTTGAACAACTAGTCTAGCTTTGTTTTTGATGACAGTGCTTCTTTCATTTTTCTTTTTCCTAAACACCCATTTGGTTCCTATAATAGTCTTCCCATGAGGAATACGACATAGGTTCCAACCTTTTGCCTATTAAATTGAAGCAGCTCCTCTTGCATAGCTTCAACCCAACTTCTGTCCTTTAGAGCCTCATCAATTTCTTTGGCTCTATTTGGGACAAGAAACAAGAATGAAGACAAATATTTGCATCATAGGTTTGTGCTCTTGTTCTTACCCATGTGTCAACATCTACAATGATGTTTCTAGTGGGATGAGACTTGTGCATCCTTATCTAAGGGATCATAACAAGTTGCTGAGAGAGATCTAAATTATAAAAATTCAAATCTGGCATTGATGTTTCTCCCACCACATCAGCACACTTATCAAGAGATACTTGATCCAATGAGTGTATGATATCATTGATGTTGTCATCAATGGAATGGTTATCAGCATGAAGAAATTCCTAATCACTATTACCACCATCATGCTCTCAAAGATTTGAAACTTCTTCCTCTGAGTTATGTACCTCTAAGCTAGAATTTAAATGTACTTCAGAGGCATCAGTTGGATTTGACATTGATGTGCTAGTAGAAGCTTCATTTGCAGGATTAGGTACCACTGGAGCTGAAGATGTGTAGCTTGTAGTTCTTCTTAGCTCAAATAATCGATCAGGATCACCTGGAGGTAAGATATGTGTAGATCCTGAAATATTCTCACAAGATTTGTTAAAAAAGTTGTTACATAAATCAAGATCAAATAGCCAATCCGGACAAGAACCTTTCACACTGGAAGTGTATACTCTATATGTCTTATCTTGAGAAGAGTATCCAATGAATTATCCATCATCTGATTTCTCAGTAAATTTGGCAATTTGATCTTCGGTATTCAAGATGGTGCAACGACATCCAAATGACCTGAGAAAACCAATGAAAGGTTTCCTTTTATGACAAAGTTCATAAGGAGTCTTGCCATGAGTCTTAACTACTAAAAATCTCTTTTGCACATAGCATGTAGTGTTGACTGCCTCTACCCAAAAGGTGATGGGTAGCTTAGAGTAAAACAACATGGTTCTTGCAGCTTCAATCGGTGTATTGTTTCTCTTCTCAGCAACACCATTTTACTAAGGAGTCCTGTGAGCACTGTATTGTCTTGTAATACCCTTTTCATTACAAAATGTATTAAGGATTTGGTTCTTAAATTCAGTTTTGTGATAAAGTCTTACGGTTTTGACCTTGTGATCACATTGATTCTCAATCTTTAACATGAAATTCTTCAGAATCTTAGGAGTCTCATCCAATGTTTTAAGGAAAAATAACCAAGTGAATCTTGTAAAGTCATCTGTGATCACCAAACAATAAGAGGTCCTTCCAAGACTCATTACACTAGTGGGGCCAAAGAGATCCATATGTAACAAGTGTAGGGGTGTAGTAATGGATTTTCTTTCCTTAGGCTTGTGAGATACGTTATGTTGCTTCCCTTTCAGGCATGCAACACAATTATCATCACTTGTAAACTCTTTCTTTGGTATTCTGGTTACCAAATCATTCTTAATCAGTTTATTCATGTTTTTAAAGTTTACATGGCATATTCTTTCAAGAAAAGGAAAGGCACATCAATGTTAGCTTTAGATAGAATGCATGAAACTTCTCCTAAAGGAGATGTTTCTTGCTAATCCATCTTGTATATGTTCCCTTTCCTTGGGGCTCTAAGCAGGATATGCTCATGAGGAATGATCACCTTCGGCTTGAGAAAAATGCACTCATGCTCAGTCTAGAGCATGTTATGACTCTCATAACAAAATTGGGATACACTTAGAAGATTATACCCAAGCTCATTGACAAAGTTTACCTTCTCAATGCTGAGATTACATTTGTGACCTTGCCCCTTCCAGAAATATAACCTCCTTCATCTCCTTCAAAAGCAATGGCCCTCCATTAATTCTTTCAATGTTTTGGAGTAGTGATCTATTGCATGTCATGTATCTGGAACAGCTACTATCAATGATCCACATATTCTTGTTTGTCTTGAGCTATTCCTGCACAAAGATAATGATTAGCTACATTTGGAAACCCAAGCCTTATTGGTCTTAGGCTCATCAAAAGAAGTAGATGGTAATGAAATAGTAATAAATCGTATAGTTGTGCATTGAGGATCTTTTGCTATTATTGATGGAGAACTTTCAGTCAGTTGGTCTTTCTTTGACTTCCACACCACCTTCGGAAGTTTGGACTTGACCTTTAACACTTCGGAAGCTTTTGAGACTTCGGAAGTTTTGATGAACGGACCTTTGGAATATCCTACTAACGCTACAACAGAATTCGGTTCTTTGGGAGTATTACCTTCTTCTGAGACCAAATTTTCTTTTGAAGGCAATTTTCCACTTGCTTTCTTCTTCACTTTGGAGCTTTCAAAGGAAACAAATTTTCCTTTCGAAGCTGAATTCTTCTTGGAACTCTTCGAAGTCTCTTCTTGGTCACATGAAGAGTACCTATTGGATTGTATGGACAATCCTTAGCAAGGTAAGAAGTACTCTCACACATAACACATTCCATCTTTTTCTTCCTAAGAGCTTCTTCTGATAGCAAGACTAACTTTGATCACTTCCCTTCTCCATCTTCATCTTTGCAGATGCTGAGACAGTTCTTTTGGGTTGAGAACTATTCTTGGAGTTGGATGGTTCAGGCCGTGTAGCAGTGGTACACAATAGATCAACCTTTTTCTTGATGCTGAGATGATTTAACATGAACCAGAACTCTTGGTAGAATAGTTGAGGTTGATGTCTTCAGTCTTAATCATTTCTAACCCTGAAGAGATAAAGAGTTGTTTTAGCTTAGAGTCAAAAGTCGCCTTGATCTCTTGAGCGCTCTTAGCTTTTCTCTTACTCTTTCTGATCAAGTTCTTCCTCATAGACTTGGTCATCATAGGCTTCTTGCTCTCCTCAAAAGGATAGTGACCCTTCTTAGAATCCTTCTCTTCACTCTTCTTAGAGGAATTATTCACTATCACTTCTTCATCCTCTTCACTCGAGGGGTCTATGAGAGGAAGCTCATCTTCACAATTTCCACACCTAGGTGATCTTATAGACAAGATTGTGTGTGGATGAGCTATCTCACTAGATCATAGTCCCTGCTTGTTTTGATATAAACGTTTGCATGCAAGGATGAGGATATGATGTTCTTGAAAGTCTCATCTTTAAAAACACATTTTTCTACCCTGGCTTTGTTCATCACAAGCATAGCCTGGCATTCAGTCAACTTAGTTATGTGATCCTTGATATGAGTCATATAATTGGTATGATCATGTTTTAGAACTGAAATGGTTTTCTCTAATTCATCTATCTTTAACTTATAATCATTTTTATCCTTTTTGAAATCAGGTTTTAAAATGTTCAAGGACTCAAGATCAGAACTCATCTCTAAGTTATAGGACATGTATATGTTGACTTTAGCAATACATTCAGGAGTATAGAGATGTTCTAATACCTGGCTTCATCATGGTCAGCCATTAATGCTTGGTTTGGAGATGCATCTTCTACTTGAAAGCTCCAGTCAAAGCCTCCTTCTTTAACAGCAACTGCAGCTTGCTGCTTTGGCTTCTTATTCTGGGTGGCTTTATCAATGTAGTTTGGTCTGCATTGTACTTGGCCACCATTTGTTCTTGGTGCATTGCGCTCTCTAGCAAAGTGTCCCATCAGGTTACATTTGTAACACTTCACTTTGCTCTTATCCAGCCCAAACTTTCCACTGGCTGTATTGCTGGGAAACTTCATTCTTGTCCGCTTGTAGAACTTCTTGGCTCTGTGAGTGAGAAAAACAATTTGCTGGACTATCTCCATATACTCCAGGCTATTTGGATGGATACACTCTAGGTCTTCAAGGGTGAAAAGAAAGCTACAACAACTTTCATCAGTAGACACAAAGGCTTGAGAAGAACTTGTCTCTTTGAATGGGCTTCCTTGAGTATAGTTCTCCCGTGGTGTGTCCAGGAAGGTGATTAAAGGACCCTTTCGTGAGTTTTCAAGGTAGCATATGAGATGATGTTGGGGTTCTATGCGATCCCTTCAGTCACATGAAGGGCTGAACCCATTTGATTGTTGGAGTTACTAGATGAACCTTGCATGTTCATCTCCATTTGGTATCCACTAAGAATGCCATACAACTCTGTCAAAGTGAGAGTCTTAAGGTTCTTAGTGCTCTTGATAACATTTCATAGGAAGAGAAGACATGAACTTCCTTACAATATCCCTATTCTCAAGAATAACTCCAACATCCGCTAGAGTATCCACAATCTCAACATACCTGAAGTATTGTTGAGTCATGGTCTCACCTATTTTGAAGGTGAAATTTTCAAACTTCTGCTTGAGGAGATCATCTTGTTTTCATCGGCTTCAGTAGAGCCCTCATACATCATTTTTAATGCATTCCACAGCCGTTTAGCTGTTTTGCATTACTTTGAACCGCTGTATACAGAATTTGGAAGAGCAATCTGAAGGGCTGTCATGGCCTTTTGATCAATTTCTACTCCCTTTCTGTCTTCATCTAAGTAGTCAGCCACAACCTTAGGGATCATACTACCTCTAGTAGAAGCTAAAGAGGTGCTTGGTATGTAAGGTCCAGTAATAACAGATTCCCACATTCTTGAATCTAGAGACTAGATAAAGCCTACCATTCTTTGGCACAAGTGTCAAAGTCATCAATAGTGATCAGTAGGGACTTTGTCATGGTTCTAATTTCCATATTAGCTTTAGAGATAGCTACCATTTGAGATGTTAAGTAGTTTGTGTGTGTGAGGGAAATTAAGATGGTGAGATCTTATATCAAGAGCCTGGAAAACACTAATACCAATTGCAGGACCGTTAAAGGGTATTTGCTTATTACACAATAACACAAAGAGGAGAGTGTGCCACAACACTTAACAAATCAAATGGGGAACTAGAAACTAGTTCTAATAAGAACTAAGAAACACAAGTATATAAGAGATAGAACAAGAACAACACAAGTAGTTAGTTTTCAAGGTTGATGTATATTGCTCTCTAGTTCTTACAAATGTTTTCAAAGTAAGGGTTTAAGATACAAAGGACCAGAGACACTTATACTACAACCTACAGCCGGTCATACTTTGAAGGCCAGCTGGATACATGATCTAGACAACAACAAAATAAATGTAGAGTCAAAAGCCACATTGCCTTTTGACTAGTGACTATGACATGCCATAGCTCACATCGTAATATATTAAAAAAAGGATAAAGTAAGTTACAGACTCATGACATCAATGTATAGTTACCAAAAGCATGGACCTTCACCAACTTATGTCAAGTTGTGTCTTATTAAAGTTGCAGCGGAAAGGGATCCAACTTTATGGAAAAAGTACATGAGATAAAGCATGTGTTCAAAATTCTTCGGAAGAAATCTATCTTCAAGTGTTGCTTGAGAAGACTTTGTCTTTGAAGCTTCAAAAGACTTTATCTTTGGCTTTGGAAGATATTGGTCTTGGCTTTGGATGATTTCACACTTAGAATATTTTCTAAGGCAGAATGAGAAACTTCCAAAGCATTCCACTTCAATACACTTGTGCATGCATAGAAAAAAGACTTTGGGTGTTTGGGTGGCATTAGTCTAAGGCAGGAATCTAATTCCTCTGATGTTTGATCAGATTCATCATGGTTCTTTGACTCCAATACGTTGTTCAACCCATTTAATCATCTGATTGTTTAACTCGTTAAATCTTCCAGTTTTTTATGATGATGCGTCCATCTCTAATGTGCAAACGAAGATCAGTCCTCTAAATCACTTACTTATCATGCCTCCTATTCATCAAGCCTCTTCTAATTCAGTTGACATTGACTCTTCCTCATCATCCTTTGACATTCCATCCCCACCTATTTCTACATCTCTTCCCTCATCACCTACACCAACCTCATCTCAGTCTGTTCCATCCATATTACCAATTGATTCTACCCAACCCCCTTCATCTCCATCATCTACCCATCCATAACCCATCAACCAACCTTCTTCAGATACACTGCTCTTAACCACTGATTTGAAAACCCTAAAAGTCCACCCCCATGATAATATTATAAGATTCATCATAGATGGATTTTGGACGTGGAGTCAATCTGGTTTGATTATGTCTGCCTATTATCATTTTTTATATCCCAAATCATACCAAAGAATGTTCATGCAGCTCTTCAGGATCCTTGTTGGGTTGAGTTAATGCAATTGGAGTTGCAACAATTCAGGAAGGTCAAGGTATGGACCCTGGTTGATCTTGCGCCAAACAATAGGCATGAAATGGGTGTTCAAGAACAAACTGATGACCATGTATTGTGGTTAGAAAAAGTCAAGATTGGTGGTTTAGCGGTCTGCCCAAGAAGAGGGGACTAATTACACGGAAGTCTTTGCTCTCGTAGCCCGTCTTAAAGCTATTAGAATATTTCTTGCTTATGCGACCAACAACCAGTTCAAAGTCTATGAGATGGATGTCAAATGTGCATTTCTCTGTGGAGACATTAACGAAGCGATATATGTGTGTAAACCACTAGGGTTTGAGGATCCTAACTTTCCTGATAAAGTCTACAAGCTTGATAAGTCCTTTTATGGTCTTCTTCAAGCTCCTTAGATCTGGTACATGACCTTAATACATTATTTTTTAAGCAATGGTTTTTCTCGTGGCACCATTGGTATGATGTTATTCAAGAAGGAAGTGGATGGTGAGATGCTGATCATGCAAGTCTACATGGATGATATTATTTTTTGCTCCACTAATCCAAAGCTGTGTTGGGTGTTTGAGGAGGTTATGCATAGTCGCTTTGAAATGAGCATGATGGGGGAGATGTGCTTTTCCTTAGGCTATAGGTTAAACAAAAGCCAGAGGGAATTCTCATTCATGAGTAGAAGTATATTAAAGAAATCCTGAAATTCAAGATGGATGATGCTTCTCCTGAACTGACTCCATTCACTGCTCAAACATGCCTCACTCCAAACAGATTAGGAAACCTGTTGATCCTCATCTCTACACATCTATGATTGGTTCCCTTATGTATCTTACTACAAGCCATCCTCACATAACACTTACCGTAGGATACTATGCTTGATATCAATCTGTGCAGGATCGTTCAAGGGCTTGAACACAATTACAACACAACAACACAATGAGAAGATTAACTAAACGTTAATCAAATAGTGAACAGGTAACCAAAGGTGATGCAGAGAACACAAGTAAAGCAAGAGACAGAACAAGAGAGTATAGTTTTCAAGGAGCAGTATATTGCTTTCCAAGTTCTTTTACAAGTGTTACAAAGCATTTTTAGAAAGATACAAGAACTTGGAATACTTATACTACAACCTACAGCCGCTATACTATGAAAGCCAGCTGGATACAGTTGACTAGACACTAACAAAATCAATTGTAGGATCAAAAGGCATATCTGCCTTTTGACTTTGTGACTATGACATGCCATAGCTCACATCCTTATACATTATAAAAAGGATAAAGTACATAAAGTGGAAAGTTTCAGACTCAAGACCTCAATGTACAGTTACCAAAAGCATGGACCTTTTCACCAACTCTTGTAAGTTGGTGACTTATCAGAGACGCAGCGGAAAAGGTGCTTTATGGAACAGTACATCAGATAAAGCATGTGTACTAAAAGTCTTCGGAAGAAATCTGTCTTCATAGGTTGAAGCTTTGGAAGACTTTGTCTCTTCAAGCTTCGGAAGACTTCATGTTAGGCTTCGGAAGATATTGTCTTGGCTTCGGAAGATATTACACTTAGAGTATTTTCTAATGCTTTGTGTAATTCTTCCGAAGCATTCTTCACTTCAGTACTTAGTGCATGTTGCTGAAACACTTAGGCAGTTTTGGGTTGCATCAGACTTCAGGAATCCTTACAAACTCCCCCTAGGCTGATGCTACCAAAACACCTAGAAGATCTTTAAATGTTTGTAGTCTTCAGAATAATCAATACCATCCCTTTCTTCATTTGATGGTCAGGATCATCAAGACTCTCATAGTATCTTCTCATTTCAAAGAGATCATGCAGAGGTAAGTTGATTATGTCTTGCCATGAGTAGACATTTTCAACACCTTGATCTCTGATAACATTCCATCTTTCTGGATTGGTAGAGTAAGTCCAGGATAAGATGGGTGTCTCGTTGCTAGAGGAGCCACTTGCATAGGAGTTGATTGGGCTGCCTCATCATGCACTTCCTCAGGTTGATCTGATTCAGCCTGGGGTAGAGTAGATGACTTTGGCTTCTCTTCTTTTTAGTCTTTGGTTTAGAGGCCATTTTCTTCTTCCTCTTTAATGTCTTTAACTGAGAAGACTGGTCTGCAGCACCATGTTGATCATCAGTGTCTTTCTCAGTTGGGTGTTCCTCCCTCACAAGTTCAGAAGGAGAGGGAGTTTGACCCTGTCTTGGATCAGAAGATGAAGTTTGCTGAGGCTCAGCTGGAGGTTCTGGTTCAGGTGTCTCTGGTTGTTCAAACTGACCTCCACTTCAGGTGGGACTTGACTTGGAAGAGAGTGCAAATCAATGAGTTCACCACTTTTAATCTTCTGCTTGATTACCCTTATATGCTCATCCATTGTAGATAGAGACATGGGACCAAGTCCCCTTCCGAAGAATCCATATGACTTCAAGAAGCTCATCATTCTTTGTCTGTCAGCAGACTTCTTTGCATTCTTTTGAATGATGGCTCTTGACTTTGCAGCTTCTTCCCTTAGCTTCCTTTTGGTTGTTTTTCTTTCTTTGACTAACTCAAGCTCAAGTTGCTTTAAGTACTCGAACTCAATGAAGTCATAGGACAGGGGAAGAAGTGTATTTGCCTGATAGAAGCCTGTGGCACTCAGGTAGTTTATCATTTTGATTCTATCCTCTTCTTTATCTACCTGAGGTTCTTGTGGAGCCACATCTTCCTGTGCAGGACTTTCTTGAACTGGAGAGAGAGTGGGAGTATGCTTGTGAAGTCTTTTCTGTCTCCTCTCCTCTTTGAATTGGAGAAGTAACCTTGCATCCTCTTTCTCCTTTATCTCTCTTGACACTCCATGTCAGCCAGTTCATTCAACTCTTCTAAGGGAGGGAGATGATTTCATCAACATCATAGTTCCTGGTCTGTAAATAATTAATCCTGACTGCCCTTTGTTCATCATTTTGAGTGTTTCGTCTGGGGGCAGCCCTGATTGCAGCTTGCATAATTTTGATGACCCAGAAGAACTTCTCCCCTTAGCCTCCTTTTCCTCTCTCTCTCTTCCTCCTCAATTTCCTCAGGAGTCATTTTCCTTTTCCCTTTGTCACCAACAGACCTTTGTGACTCAGGGTGGATTGAGGCTTGGCCTTTATTGCTTGGTGTAGCTTCCATGCTCTGGCCAGAGAGAGGCTGAGAGACACCTTCACCACAGGTGTCTCAGATGGAGTTTGGACCTCTGCAGCAGTTGTTGACGGTGAGACAGGGGTCTCAGGTTCTGCCACTGGGCCTTCAGCCAAGGTTTCCCCTATGAAACTAATCTTAGGGTCCACCTCAGCATCCAGTTGACCGATGACATTGCCTGATTGCCTAAGTCTCCTTCTTAGAGAGAACTCTGCAAGGATCCTGTCTTGGATTCTTTGAGCCAGCCTGTCAGCTTGTCTAGATTTGCTTGGGTTGACAAGTGGCATGTTGACAAATCCAGTCCTTCATAGAAGCTCAGGCTTTGGAACTGAAAGACTTCTTGTTGACCTTGAACTCTGTGAAGTATGAGGGCTCTTCTGTCATCATCATACCTCCATCTGATAATGTAGTTGCCAGTTCCATGTGGTGGAGATGAGACAGCCCTTGGTATACCTTCCTCAAAGAGACTCCTGATGAGAGAGTCTATAGAGTCCACATTAATGTGAACTTGAGAAGTTGCTGAGAATGCACAACAGCAAGTGAGGATGGTGAGTCCTCTATGTCCATTCTCTTTGAAGAACTCCCAGGTTCTGTGGTTGTGATAACTTTCTCCCCCTTTTTGGTAGCATCACCCACTTGCATAGGTGAGCTGGAGGATAAATCAGTCACTTCCACAGTTCTTGTGTTCCTGGTTGAGCTCTCCTTAAAGGTCTCTCAGCTAGTTTTTCCTGCAGATATGAAATCTGGAGTTGTTGATCATTGACCCTGTTTGCAGGTAGTCACCTGAGATTCCAAGTGACTA